>CM035595.1:58368889-58701666 GCA_020423425.1 Chrysopa pallens
TTTAACAGCTGTCTTTTGAAGGTTAGTATTAACTGGAAAAAAGGTGACTGCAATAAAACTAGCACCATCTATGTGTTATGCTCAGGACTTTTCAGTCCATGTATTATTCATATAAAAATTATCCCATACTTAAGGTGACAATTTTACAATAAAAGGCTGTTATAAACTCGCTAATATTGGTACATTAAAAAAAAATATTTTACTTGCATACGATGTATCCATGATAAAGTCATCACCAAGTTTACGGCATAAATTATTTGATCGAACAAATAAAATATTAGATTATAGGGGATATTTGTCCGCTATTGAATCAAGCTTATTAAATAAAAGCAGGAGTCCCAATGTAAGAACATGGATTTCTTGTGATTTTAGTCAATGGGTTTTCTAATATTATTATATTGAGCCGTTTTTTTTATCGTATTTTATCATGTGCTGTCAGAAGTAGATAGTTGTTGATAGTATTAGAAGGAGTGTAAGAAGTATCACTATTCGATTGTTCAATGGGTCTTGATAGCTTGTTAACGCAATGAAGGATTTTAAATAAATAGGGAGAGATAGAATACATGTGCGGTTTCAAGGGTGATGTCATCTGGTTTACCAACCTGACTTCTATTTATTACCTTTACTTCGAAATTTTGTTGTCATAGAGAAGATGAGAAGTTTAGTTATGGAAGTAATATTAATTTAGATTTCATCCCATATTAAATTGAATTCATGATTTTAACACCTCTTATCTTATCTACCATATTTTGTGTTATTTCCTTTAGAGTAAATGGCAATCGACCCAATCTTGGCGCAATAATTATTAACTCCGGGGCAAGCTCAATATGCAAGTTGGACCCTAGTCTGCCTAAGTATCGGAATGAGAGCTAAGTTTCAGTACTATGCCAAGACTTAACTTAAGTGCTGGATCACTGCGTTAAATTGAGGTCGGCCCAATATTGTTTATAAGTATTAATAGAGAATTGACCCATGACTTAAAACATTGCTTGTCTCAATACTAACATCTCGAATGAATCTCACTTTCACCGGTATCACGTCTAATGAAATAATCCGGGTTTCGCATCCATTAAGGCACGATAATGTCTCTTTAAAGCTTGGGCAATTTTAAAAAAGTTTATACTTGGGCTTCGCATGATACTATAACACTGCCGACATTGCCGAAATAGCTTATATATTTATTTTATAATTACGTGTGACGTTTATCACCACCCAATGCTACAGTAGGTTTAAGGACACTACAGATTACATGTCATGTATCTCGAACCCTCCACAAATAAATAATAATCCTTTATTTGTTTCATTGTCGTGTTACTCAGTCACCAGTCACTATGTTCTTTTCATACACGCTATGTTTTTTTCATATACACACAATTCCTGGAGGTAATGTTAGAACCACTATCGGGAAGTGATAAAACGGGCACGTCTGTCTGACAATTGGAAGCAGAACCAGCAGTGTGTCGTAGTTTACATTTTTTTCTTTGTTTAAGCTCAATATGCCTGTCATCCATTTAATCACCATTGACAAATGCCCTAATTACCTTACAAATTTTATTTTGTGCTTTTTTTTTCGGAGTAAGCATATGCCATCTGCGAAATTAAATTTATTTAATAATTTATTCAAATATAAACACATTATGTGTTCATATTTAAAAAGCTCAAGTTCAATTATTAGATTAATCGAAAATATAAGCTTATTATCGATTCTACTCTCAAAATCAAAAGCTATTGTCGAAAATAGTAAATTTGTATTTGATCATTTCTTAATTACCATAGCAAATGTTGTCTTCAACTGTTCGTCCTCATACATTAAAATGGAGGAATTTAATTAAAAATGTCAATAAATTAAAATGGACTTAATAACAAAATCTGATTTATTGAATTCACATGTCAGGTGTAAGTTTCCTGTCACGCAAACAAAGCTTCCACCAGGCTTAACTATGGAATAATTCTGGAATCGACAAGACGCAGATTGCTTAAGCATGGACGACCGACCAAGAGCCATAGTATCAACCCTAGGGGAGACTATTTAGTTAGTCCCCGATGGCCGATTTTCCAAGACTTCTTTATTTATTGATGATTAGTAGACCCGGTCATGCGTTGCTATAACAATTTGGTGTACTCGGTATTTGATGTAGGGAGCCCGTGACACGGAATTTTAAATTTTTCCACCAGGTATTTTGAATGGGACACTTGGTACCCCCAAGATAGATTCGGTCTTGTCTCTGTGTCAAAAAAAAAGTACGAAACCCTTGACATGAACCATTGACATTTTTATATAAACTCCCGGTATTTGGTGTAGGACACCTGGTATCTCGGCCCTTTGACCAACGGAGCGGCTTTCGAACTTGGTTCCACATCATAGAAATTTCTAGCAGATGACGGTTATTTTTATGATCATACATCGGTCTCATACACATTCTGGTAAAGTTTACCAAATATTATTTTAGAATTTGATGGCTATCGGTCAACTGTGAATCCTCCGTCGAATTAGCCAAAAAAGATTCAGAAATAAGGCAAACCGCGCGCAAATAGAGTTTTCAAATTTTGCGAAAAAATAGTATTTATCACAATATTATCTAGGCAATTTTTTAAATTTTTATCGCGATTATAGCCTGCATTGCAGTATAACGCATATTTAAAAAAAATAGCTGGATTCGAAAACGGCTGAAGTTTTCGAGTTTTGCGATTAGCAACGTTTTTGCGACTTATTTTTATATTATAGACTAACGTCACACAATTATTTTGCCTTCCCAGAACCTCTTCACTAACACTTGAACTTTATGGTATGGTATTAAAGTTAAAAATGACAATTATTATAAATCGTTTGTATGGGAATCCCATAATTACGGTAACAATTTTACAATAAAAGGCTGTTATAAACTCGCTAATATTGGTACATTAAAAAAAAAATATTTTACTTGCATACGATGTATCCATGATAAAGTCATCACCTAGTTCACGGCATATTGAACCAAGCTTATTAATTAAAAGCAGTTTATAGGAGTCCCAATGTAAGAACGTGGATTTCTTGTGATTTTATTCAATGGCTTGACTTCTTTGTACGAACTTCTGGCGCAGCTTTGTTGTCGGTGATATTTATTAGTGGTCCATATTTTTTGTGGACCTACCCGACTAGAAATTTAAGTTCGGCAGCGGTTCGATCCGAACTTAGCAACCAAAGTTCCAAACTCACGCCGAACTAGGAAACCAACATCGGTCCAAGTCCCCAACGTAACGCAGTTGCGAGCTTCTATCGAGGCGCTACTTCGAAAGCCGAGTTCGATAGAAGCTCGCAACTGCGTTACGTTGGGGACTTGGACCGATGTTGGTTTTCTAGTTCGCGTGAGTTTGGAACTTCGATCGAACACGGCTTCCGAAGTAGCGCCTAGGTCGGAAGCCGAGTTCGATAGAAGCTCGCAACTGCGTTACGTTGGAGACTTGAACCGATGTTGGTTTCCTAGTTCGGCGTGAGTTTGAAACGTCGGTTGCCACATTCGGTAGTAGCAGCCTAAGCCTAGCGTAGCCCAAGCTCGGTTTCCAATTTTGGCTGTAGTTTGGAAACCACATTCGATTGTAGCAGCCTGAACCTAGCGTCACCCAAGCTCGGTTTCCAATTTCGCGATAGTTTGGAAACCACATTCGATTGTAGCAGCCTGAATCTAGTGTAGCCGAAGATCGGTTTCCAATTTCGGCGGTAGTTTGGAAACCACTTAAAATTAGTATAGCCTGTACTCGGTTTTCTACTAAGACGAATAGTTCGGAAACCACACTCAATGGTAGCAAACTGAACCTATTGGTATCCAAGCTCCGCTTGCAACAGACGACACTGTGGAAATCACACTCGGAGGTAGTAATTCAAACCAAGCGTAATCCTATACGATCAGCTTTTTACTTCAACAGTTAGCATAAAGGAAATTGAGTATGATGCCAACCTCAACCATTGATGGAAGCTGTTATTATAAAAACATGCAGAAAAATAAGTGTGCATTATTTAAAAAAAATATGGAAAATAGAATGAGCGTAACTAGTAAAGACAAAGTCAACCAAAAAATGAACATTAATTATATGGTAATGTAATAAAATTTAAAATTAAAAATAAAAAAAAAAAAAACAATGTATTTGAATATTTAATTTCAAAATGTTATTAGAACACATGAATTACATGAACATTAATATTAGAACACAATTACTTATATTATGAAAATATGAATTTAAAAAAGAGGACATGTTAAAAAAAAATTGAATTATTTTATCCACTTTCTCCATTGCTATTGTTGCTTTTATCGTTGTTTTCGTTTTCATTTCCATTATCATTTGAATTTTTTTCAGTCACATCTATTGTTTGTTGTAAATTTGTTTTCTTTCTAACAGTACGGTCACCCTCCCAGTCTCCACAGTGAGTTAAAATCGACGAAATGCTAGTATTGATTGCTGCATCAGATAAGGAATCGTCCTTTGACTTAGAAAACTTGCTCGTTAGAATCGCTGGAACAAGCAAATTGTAAAAAGTTAATTATATCCAAAACGAATATCATTTATCTTAATTTGAAATGCTTCAAAAATACATACATTTTAAATCCGTATAAAATTCAGTTTCGATAAAAAGCTTCTTTTTTTTATCATTAACCTTCCTAAAATTGTACTGTAGAGCCACTTCTCTCGACATGATAAGTTGCATCATAACTCCGACACTCTTAACCATAACTTGATTAGTGTTAACTTGCGTCAAAAGCTTACGTGTCTATAAAAAATAAATTTTAATAAACTATGTTAATCATGTAAGAGTATCTTAAAAAAAATCATATTAGATATTTACAATTATTTTACAATAATCATCCTTTGACTTCAACCTTTTATTGAATTTATCAAAATCAGAACTTGTTTTACAAGGTAAGCTTACCCCATAATCATTTCCGGGTTGTTCAAATTCAATTGTTGAACATATAGTGGTGCTTGATTCACACATTTTTGTAATTTCGATGGTATTTCCTTTTAGATCATTAATGATCTTAGTTAATGACTTGACTTCAGTGGTAACATTTTTTAGCTCTTGTATAAATAGATACATTGAATGGTTTTCAGTCAGCAGCTCTGAAATATAAAAGAGCATAAGAAACAAAAAATGTTATAAGAATGTGATGAGAAGTTCTAGAAAAGCGTAGAAGCTACATTGAATGTATTAGAAAAAAAAGATGAGATTAGGTAATTATATACAACAAAATAAAAATTAATTTTCAATCTCCTCTTCTGAAGTCATGAAATGAATTTACTGTTACCAATGCTACAAGGGCTTATCGTAAATTATGAATCTTTTTGGCTTTGCAAAACCAAATGAGAATGTAAAAAAAATTGTAAAGCTTACAGGGTACATAAAAACCCATTCTATTTTTATTTTTTGACTTTCAGCTTTAAAAATTGCACTTTTCGAACGTCTAGCTATAGCAATTAAATTAACATAAAAAAGAATCGAAAATTTTTTTGTATAAAACCAATGTTGGTAATATCAAACATATGTACTATTTTAAAATAATATATTCATTTTAAAATAAGGTAAAATCTTGGACCTAATTATTATATATTCATACCTCTATCCACTGGAGGATTCATTGGCTTGATTTGTAAACCTTTTTTTGAATTAAAATAATCAAGAGTCTCCTTTTTTTTAAACTTGTCCTGTCCTTTAAATTATTCAGTTTTTTAATTGAGCCTTCGTCGCTGCTTGTGAACTTAAAACTTTCTGAGCTTCTACTTCTACTAGTATTTGTTCTTTTTCTTTTTCGGCTATTGACCATAGGAGAATCGTCATCTATAAGTTCAATGTCAAAACCCATTATTTCGATTTTTCAGTGCTGTAAAGAATTAATTTATTCAATTTAAAACAAGTTTTACACTGAAAAAAATAAATGAACTTGACTCAAGAAAATAATTTTCAAGAAATTAATTACTTTGAGTCAAGAAAAAAAAATTCTTAAGCTAAGAATTTTTTTTATGAATTAAATAAATTTTGCTTGTTTCAAGAATATTTTTTTCTTAACTCAAGATAATAAATTCCCTTACAATTATTTTCTTGAGTCAAGACTTTTTCTCTCGAATCAGGCTAACTGTCATAAAAAGTCAGTCTAAAAAGATCATTAATTAAAAATAATCAGGTGGATTTCATATTGACTGTTCAGTTTATTTCATTTTTTAAAAAGAAACAAGATTAAAAGTTTTAATACTTTACAACTTTAAACAATTCGACTCATTTTTGTATATCTATAAAATTTAAATTGCAAAATATAAAATAAATAAATAAAAAAATTCATTAACAAATAAAAATACAATTTATGACTAACCAGATTCCATTTCAATTTCACTGTCCAAATTTTTCTTTGCAGAATCAAGCATTTCCGTTGCAGTCACTAGTGATTTTTTATTGTTTTTGAAGGAATTTTCGTCCTCTTGGGTTTTTATTTTCGCCGATGCTTCGTTGTCCGTGGAGTAAACGTATGTTTCATATTGAAGTTGATAACTAATTTTTCAGCTTCTGCATAAGAATCTACAATATAAATTGGTCAATTATTAATAGAATTACAACTTTAAAATTGAAAAATGAATTGCTGATTAAATATCAAGGACAGTTTTGTAAAAATTCAGCATTTTTTTTATAACTACCAAATAATTCATAGAGGCATAACAAAAACATGTTTATGAAAAGATCTTCAGACTATACATCTGAAAACTTTTTCAAAATGTTAATATTAATTGACAACAATAGGAAAATTGTGATAACTGTTGTTATTAAAAAGTAAAATTATCAAACTGTATGGTACTAATTAATCAATACGTATTAATTTGTATATAAGTTGAATTATTTAACTTACTTGCTCGCCCACGGATCTCCACATGATAAGATGGCCAATCTTCACACGGTTCAGCACAATTTTTCACCATTTTCAACAAAAGTTTCAAGTTTTTTTTTACTCAATTCTTCGTGATTTTCATCATGGTATATCCATTTTGAGGGTACTATATCAATTGCTTTTTTTTTTTGTTTGGAATTACTTCCTAAAAATATCACTACCCGATATTTTATGCCTAATTCACTCATTGTGAATTCAATTAATAAAACAAAAACTTGTACAAAAAAACATACGAGTACTAATACGCACATCACGTGAATATATTACCAAACATATAAAAGTTTTGGCGCATGTGACTTATGTACACAAGATGGTAATACACTTATATAGCTATACCAGAATCCAACGTAACTACGGTGTGTTGGTATCGACTCACATACGTATTCATTTTACATGGAAACTCCGGCTTTACTTATCATGCTTTAACTTTATGTTTTCACAACAAATTTGTTTGTTTGCACAAAAAACTTCACATAGCTTAGCAATTCTTTTTTTGAATATTAAAATTAATAAAATGTATTTATAATACTAATATTTAAGGAACAATTTTTCGTATTTTAATCTATACAAAAAAATTATTAAAAAAATGAATGTTAAACACACAAACAATTACAACAGCACATGTTAATTATTTTTAACAATTACATATTTATATAACAGTCTATCAAGGTCAATAAATAAATTCAAGTAAATAAATATAAAAAGGTCTTTAAAATCGATAATCATCACTAATTACATATGCAATAATGGCATTACATATAACTTTTCTTTCTTTTCATCACTCAAATCAATGCATGCCATTTTTTAAACAATTTCAACATTTTCAAAACGTTATCAATCGCTGGCAGGTATTAAAGACACAATCCGAAACCAAACAACAACAAAAAGTAACTCGAGTGTATAACTAAGTCACTTCTATTAAACAATTTGTAAACAAATAAACTTCTCCTTGGAGGTTTAGCCTACGTATGTCTATGAATCAGCTTAAATCAATGTGGCAGCATTGCAAACGCCACCTGTATACCTTTTTATAATGATAAAAAACAAAAAAAAAAAAAAGTTTAAATCATTATACCAAATTTGCTTGACATTCTATAATATGCCGAATAAAGGCATTGTCTCAAGTTTACCTAAATAGTTCCAAGCTTGGAAAGCCAAACTTCGGCGCACCTTCGGTTGCCAATGTTTCTCAAAAGCTTGGCATCCTATTATATGCCGAACATAGGCATTGCCTCAGGTTTACCTATATAGTTCCAAGCTTGGAAAGCCAAACTTCGGCGTATCTTCGGTTACATTATTACATTTTAGTCGGGCATTCGATAACATGCCGAAATTCGGAATCACTATTACCTAACTACACCCGAACTTGGAATTTTCTCGGCAAGCCAATGTTCGCTGTGCCTAATGTAAAACGAGTTAGGTACAAGCTAGGCTTACCGTAGTTCGGAAAGCCAACCTCGCCCCGAACTTAATCCTCGGCATGCCTTACTAGATTCCTAGCCGGATCAGTCGCCAGTTTTTTAGTGGACGGTGGATCGTTAAGTGTTTTCTTGCTCCTTTTCCTTGGTGGAACGGGCCGGAACTCTTTCTCCATTGGTATTGGTGGTGGTGCTAGTACTGTTGATGATGATCTTGCTGATTCTGTTTTTACTGTTGATGGTACTGCTATCTTCTTCGGTTTTGTGATCTCCGCCGTCTCGGCGATGGGCGTCATGTTTAAAAGTATTTCCAATCTATAAATCAGAAGAAAAATACATAAAAATTTAAATTAATGCTTAAATAATATAAAAAGGACCTTATGATTGTAAAATAAATAAAATGTTTTTAATACAACCAGAAAGTATATTCGAAATTATTTTTATTTTTGTACTATTTCACAAACAATTTCAAACAACAAAATTTGTTATTTAAATATTGTTTAAATGCACGTAACAAAAAGTATTTTATATTGAGGTCGATAAATAAAACTCTTATGGTTGCTCAGGTATACAAAAGTACATCGCTAAGTAGGTATCGACAAGCAGTGTTGGTTGTACCAACACTTAACATCGAATTAAGTGTGTCAACTTAATTCTCTTTTATGCATATATCCTCAGTTATCTATGTTTCAAGAGACAACTATTATTTCTATCTCCAAAGAATTCATATATGTATTAGGTTGGGTAATTAGGTATCGCATCATCAGTGTTTCAAAAGAGAAACATTCTAAACGTAATTTTTAAATGAGTAAATTTAATTTTTAAACTCTTTGTTTATTTTAAAGAAGATTATTTTTTCTTCTTGTTTGTACCTACTTATCAGGAATCTTGATATTGGTAATTTTTGTGTTTTCTTCATAACATTCTGTGATTTTTAAATCCTCATTTTAAGATAACTTGAAATTTTTTATACAATCTACCCCAGCCAAGAAATCATAATTTAAATCTTCATTATCTACTTACTTTAAACTACGTAAATGAAATTTCATTTTTTCTGTCGAATATTTTCCATTTCTTATGAAACTATAAATGAAATAATCAAAAGTTTAGCTAAATCAATAATTTTTGAAATTATTGATTTATGTGAAACATAACCTTACAAAAATTTTGGGGTATTAATAAATTGAGATATTCTTATTTTAAACTCTAAAATTATTTAAAAATTTGAAAAATCAAAGATATAAAATGTATTATTGTTTATTTATTTATTTATTTATTTATTTCAGCGTTTTAGCTGCTGAGGCTATATACGCTGTAGAAACTGATAAAGTCAATAAAAAATCAGTTACACACTGAAATTACAATGAAATCACTTTGGGTCTGTTTAGAACAATATAATCTCGTAAAAAACCACATCTTGATACAATTAAATTTGAAGCAGTGAATTTAACTTTGAAACACCATAAACACATAACACAATAACATTATTGAATAGATCATATTAGCACTCACTCACTCAGTTATGTAACAAAGTAGTTGTTTATTATTTATTCAGTTTAAAATTACAAATTACAGCAAAACCTCTTCTATGATTTTAAATTTTGTCGTATAAATTCAACAGTTTCAAACTTTGAATAACTTGAGGGATATGCCGGTCCAGGGGGTTCAATATATTTTTATAATCTTTAAAAAGATACATTTTAAAATATACATGGATAAAAAATAAATAATCGCATCAAGTGTAGCAATTTAAAAAAAACATAGTAGTTAAAATTTGAAAAGACAAAGAAAATACATTATGGACTACACATTTAAAAAACAATAAAATAAAATATAAATAGAAAAACAGCAAAATAAGTGTCATGTATTACAGTAGAAAATATTAAGTCGTCCTACCAATGTCGTCCATACCAATCTGTGCCCGTGTCACTTTGCAATAAGTAAATAGATGTTTAACACTCAAAACCAAACTACACTGTGTTATGAACGGGGTCCATCATTTTTAAAACGTTTTGCTTAGCTGATGCGTATATTATCGAACCATAATCTATTTTGGGCCTGATGAGAGACTGGTAACGTTTTAGCAGGCAATTTTTGTCTGAACCGTTGAGTTTCCCGTTTAACAGTTTTATAATTTGTAGACTTTTTAGACAGCTAGAGTTTAGATTCTTTAAGTGTGGAACCCATGTTAACTTCTTATCAAATGTCATTCCTAAGAATTTGCACTGTTGCGTGAAGTTAAGTATGTTACCATGTAGAATTAGTATAGGCTGTGTCACTTTCGTTTTTCTACTAAAGATCAAACACTGTGTCTTCTCAGTGGAAAATGTCAGACCATTTTTTTAGACCAATCATCCAACTGGTTTAAGCTGCGTTGTAGTATTATTGTTTGTGCGAATAAATGATTTTTTGTTTTTAATGATATTGCCAGATCGTCTGCGTATAAGTAGTATTTCATAGGGGGAGGAAAATTTTTGGACACATCATTAATAGCAAGAAGAAATAAGGTGGGCTAAGAACGGATCCTTGTGGTAGGCCATTTTCTTGAGCTCTTATTGTCGACATTGTATTTCCAATTCGTACATAAAACTGCCTTTCCTTTAGAAAATTTTGTATGAAGTGAACTAAGCGCCCTGCCAATCCTATAGATGAGAGTGTTGACAGGATTTTATAACGCCAGGGGTCATGTCAAAAGCTCTATCGATGTCAAAAAAATTGAATAGACGTTTTCGTTCGTTTGGAAGGCCCTACATATTTCGTTTTCAAGATCGGATAAATGATCTATGGTAGATCTATTTTTGCGAAAGCCGTTTTGTCTGGGATCTAAAATGTTCATTTGTTCCAGTTTCCACTTTAATCTTGTGTTTACAATTCTTTCAAGTAGTTTACAAACGCAGCTTGTCAAAAATATTGGGCTGTAACTTTCAAGTTCCTCGGGATTTTTCAGATTTTAGAATTGGAACTGTGATGCCTGTTCTCCAAGTTTTTGGAAATACCTTCTGTGAACATATACACTGAAAGATTTTTAGTAAATATTTTTTTCCAGACTCTGGTAAATTTTTGAGCATGTCTATGTGTATATCGTCGAAACCCGGGGCTTTGCTTTTAGTTTGTCTTAGTGCTTCGTTCAATTCGTCCAATGTATTTTGCTTATTGTAATCTTCTTCGTTGTCGAGATATATTACTTCTTGAGATTCCGAAGTAGTTTTAAAATCGAAAAAATCATTTGAGTAATTTTTGTTGCTTTAGATTTCGTTATAATGGTTTGCAAATAATTCTGACATTAATTTCAGGTCGGTTATTATACTATTTTCAACTTTTAAATGAGATATCGCTGGTTGGTGTTTTTGTTTAAGTCTTCGCACATTATCCCATATAAATTTGGCGGACATTGAACTGTTAACAGAGGTTATGAAGTTAATCTAAGACTCTCTTCGTTTAGCCTTATTAAGTTCCTTGCAAGCGCACGTTTCTTTTTAAGTTCAATAAACAGTTCAGCTGTTCTTGTCTTACGATATTCTCTAAGTGCTCTTTTTCTTGTCTTAATTGCTTGTGGTTTAATAGTATTAAATCTTCCATATTTACGAGAAAATTTTCAAGTTGTCTCCCTCTTGTGTCATTTCTAGTAGAACCCCATAAGTGACTGTGCGCATTAAAGTCTCCCACAATGATGTATGGTTTTGGTAATTGCGTGAGAACATTTGCAAATTCTTGTAGATTGAAAGGTCCAGGAGGTAAATATAGGTTGCAGATGTTAATATATTTATTATTTGTGGGTAGTTTAATTTGAACCGCAACTACTTGTAAGTTTGATGTGATTGTAAGTCTTTTTGAGAATATACGTTTAGTAACTAGAGTTAAGATTCCAAACGAAGCGTTTTGTCCGCCTGTGTGATGTTTACGATATGTGTTAAATTTTGCTAAGTTTACAGTCTGGTTTGGTAATAGACGACTTTCCTGTATGCAAATTACGAATGGTTGGTTGAAGTTGTTGGTCTAGAAGTTGGATTTCTTCAAAGTGACGGTAGAACCCATTGCAGTTCCATTGGAGGATGGCCATGTTAGATGTTTTGATTGTTAGATAAGTCCAACAAGTAACGCTCTTCGTTTTCGTCCGCAATTTCTCTAATTATACGAGTTAGTATGTATTTTGTTGCTCTCTCTGTAACTCTTTTGTAGATAGACTGTAACATTTCTATGAGTAGTGTTGTTTCTTTAGTGTATGATATTATGTAGGTTGCTTGATTCTTGAATTTCATTTAAAAATGATAGGATTTCGTCTGTTGTAAGAATGTAATTTTCGTGCTTAGAATCAATTATATATCTCAATGGTTCTATGTATTCTTTGAAATTGTATTTTTCAACCGGTATAGTTTTCGAACGCTTGGCTTGCTTTTGAATTTGTTTCGCAGTGTCGGTAGGTGCTAATATAACCGGCATTTCTTCAAAGACAGTTTGCATCTCCTCAACCGATTATTGAGATGATTTAAGTATCCTTTTTGGGCGACTTGTTGGGGCTTTAGGGTCCTCTAGAGTTTGTGTTAATGGCTGTTCTGTTTGTGTTATTTTCTGGATGTCCGAGTTTTCTGAAATGTTTGAAATATCCTGAGGAATAGATGCTATCAGTTTTGTGGTATCTTCCACGTTATCCAACACGTTATTATTATTTGGGGTTGAAGATGGTTCATTTATTGGTGGATAATTGTTAGCTAGAATAGAGCTATAAGAGGGTCTGCTATTTCTGTTAATTCTTTTTTGATAGTTTCCTATGAGGTGATCTTTATCTCCACAGTATGCATACGTTTTTGGTTGACCCTCATAAATAATCATTGCTTTCGCTCCTTTCACCATTATAAATGAAGGTATGTATATGTTTTTTAAGAGTGCACTTGACTGTGCGTATTCCATTTTTCAAAGGTTTTGTGGTTGGAGCGAAGTCTTTTGACCACTATTCATCTTCAACCGACATAATGTCTCCATACTCAAGCAAGCAAGATTTTATGTCACTATTTGAAATTTCAAAAGGTAGTCTAAATATTTGGAGTTTTTTTGAAGCCAAAACTGGCAAGGATAATTCTGAACTTGGCTATACTTCCATTTTCCATTTTCATTTTTCTCTCTCCTTGTAGCTTTTCAATGATTTCAGAACATAAGTTGATATCTGAGAACTTCATGAAAAATCCATTTATTTCATTTTGAACACCTAACAGTTGGTTTTCGAAGTTTGGTGAAAGAGGTTTTACTGTATTAAATATCCAATTGAAGATTTCTTTGACGGATGGTTTTTCTAGGTTATCTTGATGGCATTCGCACCAAATGGTGTTGGTACGAAGAGCCATAGTTTTTCCACCACAATGGGTGGGTTGATAATATACAATTTTTTAAATTATATAGAATAATTGTAATAGATAAAACTATTACAATTATTTACACTTATTTTTTATAACTTGTTTACAATAATACACCTTAATACAAATAATTGTGTATATTTCATTTTTTTAAATTTGTATAATTAAAAATAAAATCTGAATTTTTACAATAAATATTACAATTTGTATAATTCGGTGCAGACGCTATTTTTGTTTGCTGTGCACTTCTTGTAGCAAACCTGATAACGTAAATATGTAATTTTCATACTTCTACGACGATTTGCTGTTCTCTCAATTAAGTAACCAGGTGATGTTTCGGTTCTTGATAAATTTTTTCTTAATCATACCTTTAAGGTCTTTCTCGACTACACCTGACATTGACTACACCTGACTCTCCATGCGTAAGCACAAGATTCCAATGTTTCATCATCCATCAAATTTAAAATATCCCTTGCTACTTCTTTGGGTAGTAATTTAAGTAAATCCAAATTTTCTTTTATTTGCTCCATAACGTAGAAATTTTATTTAAAATTTAATTTTAAAAAGTTATATCTAATTATGTTGCACAAATAATTTTGAAAATATTTAATAAAATAATAATTTTTGACGAATTGTTAATTTTGATAAATCATTTTTTGACGAGTCAAAGACTACTAGATGAAATAATAAAAATTATTATTGGTGTGTTCGGACCCGCCGCCCCGGAGCGACCACTATTTTTGTTTTTTTACGCGGAAAATTCAAATTAAAAATTCAAATCGGTAAACAAAAGACAAATTGACATGAAACTAATTGTGAATTTGCCTGTCAGAAAGCCAACAGCTGATGATCATTAAAGGAGAAAAGCATTGGCGTCTATTTGTCACACCATAGTGTAATTCATAAAAACAACGATAATATTTGTTACTATAAAAATATAAGCAAAAAAAAAACATTAATATTTAAAAAAGTGATATAGTTATTCGTGAAAGCTATCTAATGGAAAATCAATATCAATATTTAATTGATGCTATTTTGGGTTCTTCATCTGATAGCTCAGACGATGAAATTCATCAGTGGCTGCTGATGTCTGAGAAAAGAGAAACACCAAAAATAAAAAATTACGTTGAGAATGTTATTTATCTATATACAAATGAAGAGGTATATTTAGTTAATTTCACGTAGTTTTTACTTCTTTAGAAGTCTTCAACTAAATTTTTTTTTCTTTTCATTAACTAACATTCACTTTAGTTGCTAAACTAATTTTAGTATGCTTCAAAGTATTTAAAAAAAACTATTAATTGAATTACTTGATTTTTGCAGTTTCGGCGTCACTTTCGTATTCAAAGAAATACCTGTGACAAATTGATTCAGATGATGTTTTCCCTGAAAATATCATGCAGGAAGAAGGGAGAAGTTTAGCGCAATCTAATAGCGGAAAATTTATAATTAAATTTCTACTTAAGAGATGATAATTATCATAACTAATTGGTAAATATTAAGAACTTTGCAATCATACTTTCGTTCTTTTACAACATTACTTTTTTATTAACAATAAATTTTTTACATCAAGTATGATACAAAATTCAATGTAATAATCAAACTTGATAAATTACTCCTTATTTAAGATAAGCAAAAAACATAAAATAATTTATAATTAAGAATCAATAGTAACAATTTTAATAAAATAACCATGTTAAACTATTGATAATTTTGTCAACATTAACTAAATAGTTTACTTATACTAATACTGATATTATTATTATACGATATATTACTATATTATTATCACTAGCGACCCGCCCCGGCTTCGCACGGGTGCAATGCTGATACTAAATTAAATACACTACAGAAAAACTATGAACGTTGTATATAAAAACATACCGGCCCGCTCCGACTTTGCACGGGCATAAAATATATATGCCTATGTCACTCAATGAAAACATGATTAAAATCGATCCAGTATTTTTGATTCATTCATTACTGCCCTTGACCTGCACGCATTAAATTTGGAGTAAAACAATTCCTCTTTACCTATACTTACTATGAAGATTTCCTGCTATCTTTGGAATATCTAAATTCATACAATTTTTATTACATTACACATTTTTACTTATTTACTTTTTACATTTTTACCTAGGTATTTATTTTATTTTTACAACAATTAATATATTACAGGATGTCTTTATACACAACGTTCACAGCTTTCTTGTCATTAGACAATACAAACATGTTTTCTCTTGAGGTTACTCTTGAAAGAGCGACATACAGTTGGCCATGTGAAAAACAGTCAACGCTCAAATCTAAGCCTGCAACGTTGAAGGTTTGACCTTGCGATTTATTAATGGTCATTGCAAAAGATGTCTTTACCGGAAACTGTAAACGTTTAAATTGGAAGGGTAAATCCGATGGTATCAGAGGGATTCGGGGAATCAATACATCTTCTCCGGTACCACATCCTGTGAGTATTGTGCACTCTATTATGAAAGTTTTCAGTGATTTTATCAGCAAACGCGTGCCATTCCAAAGTTTAGGTGGATTCAGGTTTCTTAATAAAATAACAGGACAACCTACTTTCAACACCATTTTGTGAGGAGGGAGTCCAGACGGGTTCAAAGAGTTTAGAAACTCTGTAGGAAAATGAACAGCTTCTTCCAAATCGAGAGCAGTATCCACCGAGTAGTATATTTTCGTCGGCGCATCAATCTTTGAAAGAATCAAGTTATTTACCTTATCTACTTCATCGTTCATTAGTTGGTGACAGAATCGCTCTTTCTTTAAACCAAGATATTGTCTTGTAACTTATGTCATCAATGTCAGGATAGACTTTGTTGACTAACTCTTGGATGTTGTCTATCAAAACACAAAGGTTTTCAAGGTTAATCCTTCCCTCACTTTGTGTTAATTCTCCATTGCCAACTTTTAGCAGCATCTCTGGAAATAGCCTGTTCTCACGTGAAGATGACGAAACCCTCATATTAGTTTTAAGCTCTAATTTATTGACATGTGCCCAAAGGTTTGATCTTTTTAGGGAAGCATTTATTTCGTCAGCACGTGTTCCTCGAGTCACAACTGGTAGGATTTGTCGAAAATCTCCTGAAAACAGAATTGTACATCCACCCATAGGTGAATTTTTGTTGCGCAAATCGCGCATTGTCCTATCCAGTGCTTCCACAGACGACTTGTTTGACATGGTAGCTTTGTCCCAGACTATTAATGAGCAGTCACGCATCAATTTTCCTGTATTGCTCTGTTTAGAAACACTACAGACGCTGATATTGTCATCGGTGGCGATTTTCAGCGGGAGCTTGAATGTAGAGTGTGCGGTTCGACCTCCTTCTAAAAGCGTAGCGGCAATGCCGGATGACGCAACAGCTAACGCAATTTTTCCGGTAGATCTCACTTTTTTTTAAAGCAAATTGATTAAAAATGTTTTTCCTGTACCTCCTGGGGCATCAAGGAAAAACAATTTCCCTTTATTGTTATCAATTGTTGATAGTAATGCAGTGAATACTTTTTTCTGATCGATGTTTAATCGTGGCTCATCTTGAGCTATATTTTGTAAAAGTCTTGTTTGATCGTATGATATTTCTCTTGTGTATTCGGCACTGTTAGTTAAATCTGAGTTAGTAGTATTAGCTGGCATCGGCAGCCCAAAATCCTTGATCGATTTACCCGAAAGTAATTGCAGTACTTTATTCAATTCAAATAATGCTTCGTCAAATATGTGTTGATTATATTGTATATCATCTGAGTTTAACTCTCGCCGTCGTCGATTCAGAATATCACTGGCCATGTTTTCTGGAAATTTATTCCATAGATTAACAGAATCAGTTACTTGACAAAACGCTACTATGACAGCAAATAAATATCTTAATGATGTAGCTGAACTACAAACAGCTGCTTCTGATAATGTATTTTCCCAGTGAGAATCATCTTCCAAGAGCCCCATAGTTTTGAATGCTGCTTGATAAGTATTGTAAACAACACCTTGTACAGTTCTTAGGCGTGCAAAGGTTGTCGGGCCTTTTACAATATGCAGTAACATTCTCAGATAAAAGCATTCACTGTTGTTGGGATGAATCGTGTAGACTCTGCCAAGAGCATCCGTTTTTTTTACTCCGGGGAAACCATCAACCGCAGTACCTTGTTTTCGCCGTTGAAAAGTTTTAGAACTCTGGTTCCATGTATAGTAACTTGGAACTCTGTCATATGTCAGTGTTTTCGCGAAATCATCTTGAGCACATAACTTGAAAAATGCTGTCAATGTGGTATCCCGCGGATTATTAACAACTTCTTGTATATTGTTCTCCATGAAATATACCCTTTGTCCATTTTCTAAATGAACTGCAAGGTGGACAATTGTGGGAGCCCGGTCGTGCACTTCGAATGATAATTATCCTCCATACAGCTTTAGAGCTGCAGATGTAACGTCCAGACTGATATTTTTCCACTTCATTTGGTGATTGTATGCTGAAAGTGGCTTGATCACTACCTTTATTAATGTACTTATCGAATTGCACAACTCTACGTTGATGTGGGCATCAAAAATTTTCAAAAGGAGCTTATATTATAGGGAACGATCCATCGGTTATCAATATCACGGTTTCGGACGGTAGCACTTTTCCCGCCTTGTTCTGGCGATCGTCGACGATATTTGGGATATCCGTCATCGATAGTGATTGTTTGAGTTTGGAATGACTTCGAAAATTTTTTGCTGCATTTAGAATCTCGCATACATGGAGAATTCGGATTTAAAGTCCCGCAAGGGCCGTGTACCATATTTTTCTTTACGATTTCGTACAGGATAGAATCTTCATCTTTATCCGGCAACTCAGCTGAAATGAGCTTGTCAATTTGGTTTGGTCTAATTTTGTTCACTAACCACACCAGCAGGTGCACATGTGGCAACCCACGTTTTTGCCATTCTATTGTGTACATATGACAGAGCGGGGGACCGAATATATGAGACTTGTTAATGAGGTGCAGGAGTTTCTGTACTTTTAAATGGAAGACTCTGTTAACTATATCATATCTGTCTTGTGGACTTAAATTAGTGTTAATATTTTCTTTAATTTCCGGCCAATTTGGGTTACATGTTGCAGTTATAAATAAATCAGGTTTGCCGTAATTTCTGACGTAAGTCATGGCGTCTTGCGATTTTTCGTGTAAATATCGAGGTCCACCTGTGAATGATGAAGGTAGTATAACTAACTGACCAATGCCGTTGACATGTTCATTCGCCTGTAACGCATCCTGAAGATGAACGTAATTTTCGGCTCTCAATTTAGTTTGATTATTACGGATGTAGGCCAATCTCTCAGATTCAATTTTCGCATATTGATCGACCAAGTATTGGTTTGTTAACATTCCATATCTAAGCAAAGTGTTGAAATTGTTACGTCTTGTCATTATACGGTAGCAATAGTAGTTCATACATGACACTGTTTTACGCAGAGGTGTTCCACCGATTGGATCAACTTGAGAAATATCAATGGCATAACCATTTTCTCCACGACATAGCATCAAAGGATATTGTAAGCTGTCATAAGATCTGCGTAACTCTGAAATTTTTTGCAAATTATCATCACGACTATGCAATACAATATCTCTTTTGTCAAATTGCTGTACAGCTATCACCACTGCTACCTCACTCGTAGAAGGCGCGTTATATCGTCCTCTGTGTTCTCCAACAGGAACTTTATTTGCATGGATTACGACATTAAAGTCAAGAGTATCTGCTGGAATACTCTCAATCGCAGTTTTGAAAGACTGTATATAGTAATTATGAGAATGTAACATATCTTGCAGAGATCTAATTAAATCTCTATCAATTGGTTGTGCAACAATTGAACACCGCGTAGATGCTTGTGTGTCTGGATCTGCAATAAAATATATTTGCAGAAATTTGTGATGATCGGGTCGAAGTGGTAGCAAGCTCCCAGTTAAGTGGTACACTTGCCCTTGAATTTTAAATGTAGGCATGAACCCACGCTCAACGACTTGCTTACTCTTAAAAGAGGTCATTTGAAATGCGTTATTATAACGGCGTATATTGCGCATGAATTGTTTGGATTTCTAATGATCACCCGTAAGAAGAGAGTGAAGTGGTTCAGGTGGAGGGAGAATTTCTTCTAATTTGACTTTTCCTTGTAAGCAACACATGCCTTTTGATTCGTCTTTGAATTTCAATTCAGAGCAATATTCACATACTACTGACATAGTACCTATTGATACTATACGATCGTCCTTGTAAGTAATCGAAGGATCGTAATTCATGGCAGAATTTTCTTTATTTACCCATGAATTAGTAACTCGTGCTGATGATTCTCTGGCTCTCTGTATTCGATGTCTATCCCTATCTCGACTGCGTCGAACCTCACGCTCTACTGAAGATTCTCTCTCTCTATCAGCTCTATATCTATCCCTTAGCTGACTGAGTCGAGCCTCACGCTCTACTGACGATTCTCTATCTCTCTGAACCGAATGCCTATCTCGATCCCGGCTGCGGCGATCATTACGCTCTATTGAAGATTCTCTCTCTCTCTCAGCTCTATATCTATCCCTAAGCTGACTGAGTCGAGCTTCACGTTCTGTTGACGATTCTTCATCTCTTTGTGAACGTACTCTTCTAGCATTCACTGAACTACGACCTATGTTCGAACGACGACGTCTTCCAGACATGACTTTATAATTTCTGAACAAAGTTGACTCAGTTCTAAACTTATGTATGATTACCTACCTATGAACAAATTGCCATATTATTGGTACCTATGTGCCGCAGTAAAAAACATCTAAATACTTACCATTTAGACACAAATGATAATCAACAATCATAAAAAACAAAATATATTTATTCTATTCTTTTCTTTTTTTTTACTGAAATGACTTAAACTACGATTTTAATGAAATCAACTTAAAATACGATTTTAATTAAATTAAAAACACCTAAAAAATAATTTGCCATGCGTGTGACTAAAAATAAAAGATAATCTACAATCATCAAGAACAAAAGATAGCTATATTCTATTAAGTTTTTTTTTCTGAACTTACTTAAGATTTTTGAAAGTAATTTCCTTGTTATTAAATTAATTGATTATTGTTTATCGTAACTTATAATTATTAACTGATACGTTGTCGCGCTGAAAAGTACGTTTTTATCAAGTACTGTTATTTTCCTCGCTAGAGAGCTCCGATAATAAACGCGCCCGATTGCTGCTAAATTCAAAGTGCTATAGGGAGAGCCGCGGCCTCCGACGCGCTATTTATAGGCATGCCTCCCCGCACTGCCCCGTCCGACCGGTACTGCCCGCCGCAAACGCAAATTTTAAATTTGTAATATATCCGAAAATATTTGTTTAATTTACATGCTGTAAGGAACCATATTGATCTATATTAATTGCACACTGTATTTAAGGTACTTAATTCGATAAGGATTAATGCCGTATTGCTTAAAATAGCTTCGTAAATAAGCCATTTTTTCACGTAAAAAGTAAATAAAAATGGTTAATGTGGGTTATCCCTAAAAGATAAACATATACCATCGCGGAGCTTTTTTGTAGACCTTTTTATGGTGTACAATACTGTAGTACATTAATTTGATCTAACTCGTAGGGTTTAGGCAGCGTTTTTGCTAAATTGCTAAATAAGCCAAAAAAAATAGGTTAATTTACGACATCACGTTAGAAACCTCTAAAATTAGGAATGTTGTCTTAGTATATGATGCATGTATTATACATATAAACCTTCCTCTTGAATCACTCTATCTATTGGAAAAAACCGCATCAAAATCCGTTTCGTAGTTTTAAAGATTTAAGTGCACATAGGGATATAGGGACAGAAAAGGCGACTTTGTTTTATACTATGTAGTGATAATATCTGTCACATGTTTTAATCATACATTTAAATATTATATAGTATTAAACGTTTTTGAACATCTTTTTTCAATGTTATATGTTGTATAGACATAAAATTAAGTAACGTATAAATCATTATAACTTTTTAAGCAGTCTTTCAATTGATAACGGTTTATATAGTTTTTATTTTTATTGATCAAAATTTGATTTCGACAAAATACTTCTCATAAATTCGAGTTTTTCTTTGTGTCTCTTCATTTTGTTTATCTCCCTTTGTTTAGCTTATTCTTCAATGACGTCAATAGCCGAGGTCGTGGAACGTTTGGCAGTTTTTCGTTTCTTCTTCTTAGAAACTTCAACTTCATCATCACTAGTAGTATCACTGTCACATTGTTTTCTTTTTCTAGTAGCTGGTTCATCGATATCCGCAATACCGGCACCAAACCGAACCTTTGGCAGGAAAGAGTCATCTATTGATGATATTTTTTGTAATTCATCTTGGTATTTAACAACACGTGGTGCTCGTCCTGATGTCCGATTGTTGTCTAAAGCTTCTTTGGCATCTCGTTTTACTCTTTTTAATCTGTGTTCACACTGGTATCCAGTGCAAACTGTTTTATAACTATTAGACATCTCTGTTGCAATGTGCTCCCACATCATTTTTCATAGTTTTAAATGTTTTGAAAGGTCCAACTTCTGTAAAATTTTGCGTATAGAGGTCTAGTAATGCTCTGGTCAGGCCCACAGAAGACAAATTTTTAGAATTTTACCACTGACACCCACGTTTGAACTGCTGGTGGGCGGGTAATTTGAAGAATTATTTTGACAACTTTCCTCTTCAGGTACATCAACGGTAATCACAGTATCATTTGACAGGAATTGCAAAAATTCATTGCCTGTAAAATAAAATTACAAAATTCCGACACAAGTACAAATGCAATAAATAGATTTCTACGAAATCTACCTAATAATAATAAGAAAAAATATAAAAATAAAAATTTATGGACGTCAGCAACGATAAAGATATTTGAAGAAAAATTGATAAATAAAATTTCTTTCTTGATAAATAAAATAAATAAAATTTCAAATAAGATTATACATTTTCAATAAAAAACTTTCACTTAGAAAATAATAAATTAATTGATAATTACCCGATTCGTCGACAACTTGGTACAGTGTTTGATTTCCTTCAGTAATTACCTCGTCATTTTCATTATAACACACTCCTTTAATTAACATTTTCCACAGTTTATTAATACAAAAAATTATGAATTATGGTTATTAACTTTTTCCAGTCTAAAACATGAACGATATCGTATTCACGTTTATTTTTTATAATGATTATTTATATTACTATTATTCAGTATGATGTGATATTGATGTGACATTAGTGACATTAGATGTTGGCTTTCTGACAGGCGAATTCACACATAATTTCATGTCAATTTGTCTTTTGTTTACCGATTTGAATTTTTAATTTGAATTTTCCGCGTAAAAAAACAAAAATAGTGGTCGCCCCGTGGCGCCGGCGTGGCGGTTCCGAACACACCATATGGTAATTTTTTCGCGCTTAATATGATTTAGCTAATTAAAAATTCCTTTTCAAGCACAAATACTCTCGGATTTTGAAGTAAGGGCGGCTCAAATAATGTATACCAAAATATTTCTTATTTAAACAAAATTTTATATTTGAGGAGCTCAATTAGCTCTTTTAAAAATTCCAAAAATATGTTTGCCTTCAATTTCGATATAATTTAAGATCGTTCCAAATTATATCTCAGAACCTATTCACTAAATCATTATAAAGCGTTACTTTTTAAATTTTAAGCCTTAAGTATTCTCCAAAAACTGCGCGAAATATACATTTTTTAATTTTTAAAATTTTTATTTTATGTTATTAATTTTTCAGGCGTTGGCCATCATGGTATTTATTTTTTTGTGTTGGCCATTTTGAAAATTGATAACATTCTAGTAGCAAACAATCGAAATATTTTGTTTATGCATTTTAATTTTACAGTTTCATACATTTCAGTATTCTTAATTAAAGTTTATTTTTATATTTTTTAAAAGCTTCAATTATCAAAGTTCAATTCTTATAACGAATAAACGTTGATAAAATTAATTAATAGCCATGCTAACTAATTATATAGGAGTACAATATACATGATTCTAACGATGACAATTTACAACATACGATGGGTCAATTTCATAAAGCTTATAGTAAATATAGCAAGGCATCAGTAGTCGGTGGGACTACTTTCGAATTCATCGCGGGATTGAAACCATAAAAGTTTCGTGGATAATATTATTTATTTTAATATTTTGAAATTTCAAATTAACTTTTTGACGTTCCTACATTGAAAATATCTCACATATTAATATAAAATTTTAAAAAAATGCCTATAGATGATGGATTGTGTGATTGAAAGCATAGTAAATCGTTAATAGAATGCATTGCAAATCGTTAGTCGTTCGTCACTTTGAAAAATCACGATTGTAAAATCAGTAGCTGATTTCTCGTCGCTACAGGCGGCATTATATTTTCGTATCCCGTAATTGGAACGGCAAATCAGTAGATTTAATTTAGCAGGGCGCTGTCACCAGAGCATTTGTTGGGTACAAATTCGTAAACCTTTGATTCAAACCAGAGTACCTTTGGTTTATTTGAAATCACGTCCACAGGATTTCTGCTGTCCCACTATTGAAATTGATTCAATGTCCAGAAAAATACTATGTCCAGCTTGAAATTCCAATAATCCGTCTAATAATTTGAATTTATTAAAATATTAAGATAACTTAATATTTGATGAGAAAAAATCACTTTTAAATAATAATTGACTTTTGGTTAAGAATATTACTTTTATTAAAAATGAAATTACTTTAATTAAATACAATTAAAATTTACAAAATTAAGTACAAATTATTAAATCGTCTAATTATTAATATGTAATAACTTTAAGTTACCGTGAACTTAATCTGATTTGGCATTGAAGATGCCATTGATTATATAGTAAATTAATGCTGACTTTGCGTTATTGGCGATTGACGTCAATTATCCAGGTGTCCATGCAGATGTTCTGGTTCTTACATATTCTCTCCCTTATTGAAAGTTTGGCTCATATTTTGTTAGGGACAAACTTTTCGTTATCCTTGGTAGGTACTGAAGAAAGTGATTTTGAATATCTTGATTTTCTGGCTACAACTTGTTGCTGCTACGGAGTTTGCAAATAAATGTTTGTACTTGAATGCATTGGAGAACCACTTGGATTTGAACTGTCATCGTCTGATGTGGTAAGTTACGGGTTGTAGTAAACCAATTCGTGTGTTGGCCCTGAAGGCTGGTAATGAGCTATTTGGCGGCTACGTCGACCAAAACAATTGATAAATGTGTTAGAAGATTGACTATTTGGTTTGATCTTCTACCAGAAATATTGAATTATATTGAAGCGTATTAGAAAGTTAATGATTGCTAATACGGTTACGGACATTCCAAAAACTTTTGCATAATGTAGAATACCATTTTCATATTGTATGAAGAAGGGTTTATTTAATTCTTGTTGTAATTGTTCGTCAAATTGATTGAGACGATGTTGTGCGTATCCAGGTCCAGATGAGTTCATCCAGGTCCAAATGAGTCAATTTTACAGGATGCAATGCGTACATTTTTAACATGGTTTTGTTAAGTTTGTTTGTTTTACAACAGTCATCTTAAAGTTTAATTTCGTATAAGCGTTTTGGATTCTAAAGTGACAGTGTCGGTGAATGCTCGACAGTCTTCTTTAAGCGTGATAATTCTCATTTTATTGATTATTGTTGTGTAATCGTCGGATTCGTTTTTGCATAAAATTATACATCGTGTATCTTGTGTAGTAACAAATAACCATTGGTTTTGATTTAAATTTTGCCAAATTTCCATATTTGTGTGAATATTGTTTATTTCGCATACTGGAGGTATTAATTTCGTTGTCATTTGGTATAATGCAGTTTCACAATTATCTTCAGGTCGTTGATATGAAATTGTAATTTCGCTACAAATGTATTGTTGATCCAAATATTCTTTGCATTGGTCCAAATTTTTGAGTAACGGAAATTGTGATCTACTTTTTGACACAAGGAGGAAATCATGGTTTATTTTTAGGAAGGTAACAATTTTAGGATTTTCTTTACTTGGTGTAAGTAAAGGGTATATTTTTAAAACATTGTATTGATCTAAAGTGACTACCGGTATTTTCATTATGATTACTAATTTGTCGTGAGTTAAAAATGATTTTAATTTAATAATTCTATAATATGACTCTAAATTTTGCTAAGTAGGCTCGAGTGGTAAATTAAATTTGACTGATTGTTGAAGTTCGTGTAATCATGTTTTTGGCGGTAAAATTCGATAATTTATGATTCCATGTCTGGATAATGTTAATGAAGTCGTATAGTCATTTAATTGTCGTTGTACTTCGTCATTTATTTGTTTTATTAGCATTAAATGAGAAATTAAGTCGATTTGTAATGAATTTTTATTAACAAGTTTAATGCTGTCTTTCATATAAGAATTAAATGTATTAATATTTTTATTAAGTTTGTCTTCTATTTCATTCAAATTTAGCATTGTGCGATTAATGTTTCTAACGGTATCTGTGATTACTCGAATTTGTGATTGCATTAAAACGTGAGTTTGCGTTTGATCGTTAATAAGGTCGTCTATTGATGATTTGTAAAATTTAGCGTCGTCTGCGTCAGGTATTCCAAAGAGCCATTTTATTGGATAGCTTACGCCGTCGATAAGTCCTCTACGTCTTCTTTTATTATTTAATGTTGTGATTTTATATCGTCAAATTGACTTGGCAAGTCGTTAATTTCGTGTTGTAAAAGCGTTAATGTCATTTTACACGTACTTGCGTCTTTTATTTCGCTAAGATTACAATATGATACAGAGTCTGTATAAGTAGTTTGAGAAACTTTAAGCATGTACTTAATTTTATAAATATCGTAAAAATGAATTAAACTAATATATTGATTTGAAGTATAGATTAAAGTATATTCTGGCGGATTTATTTATAAACTGGATATTAAATGTTGCTGGATTTTTCGCCAGGGTCCAAATGTTTTTCATCGAGAGTAAGATTATCATCCAAAGGTATTTCATCTGAAACAAAGAGTTTCAGTTGGATTAGATGAAACGTTCGAAGTTTTTGTTTACTGATTCTAATAGTGGCATTATTGTTATTGTGTTTTTGTACGACTTTGTATGGGCCTTTATAAGATGGCATTAATTTTAGATTATGATGGCTTTGTTGTTTAGCATCATACAACAATACTAGATCGCCTTCTTTTATCGGACTTTCTTTAGTTTTTCTGTCGTAATAATGTTTATTTAGTTCTTTAGAATGAAGTAAATTTTCTTTAGCGGCTTGTCTTATAGTTTTTGATTTGTTTAAAATATATTGGGTAAGATTTTGATAAGTTGGAAGATTTTTGGGTTTTTCTAAAGAATGAGGAATTTTTGGTTCTCTTCCAAACACAAGAATATATGGACGTTCTTTTGTTGATCTATTTTCATGTGTATTGTAGGAATGAGACGCTAAATACACGAGTTCATCCAAGTTTTCTAAATTTGATTCAACATATGTTTTTATGAATGTTTTTATTGAAGCATGAGACCTTTCGATACTTCCGTTGCTTTGAGGATGATAAGGTGATTAATTGTAATTACTGAGGAAATTAGTGCCTTGATCTGTTAATATAGTGTTGGGGAATCCAAATATGGTGCAGTATTTAACTAAATGTGTTGCACAAGTTAGTGCTGAAGTTTCGGCAATAGGATAGGCCTGTACGAATTTTGTTAATTCATCTTGAAAAGTCAAAATGTATCTATTATTATTTTTTGTGATGAGATATGGTCCCATAATGTCAATGGCTACTGCGTCTCCAAAATTGTTTGCTGTGGTTGAGATTACCATAGGGGTTTTTATGTTTGTTTTCTTAACGGTCTGACAGGTTGTACATTTTTTGACACATACTTCAATGTCCTGTTTCATGCCTTTCCAAAAATATTTACGTTTAATTTCCTGGAAAGTACGATTGATTCCTGGGTGACCAGATAAAACGTTATCGTGGTATTCTTTTAATATTTGGGGACGTTGTGCTTTAGTAGGATGTATTAAATCTCCAGTGATTAAATTAATTTTGATTTTCTTTTGATTCAAATATTGTAGTATTGGTTCAAATGTATTTTGTTGAATTTTGTTACATATTTGGGGTATATTTATAATATTAATTTCGGTTTTGTTATTAAATATTAAATCGTTTTGTTATTCGGTTTTTCTAAATTTTTGAGTTTTAATGAGATCTGCTCGATTTTTTTTTATAGAATCTTTTTTTTCCAGAAATTTAATAGAACGCTTTGAGAGTGGAGAATACTTCAATTTAGCATTAACTGTATCAATAAATGAAAAGCCTACATTCTGCTCGCATACTGCTGTCGCAACTCTAAAATCATTCGACTCCGAGCCACCGTAATGTCTTGTTTTGGGTGCTTTGCTCGCTATCTTCATGTTAAACGATTCATTCTTTTGAGTTGACGCACATGGAGTTAACTTAGCAGCATTATCTGCGAAGTTTTCAAAAATCCGGTCAAGTTTTTTTTTTAAAACATGATCTTTTAATCCCTCACCATTTGGAAGAATCTTATGCTTATAATTTATAGGATCTATGTGATAACCACACCACTCTCCGCATTTTGTATGTTCATCAAAAGCATGAGGAACAATATTTAGAAGGGCTTCCTTTGTTGATTTTTCATCATCTCGATGTTTCTGCAACACACATCCAAAGCAATATTTGAAATAATCAACATAAGGCTTAGATAACTTCAATTCATATAATTTTTTAGTCAAGGTCGTAGTAGCATGATTTTTATCAATCCATTTATTAATCAAGTGACTAGATTCTCTTCTCAAGCGAGCTATGGTACTGGAATCATCGTCAGCAATCAAAGTATCTAACCTGACTTTCTCAGCAGCAAAAGCAGGATTATTTATTAGCGTCTCAACAGCCATGTCAGCTTCCATCGACTTTGAACTACCATCATAATTCTTTCGACAATCATGGTCGTCTTTACTGTGACCTTTATCACATTTTATGCAACGCTTACTACGGGTGCTAAAAGCTACTAGCAAACCTGAGTAATGGCCAATTACTGTGACGTGCCCTAAAAAAATTTTGAAATTTATTTCTGTTTGAAAAAACACATTTTATTATTTATTTGGACCTGTTTTACTGTTGTACGTTCGACCGCTACCTTTTTTTTGCCAACCGCCGTCGAGTCCTAAAATTAATCCTACTGCATTATCTTCAACAATTTCATTTGAAACAGAATCTAATCTAATTAATTATAAATCATTCGAAAAGTTATATTACATGCTTTAGCTTGCATATAATATTAGCTGGAAAAATAAATACAGTTATCTGTCATTAAAAAATACAAATGATACCTAAAATAATAAATGCTTGTCAAAAACTCACAGCTAAAAGTTTTTAATAAACTAGACTAAACTACTCCATGATATTTTCCGAAGTCTTTCTCTCATCACGAGCAATTAATCATAGTTGAGTTATTTTTTAATCAAAAAATAAATAAAAATTATTTTTAGTAAAAGGTCGATGAATGTTTTTATCAGTAAAAAATGCTGAAATAAAATCTTAGTACGATTAGTAATATAACATTAAGCAATTGAATACTTAATTGCCAATTGGTGCTATCCATGAATTAGTGCTTTGCTAAAAAAAACTGAAAAAGAATTAAACAAAATAAATATTCTAAAGTTACTATTCCTGGCAATTATTGCACCATTTCTAGAATTAAAAATAAATAAAAAATTATTAATTAGTAAACTGCATAAAATCTGAAAAAATTTAAAACACAAATATTATTAAGGAATTGACTATTCAACTAACAAAGTATGACATTAATATGAGGTTTAAGCAATTATTGTACATGTTCGAATACCTTTTTTTCTGGAGGGTCATTGCTTTCTCGATTTGCAGATTTTTTTGACAACTGTCATGAGCGATCTTTTCAATCATTACACCAACTTCTCTTTCGTATCTTTTGAACAGAGTGTGGTATAATGTTGGAACATTTAAAGATGCAAGAATGGTATTCAATTGTGATACCCCCATACCACTTGCTAATAGACCTACATAAGATCTATAATTAACTCTTAGTCTATACTGATTATAGTATTTAAATAGTACAAACCCATAGCAATTTTCCGTTTGCTGAATACCTAATATTTGGATCATTCTCAATTTTATAAGACTTAGAAGTTGCAAATTTATATACCTCTTGACATTTTTGACACCTAACGTGAAAAATACCCACAAGACCTACAAATTCTTCTTTGACGAGGAATCGAAGAGATAATGCTTCATTGCAGAAGGTACACCATAATTTCTCAGCTAATAACTGAAGATCTATTATTCTTCTGCCATCTAAAATTCAACTATAAAATAAGTAAATAATAGAAAAATTTTGTTTCGAGTTCTACATAAAAATTAAGAAAATTCCATTTCATTTTTTTATTTTTTTTAACTGATGATTTATTAATTTAAACATTGAAAAATTATTGTATAATCACTACTTGTCATGCTGTTATTATTATATAAATAATATTTATTAGGAAAAAGTAAATGTGAATACTAACCTAAGTGTGATAATCTTAGTGAACTGTCATCACCATCAACTTTTTTTATCTTGATATTTTCTAAACTTTTTCGTTCTATTTCTAATTTTCTTTCAGTTGTAAACTTACCAAATTTATCTCGACAATAAGTTTTCTTATTTTCAATTTCCATAATTTTCTTAAATTGACACTTGTAAATACGCAATGTATATTTTGAATTGACAAATAACAACAAAAATAATAATCATAGTAATCACAGTGTTGCCATACGTTTTGCCGCGATCACGTGATCATCATCACCCCTTCACCGCGCGCTCAGAGCAGCCTATCCCCACAATGCCTGCCGCTCGTACTACCTTAATTGAAATTCGAAAGTAAAATGATCGTTCGGTTTATAAAGTTTAACTCTGATTTTACCGAGTGTTTTGATTCCACCATTTATGTCAGAGAGCATAATTTGTTGTGATGTGTCTACATCACTTTCGTTATGGATTAAATTTTTAGTTTTTATAATGGATACGTGAGCTCCAGTATCTACTAAAAATTTAAATGTTTTAATAATTGATTGTGGGGAATCAAAACTAAATTTTTTATCACCTACTCCATTGTATAAGTAGATGTTATGTAATGGTTTGGGTTGGTTGAACTTGTGCTGGTCATTGGTTGAGTGTTGTCCACAGAGGCGGCCTCACTCTGGGACCGATATGAGTTTAAATTATTATCTGTATTATTGTTTTCGTGGGTCGCTTGGGCTATACGGGGATAAGGATTAATATTTTGACTGAAACGTTTTTCCCTACACTCGGCCTCCGTATGTCCACGATAATTACAAAAATTGTATCTTTTTATTTCTGTGTTTGAGTTGTTGGTATTATTTGTATTAGAATTAGTATTATTTGAATTGGAATTGCTGGATGAATTTTTACTACGACAATCTCGTGTATTATGTGTTTTTGTTTTACAATTCCTACAATATTTAGAGTTATTTTGATTATTATTTGAGTTTGTGTTGGGTTTTCGTAATCGTCCCTCATTTATAAGGTACGCTTCTTCTTCGCAAGCTAACGAGAAGGCTTCATTAAAGGTGTTGAATGATTTGTGGCGGAGAATTTGAGAAATTTCCGGCACTGTATGGTGTGTGAATCGTCTTAAAGCGATTCTTTGAATAACTCGCTTTACGCTTTCGCGAGTGTGACTAGTGGCTTCCTTGTTTGTCGCAAGTAGGCATTTACTAGTTATTTTGTCGAGCCTGACGTAATATTCTTTAATGCTTTCGTTTGGTTTTTGTTTAGTTGTTTCGAGTTGTTCCATAAGATAGTCGTATGATTCAACAGGTGTGTAGACGGCTAGAAGTTTTTGTCTAAGTTCGGTATATGTAGTAATGTCATTCATATTAATTTTTGTTTTTACCTCACTCGAAAATTACTTTAATTAAATACAATTTAAATTTAAATAAGTACAAATTATTAAACCGTCTAATTATCAATATGTAATAACTTTAAGTTACCGTGAACTTAATCTGATTTGACAATGAAGATGCATGCCATTGATTATATAGTAAATTAATGCTGACTTTGCGTTATTGGCGATTGACGTCAATTATCCAGGTGTCCATGCAGATGTTCTGATTCTTACAATATAAATAACTATCCACATGATACACATTCTACCTAAGTTGGTAAAAGTATTCAAAAGTAAAAAAATTAGTATACTTCGAACAATTAGAAATTTCACTTTCCGATTATACTTTTTTTTAATCAAACAGTTGATCCCCCTTGATTTTATAGAAAACCGAAAAAATTTGTACATAACTATCTACACTAACAGTCATTTTTTTAGTTATGTAATAATCATCCTAATTTTTATTTTTAAATCCACCCACCACTCAATTTGTGAAATTTCACCCATTTATTCGGCATTAAAAATTAATTTTCATAGTCTATATAAGTCTGTATTTTTTAGTCTATCACAGCATTTGACAGTTTGATAAACATGACTATAGAATATTCGTTTTCAACATGTGTAGAAAATAAGTGACTTTCCACAAAATAACACTATTAAATTAAAACAAGATTGGAAATAATTAAAATCAAAATTATACAAGTCTAAGAACATGTGCAGCGAAAAAAAAATAAGATAATATTAGTTAAAGATTGATTTAAGTAAATAATAAATATATAAAAATGGTATTAAAATAGAAAGAGAGATGAATTAAATAAAATAAATAATGAACGATGTAGAAATAATGAATAATATAAAAAGATGTAGAAATGTATTAATATAAAAAATTTAATAATATAAAAATAAAAGTAATAATGGCGCTTGCGTGCTTAGGTGTTAGGTTAGGCCCAAACCAACGGATATATAACACGTTGACCCCCAGTTAGCTTCGCCGTATCACTATCTTCTTACCAAGAAGACCCAGCTGTTCTATTGAAAACCCAATTTTGAAAGGGTAAAAGGCTACATTTAAGATTGAAATAAAAATAACACTGATCAACGTATAACCAATTTTAATTTAACAAGAATTCATATACAATTAAATAACAAACATTTGGAATCTAATAAATAAACAAATATAAATAATTTAACTAGCAACACTATGGACACAATTAAATAACAATGAATAAAACAATCTTAACAAAAGAAAAAACACGTGGTCCTTTTGACCAACACGTGGTATACCCGAATTGATTAGAAATTTGTGGTATATGAGAAATATAAAAAAAATAACTAAAGTAGAGAAATAATGATTTACCTTAAAACCTACATACCTATGTTCTGTAGCAAAATTATATCGATAAACATAGTTACGATTAGCATGTTGTGTTCAAACTATTGCGAGTTGATACAATGTAGTATATTGACTAATAGCTTTCAAGCAGTAACCACGTTCGCTGAACCTTGGTTGTGATCACTCGGACAGATGTGTAGACAAGAGCAGTTGTTACCACTTAGCCGGATCAGAAGATAAGAGACCGTTTTAATTGTATATCTCAACGAAGTAAGTAATATGTTATTGTAAAATGGTAAAAAAGAAATGCGCACGCACATCTCTACTGAATAATAAAAAAATATAAACAGTATCGCAATAGTTTGAACAGTGTTGCAGCGAATTGTTATGTAGCGACTTTTTGCAATGAAATTATATTCGATTAATATTTTAAACTGTGTAAAGATAAAAATCGCTACATCCAACCCGTGCTTAAAAAAAAAATAATAATAAAAAAAATAATTGAACTACGTCACAAATATGATGGGAGGAGAGTTTGTGCTACGATGCGATCTTCTTAAGATGTGTAATATGCGCTCTGCGTCGGACCTTCGTACCACACTCTTCAAGTTCCACTGACGCAGGGGTTGTAAAATTAATAATCTTATATGGGCCGATAAAACGATCGATGAACTTCTGGTCCATCGTGTTCGATGAAGTTTGATTAAAGTTTTTTAACATCACTTTGTCACCAAGTTTCAACTTTGAGGTTTTTATGTTGCCATTGTGGATTCTTTTAACGAAGTATTTCGCCAAGTTTCTTGAAACGTCGTTTAAATTTATCGACTGCTCAGTCAGGTCGATTTTCAAAATTAAATCCAATGACGTCATTAATTCACGACCAAACATAACTGACGCTGGTGCATTTTTAATCGTTTCATGGTATGTACGATTATGATTAAAAATGACGTATTGTAAAAGCGTCGACCAATTTTTATGTTGTTGTTGAGTCGATTTAATAATTGCGGAAAGATTAACTTTGATGTTACGGTTAATCCTCTCGGACAAATTTGCTCTTGGATTGTACGGAGCAGTAAAAGCAGCTTGAACTCCATGGCGTAACAAAAAATCAGCTGATCAACTTCACTGATCTAAATGCGCTTCCATTATCCGACGTCAAAATTTTTGGAAATCCAAATGTATAAAATACATCTTGAAGAATTTTAATTGTAACTTGAGCGGTCATTCGACGTGTTGGTTTGGCGATGACAAATTTAGAAAAGGCATCCACAATAACTAAAATATAACGGAAACCATCAGTAGACGTAATTAACGGACCCACATAATCTATGTATAATTGTTCCCATCTATTTTGTTGGGGAATCAGGGAAATCTTCGGATCGTAGTTGATATTGGACGGCTTTGTAGCAGCACAAACGTGACAGGAATTTACATATTTTTTTACAGTATGAAAAAGATTTGGCATCCAAAAACGACGACTAATGTCTCGGAACGTTTTGGTGATGCCAAAATGCACGGTAGAGTGAAAATATTCCAAAATAAAATCTAGCATTGTATCTGGTAAAACGATTCTTTTATTACGATTCTTTCCGACGAAACGACAAAGCAAACCATCGCGAATAAAGAAGTGCTTAACATTTTTACCTGATGAAATATCAGTATAAATGTGACGACAAAATTCGGACATTTTCTGTGCCTCACGTACGGATAAATATCCCTGGGGGGACGAATGAACCAAAGTATTTAACAATGCTGATGGATCTGATTCTGACAAATCGTCATCTATTACAACATTATCGACTTGAGTAAAAAGTCGAGACAATGCATCGCTAACGAAATTGTCTTGACGTCTTACGTGAACCGGAGAAAAATTAAAACGAGAGATCTGAAGGATCCACCGGGACAATTTATTAAATGATTGTGGTGTTTTAAAAAGCCACAATAAACTATGACAATCGGTTTCAAGAATGAACGGTCTTTCGAGTAAATAATCTTTAAAGTGAAATAGTGATTTCACAACTGCTAAGAGTTCAAGTTCATGTGCACTATACCTAATTTCGGCGTTTTGGAGCCTACGAGAAAAGAATTCAATCGGATGGCGTCCATCTTCAAATTCTTGGCTTAACGTAGCCGCTATACCTTTCGAACTAGCGTCAGTTGTTAGAATAAATTTGTTATTGAAATCAGGAAATCGTAATAACGGAGGTGAAATTAACGCTTTTTTTAAAGACTCAAAGGCATTGTAGTGCTGCGCTTCGATAACGTACTTCGCATTTTTCTTTTTTAGCGCGTTTAAGGGCGCGATAATGGTGCTAAAATTAGGAATGAACTTGCAATAAAATGCGCACATACCAATGAATTTTTGAAGTTCTTTCAACCTTCGAGGGAAAGTTAAATTTACAATTGCAGCGCGCTTGTCAGGGTCAGGAATTCTACCCTGGTTTGAAACCACATGACCTAATAATTTTAAACGAGTCATACAAAGCTTAAGCTTATCAGGGTTGATTGTTAAATTTAGTTTTTTAAAACGGTTTAGAACTCTATCTATTTGATTAATGTGTTCATCGAGTGAAGAACTGTAAATAATTAAATCATCGTAATATTGAACGAAAAATCCTTCACGACGGAAATCGGTGAATTCTTTAACTAGGTATCGATTCAAGGCTTGGGCTGAATTTACCATACCGAACGGGCAGACCTTGTGGGAAAATTGGCCTATCTGAGTGACAATAGCGGTAATATGTTGAGATTCTTCCGCTAGGGGAATCTGATAAAAACTTTGATTTAGATCGAAAGTTGAAAAATATTTCGCTGAACCGAAACAATTGAAAATAGCATTCATACTACACGCGCTGAATGGGTCGAATTGTATCTTAGTGTTGAGAAAACGAAAATCTGCACATAGACGTACACCGCCATTTTGTTTCTTAACATAAAATACCGGACTCGCATATGGACTTTGACACGGTGCTAATATATTTTGGTCAACTAATTCCTGTATATGCGATTCTAAGAGTTTTAATTTATCAGGAGGCAAGTAGTATGGAGACTTACGAACTGGTTCATGATCTTTAAGAAATATTTTATATTCGAAGTTTTTTGCTAAACCGGGAACTTTAGTAAGAACCGAAGCGTAATTAGATAAAATAATGTTAAGAGTTGAATTTTGATAATTATTTAAGTTTGCTTTGCATTCAGATATAACAGAAATAGAACTGCGATGATTTTTTGACTTTATAAAAGGAACAGCGATATTCGGATGAAAATTAAACCTGATTTTTGAAATTGAGAAATCTATAATTATGTTACAAGATGAGAGAGTATTTGAACCGATAATAATATTATATGGGATTGCATCAGTAATATAAAATTTCGCGTCCCAACTAAATTTATGAATTTTGAAATGAAGATTACAGGATTTGTTAATATTTAAAGAATAAGATCCTGGTAAATAAGCTTTGATATTTTCATAGTTTGTTTTAATAATAACCGATTTTGTAATAATCTCGAAAAATTTAGACGATATTAAATTTAATGTACTGCCGGAGTCTAATAATGCTGTGACGGGAATATTATAAAAATTAATATGTACTAAAGGGAGAGAAGATTTTGAGATATGTAGGCTACTACTTAGTTTTTTGAATTATTAGAATTATTAATAGTCGAAACCTCTTGTTTCGACGTTGAAGGAATTTGAGAATTAGAATTTGAATAAGAATTAGAATAAGAATTAGAATTTGAATAAGAATTTGAATTAGAGTTTGAATTAGAATTTGAATTAGAATTATTATATCTACGTTTCCTACATTCCGAAATGTGATGTCCTAATGATTTACAATAGGCGCAAGAAATTCGATTACGGTTGAAAGAAACGTTACGATTCGGAGAAAAATTTTGACAATCGTTACCTTGACGATTGTGTAAAAGGTAATTTGGGTTATTCGAACCCGTAAAAGAACAACAATTAGTATTGTTCGAGGTCACTTGGACCTTTTGATCACAACACGAAACATGCGGATTACACGGACTGACAAGACAATGATTGTGTTTGTTACACGAATTTGAGTTATTATAACTCGTAATAGGATAACTGCTAGAGTTACCCGAAGCCAACGAGGCTTGTGGCACGTGAGATTGATCACATGTATAAGACGGACCGAGCAGACGACTACTTGAATCCACTTTTGAATTGCATCCATTTGAATTTAATAAGTTCGACGGTTTTATTGAAATTTGTGAAAATGTATCAGGAGATGTTGTAGATTTAGGGATACTAGACGAAGGTTGTGAAGACGCAACATCAGAATCCATTTTTAAAGTTTGTAAGCGTGATTGAATTTCTTCAACTTTCACGCATAACTTATCAAGTTCATCATATGTTGTAGGAATAGGATGTAATTTTAAAAGGTCATATGTTGTTAGGTTTAAATGTGCAAAAATAATTTCAATGGTATCCGTTTGAGTAAAGTGAATACATAGTGTCTTCGCATACCGGCGAATGTCAGATGCAAAGGTAAAAAATTTTTCATTTATTTGTTGTTTTCGCCTCACATATTTGTCTATTAATTGGTGTTGTTCCGCACCAGACCATAAATTAGTAAGTCTATTTTTAATCATACACCACGGCATTTCTCTGGTAATAAAAGAAGACCAAAATTGTCTGGAGTCGGAAGACATTTTTGACAAAAGAAACTTTAAAATGACCGATTCATTCACAATATTCATAGAGATTAAATCTTCAACTTCAAGACAAAAATGCAATATTGAAGATGGCTCGAGTATATTTAATTCAGGAACGCGACTGACTAAATCTTTGATTAATAAGGTATCAAGAGCGTTACTATTATTAGAATTATTGTTTGTACTCATCTTTGCAATATTCAGCGACTGTTGATGTGCATTTTCTGTAAGTTGTGTGATGCAGTCCACGACTGTGTTGAGTTTCTGCGAAACCACCAACAATGTTTTGGATGTAGTTGAACCTCTTTGAAGATCATCTAACGATCTATTTAGCTCCATTTTGTTGAAATTATATCCACCAGTTAATCAGATTGTAAATAAATCACTCAATTTGTTAGACGGAAAAATAAAGAAATAGATTAATAAATTAAATATGTGTACACCTTTGTACATTTAAATTAAATTAGTTATACTTAACGTTGACACAGTGTATTTACAATAAAACAGCTTTATACTCTGCTACCATATGTAGCGAAAAATATGAAATAATGTTGGTTAAGGATTGATTTAAGTAAATAATAAATATATAAAAATGGTATTAAAATAGAAAGAGAGATGAATTAAAGAAATTAAATAAAGAACGATGTAGAAAAAATGAAAGTAAAACGATGTAGAAAAGAATAATATAAAAAATTTAATAATATAAAAATAAAAGTAATAATGGCGCTTGCGTGCTTAGATGTTATGTTAGGCCCAAACCAACGGATATATAACACGTTGACCCCCAGTTAGCTTCGCCGTATCACTATCTTCTTACCAAGAAGACCCAGCTGTTCTATTGAAAACCCAATTTTGAAAGGGTAAAAGGCTACATTTAAGATTGAAATAAAAAATAACACCGATCAACGTATAACCAATTTTAATTTAACAAGAATCTATATATAATTAAATAACAAACATTTGGAATATGGTAAATAAAATATATAAATAATTTAACTAGAAACACCATGGACACAATTAAATAACAATGAAAAACAATCTTAACAAAAGAAAAAACACGTGGTCCTTTTTTGACTAACACGTGGTATACCCGAATTGATCAGAAATTCGTGGTATATTAGGAATATAAAAAATTAACTAAAGTACAGAAACAATAATTTATCTTCACCTACATACCCATGTTCTGTAGCAAAATTATATTAAATAAACATAGCTACGATTAATATGTTATGTCCAAACTATTGCGACTCGATATGATGTAGTATGTTGACTAATAGGTGTCCAGTAGTAAGCACGTTCGCCGAATCTTGGTTGTAACCACTTGGACAGATGTGTAGACAAGAGTAGTTGTTACCACTTAGCCAGCTCAGAAGATAAGACAGTAGTTGTTACCACTCAAACGGATCAGAAGATAAGACACTATTTTAATTGTCTATCTCAACGAAGTAAGTAATATGTTATTGTAAAAATGGTAAAAAGAAATGCGCACGCACATCTCTACTGAATAATAAAAAATATAAACAGTGCCGCAATAATTTGAACAGTGTTGCAGCGAATTGTTATGTAGCGACTTTTTGCAATGAAATTATATTCGAATAATATTTTAAACAGTGCAATGATAAAAATCGCTACACTCCGCAAGATTTATGTGGGCTACATCAGTAGGTTTTCGCAGCCAAGATGCGTCTTCCATAACGTGCCCTTCGATCTCTCGCAACACAAAGTCCCTTCCATAACCGTCGACACGACCCACTTGCCTTTTACAGGATCTTCGGCTTGCGTCCGCTTAACCAGTTCCGTCAGCATCTTTTCCACGGTTAAAACTTCAGGCTGGCCGCAGCCATCCCGCAACAGGAAAATGCCCCAACAACTGTCCACATATGGAGAAGACATCTCTTTTTGTTTTCACCTCAACTCTAATACTTTATTGTCGCTGTTCCAACGTACTACTCCACCATCATCCAACGATACTCGAAGCCCTAAAACTCTGCCTCCAATTAGGGGTTCTGCAGTTCACTATTATGTCATCCATATATGAATCAGTCCCTTCGCTGACCAGCCGGTCCATCGACAATATTTTTCGAACAATTTTAGGCGCCATATTTAGACCAAATCCCAATCGAGTCAAACAATACGTTTTCCCGTGAAATCGCACTACCAGGTACTTCCACAAATGCTGGGACACGTAGACTTGTAAATATGCTTTCCGCAAATCCACCAGTTTAAGGTTCACGCCCATTGTTCTCCATCTTCTGAGCTTCTCTCCACACACTTCGCTTGCCGCCGTGTGACTCGATACAAATTGATTTAACTCCCTATAATCTAATACTGGCCGGACTTTGTCTTTATTGCATTGAACTACTGCCATCAATGGAATCAATCCCTTCACTTCACCGTCATAGGGTTGAAGCCAAGCTCGATCAATCCACTCTGTTACTTCTTCTTCGAAGGCGGGCTGAACTGTACTTGAAACCTTATATTGCGAAATACCATTCCTTATTACTGGGCTATCTTTCCATTTCCATTCGGTCCATTTCCATGCTCGTGTTTTGCGGCAGCGAGACGTCGGCCTTTGCGTTCATATAACCTTCCAAGGTTACTAGCCCATTTTTCCCGATAGTAACTCCACCCATGGCCATAATGAAATCCATCCCCAAGAACACTTCATACTCAGACAACATTTCCGCGACCAAACAATTCAACGTTACCGCTCTTCCGTTAATCAAAAACTCACAAACTGCGGAACTCTCGGCGCATGTACCGTTCATCATTGTTATTCGCTGCTCACATCTTCTTAATGTGCTACGTTTCGCAACCTTTGGGGACAGTATTGACCTTGAACATCCGGTATCCAATAGTCCGCACAGCCTTAACTCGAACACTGTTATTTCCACTACCGGAAGTTGCGCCATCCATACGGGGAAACCACCTGCGCAACATGTGGCGGAATCCCTTATTCGTTTTTTGGATCCTTTGTAGGACACGTAGTTGCCACGCCCCCTTCTAGGCCACAGGAATAACAGACAATCTTACGCTTGTCACTCTTCTTGAACGGGCACGCTTTCGCAAAATGGTCAAACTTTCCACACCCAAAACACGCCCGTCTAAGTTTCCTCTCTTCAACTTGCCCCAAATTCTTGCATGCCGGAGCTGCTACTAAGCCGACACTTCTAGGCGACACGTTAACGAGGAGCCGCACTTTTTCTATAACCACCTCAAGTGATATATCACCCAGGGTACAGACGGCTTTCAATTGCTGACGCACATTTTCCGGAAGACCCTGAATCGTAGCACATTTGATCCATTCGTCTGAAATTGTTGGATCCACCAATCTTGCGAGCCTTTTGAGATCCGATACGTACACATCAACTGATTCACCGGGCAGCAATCGGCGTTCGACGAATCCTTCGTATGCTTGAAATTGATTTGCCGAAAACGCCTGTCTTAATGCCAACGTGAGAGCGTCATAATCGTTTTGGCTGAATCAGCTAAACTCTCGTATACTGCGATTGCCCCACCAGCCAGAAATAACGGGAGAAATGAAGCCCCGTCTTTCACATTTTGCAATCGACACACTAGTTCTAGTTTTTCATCGACGCCATCTTTAAGGCCGAAATAGCTTGTGATTTAAATGAACATAAAGTATACAAATATAAATCCTTTTAATTTTCCAAACATCGCATTTCAAAAACTGTATCAAAACTCTTTCTAAATTTTTCTACAACAAAACATCAATGCCTTTCATAGCAACGAAATGAATTCGTTCCATGGATAACTTCAACTGATTATATATCCACAACACACTCCCGCAGCCCCCCAACGGCATCAAAGTCATCATAAACCACAATAATTTAAATTTTGTGGGTGAAATTGGCGAATAAAAAAAAGTTATATATCAATTGTGCCATTTGATAGGAAATCGTTTGTTTAACTTATTTTACTATTATTTCATTTGTTGATTAATTATTTACAAAAAATCAAAATGAGTAAATGATGATTTACACCAATATGATATAATTAAATTAGTATAATGTTTTCAAGAAAGGTTTTTACAGGTAATAAACATAATTTTCTATTTAAATTTAACGGTTTCAATTGGTAATCAGCGTGTTGGGGTTCTGCATGAAAATTTTATAACGTACGGTTAGCCTATGTCATTTATTTCACGCTTAATCATCACCATGGTTATTTAAGTGCATATTTTACCCGTTAACGTCTATTTCTAGACTATTATACACCAACTGGGTATCAAAATTTATTAGTTAAAAAAAAAATTTATAAGATTCAAAAAATTTTCTGATACAGATTTCTATAAGAATCTATCAGAATATACAGATTTCTATAAGAAGTTGAGACGGATTTTGTATCAGGAATTACCGGTCTTTTTTTTTTTTAAGATCCATTAAGATTAAATAAGTCATGAGATTTTATAAGGTAATACTGTTGGAGACTTATAAGAGATTGTATGAGAATATTTGTTTCAATAAGTTTATATTAGTTTATTCGGGGTGTTACGTTTTTTGTGTATATTTTATACACAAATAACCCAACACAAAAAATTGTTTTTTTTTTTTTTTTTTAAATATATTATGTAATAAACATAAGTTATTTTTGGTAATCAACAAAAAATAGGTTGGTTACCTTAACAAGCCGAGTGGATAGAGCGATAGACTTGCATACGAGCACTCGACCTAGTCACACCTAACAAAGGTCTGTTGAGAGTACTAAGTAAAATATAATTATAGCTTGTTATTTGGGTATAGTGATTGCTAAATTTTGAGATACCAGTGCTCCTTAATATACCTTAAAATAAGTTTCCTATTTTAATTGTATATTTCAAAAAATGTAACGAGATTTATTTTTGTATTCATTAAATAATTTGGAAATCCATATTGTTGTATATTATTCAATTGTAATTATTTACACAATAGTGTTTCGTTTGATTAAATTTGTTTATTAAAATAAATCGACCACGTGTGGTCTATATTCAATATTAATGTTTAAAATTCATATTGTGCGAACTTTTTTTTCTTAAATAATCCCTTTTCATTAGTTTACGATGGAGAAATTATGAAGCGTTTCTCCAAAGAGCATCAAACAGTTCTTCCGGTTTCGATTTCTAAAACCTCTGGACCTGATTTATTTATCTGAATACGTCAGGTTGGGCCCAGTACAATTTTATTATGTGCACTCTAAAAGTGTAACTCTTCATTCTTTATACTTCGTATTAATATTCCTTTTTATTAGTAAATTGAATTGTATTAATTTAATATACTAGTCTTAATTTGATAATACTTCGTATTATTTATTCATTATATATTCAGTTTTTAAATTATATTAATTTAATTGACTAATCTTTCTTTATTTTGATAATTAAATTATATTTTTATATAATTTAATTATCCCCCTACCAATTCTTTTTCTTTGTTTGCTTCATGGGTTAGATAGATTTAATGAGATATAGAGAGTAGATTGACATGAGATAATACTTATAGAATCTCAGAAATACGATTTTCGATTTTAAATAAGGAAAGTTTATAAGTTTGTTTAAGGATTTTCACATGCTGAAGTATCTGATTGAATACTACAGTTCAGTTATCATTTTTTATAAGAAATTTTGCAATATTTTCATTTTCGAATTCTATGAGACTAAATATGAAATTTGTTATGAGTTCCATAAACATCTTAGCAATTTAACCTTACTTGTAATTCTATCTTTATTTTATTGCTAATTAATCATTCTTGTAGTGTCATATCTCAATGATTTAAGTATCCACATGTATGCCTACGTGAAATTATTAAGAAGTGGAAAGCTTACGACGGTTGCAATTAACCAAATTAAATGTTACAAGCCGAATCGTCCAAATAAAATTTTTGAAGTGAAAATAAAAGGTGAATACCACAAATGTTTGATTGGATTGACAAATGGTAAGTTTTATGTATTATTACATTTCATATTATATTATATATAGTATGATTTATATTTTAGCATCGTTAAACATTGAAATCAAGTGTTAAATCTAAAGTTTCTAAGTTGTTATTTGTTAGTGGCATTCAATGTTTAAATGCTGATCTCTTATTTTCCATCAATTATTATTTCTTAAAATAATTAAATAATTGAGTTTTATAGAATTTCCGTTTTAATAGACAAATATTTTCGGTAAGGTTTATGATTCATAACAAAGTTTAAAATCCTTTGTTTTATATAGTTAAACTCAAAGAATCTTGTAAAAAGAAAAAAACTGTGATGAGAAGTGTATTGAAAATAGAAATTTATGATAATAAATCGACAGGTACTCGTAACGAATTTATAAGCTTATCGGAATTTGCATGTTTGTTGAAACTATGAGAAGTTTATTGAGAATGAAAGTTTCAGATAAAATATCGATAGCTACTTGATAGAATTGATAAGTATATAAGACTTCATATGAATATTCTACCAAATTATATCAGAATTTATAAGATATTTACTGTTTTATTGTTGTTAATTATAAATATTTTATTTTAGAATCTAAGGAAGGACTGACTGATCAGATCAATAATGGTGGACGTATCCGATTTCCATCAGCAGCTTTATTATCAGATTTATCTGAAGTTGACGAGAAAACTCGTCCTACAGAGAAGATACCTGTTCAATACCAACATTACATTTTATATTTTTTTATTAACTTTATTACCTTATATGGTATTAATGTAAAGGTCACGTATCGACGTTCTTAAAAAATGCAGAATATCAATAAATTAATATATAAACGATCGACCCGTGAATCTCAAATTAGATCTAATTTTACAAGTAATTAATTAATATTATTATATTACAATACTGTAAAATACTTATAATAATAAAAAGTAATATTAATTATACTATTAACTATTAACTACTAACAATTGTTGAATATAAGTAATAATATAATAATTAAAAGTGGAAACTAAGTGTTATTATTTAAGTGGAAACTAAGATTCAAGTAAGATCTCAACAATTATTAATTGTAAACTTTTAACGGCATTGATAAAATATACTAGTAGGCTAGTTAATTAAAGGTGCTTATATACTAGTAGACTAGTTACTTAAAAGAACAATTATAACAATATACTAGTAGTCTAGTTAATTAATAAGGGAATATATTTAATTGTAATATCTTTTAACGGCATTGTTAATAAAATATACTAGTAGTCTAGTTAATTAAGGATTAACGAAGTTCCTTACGGCAGGCTTGGAGGGGATAGGGATTTTGCTGCGCGACCGAACTGAAAAAAATGTGATAGTAAAACCGTAAGAAAAAGTGCGTGGAATAAAACCGTTAAATCCTTAAATCATTATTTCCATAGAAACCAAAATCTAATTTTGAAATTCAAAATAAAATTTCTTTATCTATTCAAAATAAAACTTCTTTATCTCTTCTCACTAGCAGTATGACGAACTGTCAACTATATAAAGTGTGCATATCGCATTGTTCAAGTATAACCGGAATCATTCTTGGTTCAGGAGGTCCATATTACCTTTCATCAAGTGTATGTGTACCACAGTAAAAATTATCGGGTGAACGCGGTCCAGGGTGTACAAGAGCAAATAGAAGGTAAATACCGGGTGCATATAATGTACCGGGTGCTCACTAAATACCGGGAATCCGATAAGAAAGGATTTGAAATTCTTCCCCTAAGCGTAGAATTGTATCCGCATGTACACGATGTAATATCATTTATTAAAATGTGAAATATAACACAGCAACTCGTAAACCGGGTGGATATGCTTCAAAATATAAATTAATATCATAATTTATTCTGATTTGCCGCAGCTTCTAAAACAAAACAAACCTAGTTCCTTACGAAGTTCCTTACGGCAGGCTTGGAGGGGATAGGGATTTTGCTGCGCGACCGAACTGAAAAAAATGTGATAGTAAAACCGTAAGAAAAAGTGCGTGGAATAAAACCGTTAAATGAGACGTGCGCAGGCGCGAAAGTCGCATAAACAAACGGGTAGTGTATAATACATTTCTCTTTCTCCCTCTTTCTTTTCGTTCTCTCATCCCTTCTCTTTCTATTACCACTCCACCCCGCCAATGCATAGTATATACTCATGAATAGAAAACCTACATAAAATTGAGCACGATTTTTTTTGCAATTTGTGTCGATTCTACATTAACCGAAGGAACTTCGTTCCTACCTGGTGTCCCACGACACCACATCATTTTTTTTTTAAATGTTTTCTGGTGTTACCGCCTCATTTGGACGTCCACTGCGTTCTGCATCATCGGTGTCTTTACGACCACGTTTGAAGTCAGCAAACCAACGTTTTATTGTTGTTTCTGATGGAGCGGAGTCCCCATAACACTTTCCAAGCCATTGCTTCGCTTGAATGGTATTTTTTCCCATCAAGAAGCAGTGTAATAACTAATTACAAATCATTATAGATTCATTTAGGACAAGGTGTTTATGTACCCAAAAACGCGTATCTGATAGATCTAAAACGTCTTCACAATTTGTTAGGAAAATGATTATGGCTGTATTTTCACCACAGAAACTGCAAGATTGCAGTGTTCATGGGGCCAAATCAAATAAAGTGAAACAAGAAAATCAAAAAGATGGATTGGATCCTATAAGATTACAAGCCGTGAAAGGTACACAAAAAGCATCCTTAATCTTATGCTATCATCATGTTTTCAATTTTCTTCTTATTATATTGTAAAGCGTCGATTTTCGGTTTTTCGGAAGTTCGGTTTTTTATCACAAACATTTCATTACAATGTTTATTGGAATGACTAACTACTGCCGAGTAAACCATCGAGTATACTCTTCGCATTATTGCAAAAATTTCAGTGTATTTTAACAATTAAAAGTTAAAGTTAGTTGTTCTATTCCACAGTTGTAAGTATGTCAGAACTTGAAATTAATTTTTTAACTATTAGCTTAATATTTGAAGAATTCTAGAATTATTATTTTTTTCAAAATATGATTTAGTGCTTGAGAAAACTTAAATTTATGTATCAACAACTGTATCGAATACATATATATATAAATATATCTTCGAAAATTTCGCTTAGAAGTGGCTTTTAACTTTTCATCAAATTTGAATTTATTACCATAAACATTTTAATTGCAGATATTTTTCATATTATTTGAAAGAATAGTTGGACATAGATAAGTATGATGTACAGATGAAACAGTTCTACTCATATGTATCGATTAAAATAACAGATACTCGCGCTGGAGTCAAACGTCTACCTAAGGTAATTAAAATTTAAAATCTTAATTAGAAATAAAAAAGTATATAAAGATTTGAACTCAAAGCAGGTCAATCTGTTTTAAAATTAATTTTAATTTTTAAAATTTGATTGATAATTTGTTTATTTTTAATTAAAGAACAGTAGTATGGGTATTGAAGTGTATGGATATTTTAGTTAAAAACGGAGGAAAGCAGTGATACAGAAGACAGTTAATATATTGAAGAAAATACTATCGTGTCAAGTGGAGAGGAAGGTAGCGGAGAATCTACCGATGAAGAAAGACATAGGCGATCAGAATGGTAACCCAGAGTCTGATAGTACAGTGATTGAGGTAAATAAGGATGAAGTTGAAGAGACTGATTTTGAGCATACCGAATGTTAAGATTTTATAATATACAAGACACTTTGTTTATTTTTAAAATCTTTTTAATAACTTTTAATTGAATAATAAATGAGACTCGTGTGTACAACTTGTAGCGTTAAGCATGAACTGAAACCTGATCTAGAGGTACAAACTTGTATATAAAAATATCCGCTAAGTGGCGGAATAATCATGACATCTCCCTTTTTTATAATTTTCACTTATAATTAAGATACAAAGTTTTTTTTTTTTTATAGAAATAAACATAAAAACTTAGAACATAGTTTTCTTTTAACGCTTAACTTGTTACTTGCATTTGGTTTAACAATAATACTTTCAGTTGGTCGCACAGGATTTATTTCACTCGCGTTTTTCAAAGTTTCATTCTGTACAGTTTTCTCACATTCACTCTCACCGCTTACTGTTTCATACAAATGTGAACGATTTCTTTCGAGTTTTCGCCCGTTTGTTAATTTCACTTCATATGACCTTGGCCTGTTACAGATTTTCGTTACAATCGCTGGCTCTAAAGGCTTATCCATATCTTTTCGCACATGCACATTATCAGCTACATTTAAAGGTTTCAAGTCGTGACTATTTCTATCGTAATACAGTTTTTGTTCGCTTTCTCACTGTAACAATTTTTTTCTTACTAATCTATCCTGCTCACAGTTATTTTTCTTTACACACAACGGAATTATTCCACGCGTTTTATAGCCTAACAACAACTTATTTGGCGATTTAATCTCATTCGAAATCGGAGTATTTCGATATTCTAACAATGCAAGCGTTGGATCTGACCCGGAGTGCTTTATCTTTTTGAACATGTTTTTTATAGTACCTATTTGACGCTCTACCATACCGTTTGACTTAGGATAATGCGGGCTCGATGTCACATGTTCAAAATTCCACGCAATTGCAAAATTCTTCATGTCTTGATTTACAATGTGAGTTCCATTGTTAGAATTAATTTTTTTTTGGAATACCAGACCTTGCAAATATGGATTTCAATTTGCTGACTATTGTTGCACCAAGTATGTTTTCTAATTTTGCAACTTCGACGTATTTACCATAATAATCAATGACTAGTAGCCAGTGGCAATTATACTCGAACAAATCTATACCTAACTGTCCCAAGGACCATTAGGAACTTCTCGCGGTATTAATGGTTCTTTGACTTCCGCTTTTTTATATCTCATACATGAGTCGCAGCTTTTCACCATATCTTCTATTTGTTTATTCATACCTGGCCAATATACTCTCTCTCGCTCTGTTTTTACATTTTTCAACGCCGAGATGACAATAATGAATTTTGTTTAACAAATCTTTTCTCAATTTTCGAGGCACAAAAATCCTATCTCCTTTGAAAATCACACCATCAATGACACATAACTCATCCGCAAACGTATGATACGGTCGCAAAACATCTGGTATTTTTTGACTTACGTTTGGTCAACCTTCTTGAATGTATTTCATTATCATATGCATTTCCTCGTCTTCATGAGTTACTTTTTGAAATTCCTGTTTTTTCTCTATTGAAGTTGGAAATGACTTTAGTAACAAAAAAACTTCTGCTTCCACATCAGCATCTTTTTGTGTTTTAACTGTCAAAAAATTACGAGACAATGCATCTGCTAACAATTCTTTTCCAGGCTTGTATTTAATTTCTAAATCAAATTTTTGCAATTTTAACCTCATTCTAAGCAATATTGCTGGACTTTCATTCAAAGATTTTTTGAAAATGAACTCTAAAGGCTTGTGGTCACTTTCAACAAGTGCTTTTTTACCATAAATATTATGAGAAAATCGTTCGCACGCAAAGCAAATGGCTAATGTTTTTTTTTTCTATTTGTGCGTATGCTTTCCCTGTATCATTTAAAGATTTACTTGCATAAGCAACTGGTAAATTAACAAAGCACATCCTATACCATCTTTTGACGCGTCAACAGATAACGTAATTTGTTTATTTACATGAAAATATTGCAACACCGGATTTTTTGTCAAAATCTCTTTTAATCTTTGGTAACTTTGTTCAACATTTTCATCCCACAACCATGGGACGTCTTTTTTAATTAAATTTCTCAACTGTGCAGTTTCTTGAGAAACATTAGGGATGTACTTGCTGACATATGCTAGCATTCCAAGAAAAGAATTCTTTTTTATTCTTAGGACGTTCCATGTTTGTTATTGCTTTTCCTTCATCGACTTTTATCCCTTCTTTTGAAAAATAATGCCCAACATATTTTACTTCATCAGCATTGAATTTACACTTTTTTAAATTAAATGTAATTCCACATTCTTCAGCCCTTTTTAACACGTTTTCAACCCGTTCATAATGTTGTTTTTCATTTTCTGCCCAGACTAACAAATCATCAACATAAATAACGACACCTTCCAAATCACCAAAATCATGTGAAAAATCGCTTGATAAATTTCTGTCGCCGATGTGATGCCATATGGCATGCGCAAATACCTATATCTTCCATAAGGTGTATTAAATGTCAAAAGATGTGAACTTTTTTCTGTTAATTGTATCTTCCAAAATGCCTTTTCTGCATCCAATGTAGAAAAAACCTTCGCACCAGGCATTTTGGAGCATAACTCTTCGAAACTTGGAATCTTAAAATGTTCCTTCTTAATACTTTTATTTAAATGAGTTGGATCAAGGAAGATTCTCAACGAACCGTCAGGTTTCTTTACAATGACAAACTGATTGACCCAGTCCGAAGAACCTAATTTTTCCATTTTATCAAGCTCTAACTTTAAAGGATCCATCAAAACAACATCCTTAAGCTTGATGTCATACTGATAATTTTTAACACAACCAATTCCTGAAAAAACTTTTTTATACTTGTCAACAATCTTGTTTTTTGAAATTTTTTCTTTTTTCAAATTTCTTTCTACTTTACTTTCTTGTATGACATCAATCCTTTGGACAAGTTTTAATTTTTTCAACGTCGGTGAACCAATGACAGTTGGAACATTTACATTTCCTTCAACAACAATAAACTCAAGAATCCATGGTTCACGTTTCTCAAACTGACACGTCAAATAACACTTGCCCGTAACCGGAATCTGTGTACCCCCGTAAGCTTTCAAAACTACGTCAAACTTTTCTAGGTTAGGTTCATCGGAACACAGCTGTTTAAGATTTTCAAACGAAATCACATTTCTTTGCGCGATTTAAATCTCGTAAGACTTAGAAAGTTAAAAAAATATAACTTTATTTATTGAAACGAAATACACTTTTATTTAAAACAACTAGAATACAAATTTAATTTATTAGTTGATAAACTTAGTTCACAAATAATCAAAAATATTTAAAATATTAAAATGAGAAGAGAGTTATCAAGACGAACGTATGTCAAAATCTTCTAACCAATTCTGATCTTAATATCTTTTACACTGAGCTATATACTAGTAAGATGATGTCATATCAGTTTATTACTTTACATATTTTGGGTACTAAGTACAATGTATTATTGATGATGAGTAATATTTGTTTGTTTACATATTTTTACATATTTTGATATTGATAATAAGGAATATTTATTATAGCATTAAGGATGAATCATATTATAAAAGGATATTTTTATGTACCCTTTGATAAATCATATACTGATAAAAATAACATTCATAACTTTATATGAGATGTGAAGTTTTGTACAATGACTTCTATATGAATACATACAATATTTGATGATTTACATTACTTGTAATATTTTAAATAATATACATGATGGAGCATATAATTCGCGCCCATGTCTTTAACTTTACTTTTGATTTGAACTGATTATCGACTAAAATCATTTCGTTCCAATCCCCTTCGCTTTTTGAAATTAAAATATTTCTGATTAACAAAGATTCAATTTCTTTACTACCACTTTTAATTGTGTTTACAATATTAAACTTGCACACATTCGCAAAATGGTTTAGCTTACCGCAGTTTGAGCACTTCTTTCCCCAGGCGGGACACTGGTTCATCGGATGAAATCTGTTGCAACGATTGCCTCCTTGCTTCTTGCCTTTTTTCTTTTGTTTGTTTTGGTTTCCGGTGACCTTGACCACGTTGACTTTGGCTTCTGTTTCAATTGTCCTCAATTGTGTTTGAGACAATTCGGCTGCTTTACAAATGTTGATGCACTTGTCAAGGGTTAGGTTATCTTCACGTAACAGTTTTGTTTTTGTTTCTTGATCACTTATGCCACAAATTACACTGTCTTTGATCAAGCTGTCGCGAAGCTCACCGAAACCACAAACAGTACTCAACTTTTTCAGGTCCGTGATAAACGACGAAAATGTTTCACCCGACTGTTGTTTTCTCGTAAAAAAAAATGTGTCTATCTACACTCTCGTTCGCCTTTGGCGTACAAAAGTTTTCAAACGCGGTCAACATATTATTTAGCACTTTTTTTTCTGCTTCTGTCAATGCAAATGTGTCGAATTTGTCCAGAGCTTCATCACCAATCACATGTAGAAGAACAGCGACCTGTCTTTCAGCGGGCTTGGAATCGAGTCCGGTCGCTTTTATGTAGAACGCTGTCTCCATTTTCGCCAATTTTCCTTCAGATTGCCGTCAAAAGAGAGGGCCGCTGGAGGTCGCATGGATGACTCCATTGTTGTACTTTCTTCCTCGTGGTCGAGTTCGTTGGCCTCCAAAATTGGTTCTATAACTGTTGGATGTCCACGTGGAGTCTGAGTGAAGCCTCTAAATGGCGCTTCTCAATGTTGATCTAATGGCAATGGCGGTACTTTTTCGTCTATACCACGTGCCGAGAATCTGGGCATATCCACTGCATCCTTCTTCCGTTTTACTTCTTAACCGACAGCGCCATGTTAAGATTTTATAATAAACAAGACACTTTGTTTATTTTTAAAATCTTTTTAATAACTTTTAATTGAATTATAAATGAGACTCGTGTGTACAACTTGTAGCGTTCAGCATGAACTCAAACCTGATCTAGAGGTACAAACTTGTATATAAAAATATCCGCTAGGTGGCGGTATAATCATGACATCGAAGCAGTTGTAAATGCAGTTGAGAGCAAATTGACCGAAGAGCAAGAAGACGAAAGTGGACCTAACAATAGATCCACCCATGTTGAAGAAAAGGAACAAGTAACAGATTAATATACTATTAATAATAAAGAGTATTTTTTATATTATAATCTGTTAATTTTAATCATAGTAATGGAAAAAACTTATTATAATTTTAATTTTATCCTCAGTGAATAATTAACTGCCGATTTTAATCTTTTTAATTTTTCTAATATTACATTTACTGGTTTAACTTATTTTTTTTCGAGAATTATAGATGTTATAAATTTGTATTTGATAACAGTTTCATTACAATAATAAATATTATAATAATGATGATTATAAAATTAATTGATCAAATAAGGAATGTTTAATTTTTTAATTAATAGATAAATATCAGTAGATTTAACATGAAAAATTACGGAATGTCCGATAGTTAGAGTAATACAAATAAGAACTTTATAAAGGACTTTTCCTGAATATGATTGATCTTTTAAATTGATTACCTGCTGAATGATTTTTAAAAATTAAATAGATTTTAAAATTTTCTACTTATTTTCTTTCGAGATTCTGTGTTGTAAAAATTGAAAAAAAATTTCTTATATACTGAACGAAATCACTGATTAAGTCTCGTATATAATTTCATTCTAACCTTTGTCATAATTATCAAAATTTTTTGTATACGTGCTCATCGAAAAAAAAAAATGAAAATTCTGAATCAATCTTATAAAAAAAATATTGTCGAAATCGTTTCTCAATAACTCTCGAAATTGCGTATAAAAAATCAAAAAAACAATTTACTCTTAAAAGCTGGTAGTGATACTAAATGAATTTACTTTATAATTCTTTTAGAAGTTTGACAATCAGAATTTTTTGTATAAATACTCGTAAACAAAATAAAAATTCTGAATCAATCTCATATAAAAAATATTGTTCAAAACGTTTACCGATTACTCTCGAAATTGCGTATGAAAAATCGAAAAAAAAATTTACTCTTGAAAGCTCTGGTAGTGACACTAAATGAATTTACCTGATAATTCTCGTAGAAGTTTTTCCAATGTTCATTATGATAATCAGAATTTTTTGTATAAATACTCATAAAGAAAATAAAAATTCTGTACCAATCTCATATAAAAGAATATTTTCGAAATCGTTTATCGATAACTCTCGAAATATCGTATAAAAAATAGGAAAAATAATTAACTCTTAAAAGCTGGTAGTGATACTTATTGAAATTACTTATTAATTCTCATAAATTTTTTTTGAGACTGTTATAATCGTGTAAGTGTTTTCTCAATGTTAGTACGCAAATATCTAGTACATTCTGATTATCAAGAATCGATCACCCGGAATTCGGGCATAATTTTTCAAAAGTTTGGTATAAAACCAATTAAATTTGAATTAAAAAAATTCCCTAAGAAAATTTGATGACCAAAATGCATAAATCTACTCAATAGTGATTCTTCTAACTATGTGAAAATTTCGTATTTTACTTTATGAATATCTAAAATATTATAAATTTACTTAAAAAATTTTCTCATCAAATCTCATTCAATGCCTACAAAAACCGTTATTTTTATTTCTTATAAATGCTTATACGTCGCCGAGTCCAATCATCAATTTCTTTGACGTGCTCCTTATAAGAAAATGATCTTACAAGTTTATACGAGCTTTTCCGTGGACAAATGCATAGCATTTTCTGATAGCTCATATTTTTATAAGAATATATCAGATATTTTCCACAGGGTAATTTCATATGGGAAACGAATTCAAAAGTGTCCAAATGTAAACAGGTAAACAATAACAGTTAAAAAATCGACCGAAAGTGATGTGGATATAGCAGTCTATGACAAATTGAAGTGTACGAGTTATGAAGATTGTTATTTTTGGTGAATATCAACATTTATTTATTTAATTTTTAACGGATTTTTAATATTCGTCTTATGAATATTATCTAAGTTACATTTAAATAAACAATTATCAAAAGGATGATTACGCTAAAATTTTTTTTTAAATATGCAAATTTTTATTTTTATATAAAATTAAAACACAATAAATAAACAATTACTTGTTTTTTATTTGTTTAATTAAAAAATTTATTAAAAATACAAATTTTTTCTGCAAAATAAAGTCAAGTCTTGTATCTAAAATTTTGACATTGTTACTTTTTAAAAGGATCATAATTTTGAATGCTATGTTGTAAGTCAGTGTTGTTATTATCATTTTTTAAATCGTATTTATGTTGATAAATTATATTTGACATGCATATAAAATACATTATATATATTGCAGAGTATACAGTAGGCTACGTCATTTTGATTTTCTGTGTCCTTTTACGATACTATAAATTTTGTTCATTTTCATTATAATATTTATATTGTTATTATTATTCAGAACTTTTCTTAATATATTTGTCAATTTTGATGTTAATTGTAGGAATGGGGATAAAATTTTTTTAAATTTTTGATTATAAGAATTAATGTTAAATTTTAGTAAATTTTTATTGTCGATATTCAGAGCCTCTGGTGTTTGAGGCTCATTACTTCTTATCAGAAAATCGAAGTAGGCGAAAATAAATCGATTTAAGAAAATAAAAAATGTGGGAAACTTTAAATTATTTTAAATTCCATTTAGAAAGCAAATTTGGCGGGAAAATAATTAAAATATAAAAAAACTTAAACTGACTGAAAATTCAATACAGGTAAGTTTCATTTATTAAATTTTTTAATAGGAAAAACACTAAAACTTTGGTGAAACAATAACTAACATCAGACTTTCTTCTTAAAAATCGTCCAATTTATTAATAAACTTTTGACACGTCTTCGAAACCGTGCTTTCCAAAAACAACGAATTTACAAATGCGTAAGTTTCTTCGGAATTGCATAGATTAAAATCAGGAGTGTGTTTCAGCAATATCGGATTAAGATACGTAATTGCTGAAAATTGCTTTTTAAAAAGATTATTACGAACTGATTTTATTAAAGGGGGCGTATCATAGTCAACAATTTTTTTGTCCATATCCTGTAATTTATAAAAAATGTCTTTTGTGGCTCATTGTATGTCAATATTTCATGGACCTTGGTGACAAATAATAGATTGAGCAAAAAGATTGTATTCTAATAGATTGGACATGTAGTCCAATAACCGTCCAGAATTTATGGGTTTGGTGTACCAGTTTGTTTTCAAGCTGCCATCATCATTTCTGATAATGATGGCATCTAAGAACATAAGTTCCTATCTAGCTCCACCTTCATTGTGAATTGAATCTTACCATAAATACTGTTAAAATAATCAAGTAACCCATCAACTTCTTTTTTAGGTACAGCCATCAAATTATCATCAACATATAATTTCAGAAATCCCATTCCAAACGGTAATGGCTTTCTTTACCACTTTATCTTTACAACTTTCATTGCCCAAAGCCGAACTAGCTGGCCACTTAAGCGAGTACCATCTAGTTGGAGATAAAAATATTACTGTGATTTAAAATTAAATATGACAAAGATATAATTTTAGGCAGCATTAAGAATAACATTTTATGGTTTTATATTATTGTTGAAAATTAACTTTTATCTTTTGTATAATGAATAAAATTATTTATTTATTTAATTTGTAGACCGCCTGATTGAGTGTTAATAAAGAACACGAAACGTTGCTAAGTAAAAGCTTTGTCTTGATGTTTTCACTGATCCTTTATCCTCTAATTCTTAATAAATAATTCATATGTTTTGTTTTCCTTTTAATATTACTGTGCATGCGACAACGTCGGTAAATTAAAGGCAAATGATCCTTTTAAAAAGTAACAATGTCAAAATTTTAGATAAAGAACTAAATTATGGTAAAAGAAATATTTCATAAACTTTTTCGATAAACATAACAAAACAAATGTAATAAATAGTTACGAATAATTTAAATTAATAAATCAGTTTTTTTAATAATCAAACAAGTCTTTTAAACCAAAAATATAGTTCAAAATTTCCCCAACAACAATATTTTACAATATATATAATATTTCAAATTGTACAATAAATATAAACTTCTGATGATGAAGAAGAAGAAATCCTTTTAAAAATATTTCGTTAAAAATTGAAATAAAACTAATCAACAGTAAAACTAGATTTAATTTAATGTTTTACTTAATATTAAAAAAATTAAGTCATAGTAGCAAAGGTTACTATTGTAGTTACCATACACTTTGATAAATCATGCAAAAATAATCAAACTATTTTGCTTTGTCTTAAACATCACTTTTACCTAGAAAACCGGGCACGGTACATCGTATCATAAATTACAAACATCTTATTATGTCTATTTTAATTTGTTATGAATTCGTATATATTTAACTTAATAACTTTTGATACAAAAAAAAACAAATAACAAAATTTTTTATTACAAATATCATGTAAATGGCATATTTCCATTACCAGTTCATTTATGTAGAATTAAATTATACAATTCTTTAAATGTTTTATTACAAATATTACATGAAAATTATTGTTCTCCACGATGAATAATCCGTTTGTGTCGATTTAAGCTTTCTAAGTATCTAAATAGTTTATTACAAATATCACATGAAAACGGTTTTTCTCCACTATGAATGCGTTTATGTTTAACTAAATTACCTCGCTGGCTAAATGTTTTACTACAAATGTTGCATGAAAACGGTTTATCTTTAATGTGAATAATTTTATGTTTAACTAAATCACCTCTCTGAGTAAATGCTCTATTACAAATATCACATGAAAATGTTTTTTCTCCTCTATGAAATCTTTGATGTAGAACTAAATTACATTTAGCATTAAATTTTTTATTACAAATATCACATGAAAATGGTTTTTCTCCAGTATGAGTACGTTTATGATAAACTAAACCACTTTTCCGAATAAAACTTTTATTACAAATGTCACAAGAAAATGGTTTCTCTCCAGTATGAGTACGTTTATGATTAACTAAAACGCTTTCATAATTAAACGATTTATTACAAATATCACATGAAAATGTTTTTTTTCCAGTATGAGTACGTTTATGATTAACTAAACTAACTTTCTGAATAAACCTTTTATTACAAATATCACAAGAGAAAGGTTTTTCTTCATTATGAGTATATTTATGATTAACTAAACCACCTTTTTGAGTAAACCTTTTATTACAAATATCACATGAAAATCGTTTTTCTCCTTTGTGTATCCGTTTATGTCTACTTAAATTACCTCTATTCGTAAATGTTTTATTACAAATATCACATAATAGTTTAGTTCTTTGTTGAATCCTTCGTATTTCTGTAACGTCATCAATAAGTGCGTCTTTTTTAAATTTACGTTTACTTGAATAAAAGAGTTCTTCCTTTTTATCGTTTTTATCTTCTACTGTAACATTTTCATCAAATTTTTCATCTTTAATTATTAATTCCGTGTTCAACTCCTTTTCAAGTTTAATTTTTTCACAATAAACTGTAGACAATTGTTTTTTCATTTCATCGCTACTACTATCTTCTAGAATTTCATTTTTAATTTTACAATCTTCTATTGTAACAATTTCATCTTTGATTATTAACTTTGTGTTTAATTCATTTTCAACTTTAAAATGTTCATAATTATTTTCATACACATTAATCTCTTGATTTTCTGGAGTATTTTCAATTTTTATATTCCTGTTTGATATTACATTTATTTCACCATTGCTATCTTTTAACGTTTCAATATTAATTTTCCAATCTTCCATAATACTGTCTTCTAATAATTTAGTTTTAATAATTAATAATGCTTTCTAATATTTCGTTTTTAATGATGAATGATTTTTTGCATTGATAAAAAGATAATACTTTTACATACAAAAATGTCGTTGACAAACGTCAAACGTAATTACAGTCTTATGTTCTCGTATAGACCGCTTATAACTGAATGACTGGATTTCAGTGACTGTTCATATTATTAATTGCTATAATGGAATGCCTATTAGGTCACGAAATTTAGCCCAGCAATTTTTTTTAAATTTTTATTTGCAAAAAATAAATTTTAGTTTGGTACTATTTAAAAAAATTTCTTTTTTTTGATTTTTGAAAGTAATTTCTATCCATTATATCATTTTTCAATTAATTACAACATTTTTGGCCATTTTATTCCAATAATTAAATTTTTATTTAGATATATTGTTATTGCCTGTTCTCTATAAACATTTGCCGTTATTCTTAATTTGTTTAATTAAAAAAAAATTAATTAAAAATACACTCTCTAATTGGCTCCTCAAACTTTTTTTTGCTATTGAACTATAATTATCTATGTATGAAAATTCTTGTTTAAATAACGTTTGTTCTTCTAAATTTTGTTTCACTAATAATTTTAATTCGGTAAAAACTTATTTCCAGTATTTAGGGTGTAACTATTTTGTCGTTAAGTCATAAAGATTTCTTAGGTTAAAATCATTGTGACTTTTGTTAAAATTAAGTTTAATTATTTTCTAAATAGCTATAATGAAAGCTAAGCGCATTTTTTGAATTTCCTTGTTTTCTGTTATAGGTTTTAATTTTATTTATTATTGGAATAAAATGGCCAAAAATGTTGTAATTAATTGAAAAATGATATAATGGATAGAAATTACTTTCAAAAATCAAAAAAAAGAAATTTTTTTAAATAGTACCAAACTAAAATTTATTTTTTGCAAATAAAAATTTAAAAAAAATTGCTGGGCTAAATTTCGTGACCTAATAGGCATTCCATTATAGCAATTAATAATATGAACAGTCACTGAAATCCAGTCATTCAGTTATAAGCGGTCTATACGAGAACATAAGACTGTAATTACGTTTGACGTTTGTCAACGACATTTTTGTATGTAAAAGTATTATCTTTTTATCAATGCAAAAAATCATTCATCATTAAAAACGAAATATTAGAAAGCATTATTAATTATTAAAACTAAATTATTAGAAGACAGTATTATGGAAGATTGGAAAATTAATATTGAAACGTTAAAAGATAGCAATGGTGAAATAAATGTAATATCAAACAGGAATATAAAAATTGAAAATACTCCAGAAAATCAAGAGATTAATGTGTATGAAAATAATTATGAACATTTTAAAGTTGAAAATGAATTAAACACAAAGTTAATAATCAAAGATGAAATTGTTACAATAGAAGATTGTAAAATTAAAAATGAAATTCTAGAAGATAGTAGTAGCGATGAAATGAAAAAACAATTGTCTACAGTTTATGGTGAAAAAATTAAACTTGAAAAGGAGTTGAACACGGAATAGTGTAAAATAGAAAATAGTGTTGGTGATGAAATTGAAGATAAAAACGAAGAACTATTTTATTCAAGTAAATACACACTTATTAAACTTAAAAAAGACGTACTTCTTGATGATGTTGCAGAAATACAAAAGGTTCAATAAAAAATTTACGACCAGAAGTAGTTTAAGTAGACAAAAACGAATACATAAAGGAGAAAAATTTTTTGTAATATTAGGTTTATTCAGAAAGTTAGTTTAGTTAATCATAAACGTACTCATTCTGGAGAGAAACCATTTTCTTGTGATATTTGTAATAAAAAATGTAATGCTAAATGTAATTTAGTTCGGCATCAAAGATTTCATAGATGAGAAAAAACATTTTCATGTGATATTTGTAAGAAAGCATTTAATCAGGGAGGTGATTTATTCTGTCGTATCCCGAGGGAATGATTAGAGATAATTGCTGCACTCGTAGATTATATTACTTGGCAGAGCTGCTGTCACCAGGTTGATCTTTTACGTTGATCCCAAATCGAAACGATGATTATTTAATTTACAATCAAGTTTTAAGTTGCGAACGGACGGAAGTATCGTATAGCATCCAATGTAAAATTGATGTTAACAAATCTTCTAAATTTATCCAATCAACAATAATTATTTTACTAGAAATTAAATAAAGATCGGAGAAGTATTTCTCTAATACATATGTTTATTTAATTATAAATTGTACATTTCAAAACTTAAGAAATAACTAACTGATTTACATAATTGCGCTAATTAATGTATATAATATTAATTAATTAATCAGCAATTTAATTATTAATGTGTTATTGCACATGCTCTGAATAAAAAGTAAGTAAAAAAGGGATAATATCCGGATACTACCCCCCCCCCTTATTAACAGATTAACAGGTTTTATGAAATGAAATCGATCTTTGCCTTTGTTTTTCTTCGCTGCTGGTGATGCTGCAGGTTATTCTTCTTGATGGCGTGTAATCGGAATTGTATGGCGGTGGGAGTGCCGTAATTGATACAATCACCCTTTCTTCTTCGGGAGAGGTCATTATAATACTTCACTGCGTCGATGCTTTTCTGATAGGTGTATATTTTTAACAGCATTACCATCACCGAAACAGCAGTCGATGAATTTTAATTTAGCACCATTGCCATCGTTTTGTCGTTTTCTTTTAAAACATCGAATTGGTTCAACCGATGTTGTGCGTATTTCAGTTCGTATAGGTCGACATGGGTTTTTATGATTCAATCCAATTTTATTAAATTAACCGTCGTTTTATTAATACTTTTTCTAGTAAAACAATCATATTCTGTGATATCGACTTTGGTTATGAAGATTTTCAACGTGTGGTTGAATAGAGATAACTGAGGCTTCATTGTCTACAAATTTGGGCTTTACACTTACCATTTATTGTTAAAATTCCAGTATTTTGAAGAACTATCTCCTTGTCTTCATCGTTCATGCATAGTATTGTACATTGTGTAGGATTTGTTAAAATATATAACCATTGATTATTTGAAATTGGTTGCCAAATTTCTGTGGTTGCGTGGATGGTATTGGTTTGACATGTTACTGGTGTCTCTTTAGTTGTAAATGTGAATAAAGCAGTTTCACAACTGTCTTCTGCTCATTGTCTGGATATACTTATTCTGTCGCATAAGTATTCTGTTGGTTTATATTGACAATTTTCCAATCTTCTGAAAACAGTCCATACTGTGTTCTACTACAAGAAACTAGCATATAATCGAAATCGATCGTAACGTATGTAAGGATTTCAGGATTGATTTTTTGTAGGATAGGTAAAGGATATATTTTGTAAAGATCAAAATTGTCTATGGAAGTCACTGGGACTTTTATTACTATAATTAGTTTATCATTTGTCATGAATGCTTAAGATTTAATAATTTTATAATAATATTATAAATTTTTCAATTAATATCTAAAGGTAAATGGTACTTAATAGTTGATTCAAGTTCATTAAACAGGGTTTTAGGAGATATAATATTGTAGTCAATTATTCTGTGGCGAGCAAGCGATATTCACATTGAATATTTATTTATTTCTTATGGAACCATATCATTAATTTGTTTGATTAATAATAAATGATCAACTAAAGCGATTTGCATTGAGTGATCATCGAATTTTTTCGATGATTCTTTCATAAAAATATTGAAAACTTTTATATTCATATTTATTTTTCTTCGACAGTTTCGAGGATAGTCATTGTTTGATTTATATTTTTAATAGTGTCTGTAATTACGCCAATTTGACTTTGCATCAATGCATTATTTTGTTTATGATCGTTTATTAATGATTCAATAGGAATTTTATAAAATGCTGCTTCATCATTATCTAGTAACCCAAACAGCTATTTAATAGGGTAGCTAACAATATTTGCTAAATCTCTTATTACTCTATTTAGTGAAATATGGTTATTGTCTATTTGATCTAATTGATCTCTTAATTCTATTAATTGTGATTCTAACATGGATAGCGTCATTTTGCATCTACAAACAGATAATGATTGCGAGTAATAATATTTAGTGAAAATATCTAACATTATGTAAAGAAGTAATATTATAAAAATGGGTTAATGATATGTGTTGTTTTGCGATAATTGCATTTCCTAAATTAAGGTTGAAAAGACCAAAGGTGTTATTGATTGCCGTTGTCTTCTATTTCGGCTCCTTCGCATGTGTTGATATCAGGATAATCAATTTGACTATGATTATCTGCTTGGTCTACATCTGAAACATAGGTTTTCAGTAAATTAAAGTGATATGTTTTAATTGGTTATTTTCAATAGTTTTTATTTTGGCCCTTTTATCGTAATATTGTTTATGTTGAGTCTTAGATTTTAGCAGATTCGTTTTTGCTGCGTTTCTAACATCTTTTGCCCTTTTCATAAAATTTTGCGTGATATTTTGGTGCGGAAGGTTTTTCTTTAGGTTTCTCGATTGCTCGAAGGATTTGGGGGGGTGCCAAAAACGAGTGTATAAGGTGTTTTGTTTGTTGAACGATTTATATGAGTGTTGTGGCCATGGACTGCTAAATATACTAACTCATCCCATGTTTCTGGGTTATTGTCTATGTAAGATCTAAGGAATGTTTTAATCGTAGAGTGGTAGCGTTCCAATGCAACATTTTTTTAGGGATGATAAGGTGTGGTGATCTTATACTTAATATGTAATAGTTTTGTTTGTTCTAAATAGTTTGTTTAGAAATTCAGTACCCCTATCTGTTAATATTGCATTTGGGAATCCGAATATCGAACAATATTTTAAGAAATGAATAGCACACATTTCAGCTGTGGCTTCAAGAATTGGGCACGTTTGCATAAATTTTGTCAATTCATCCTGTATAGTAAGGATGTATCGATTTCCACTCTGTGTGATATTGCATGGTCCCATGATGTCCAGTGCTACAGAGTCATAAAAATCGTCTGCAGTTATAGTTATTACCATAGGAGTTTTTTTAATATTTGGCATGTTTTTTTTAATATTTTGTTTGTTCCTTGGTCATTTGGCATGAATTATAACGTTTTACGAATTTTTCTATGTCTTGTTTTATGTCTTTCCAAAAATTCTTTTTTTTTTTTTTTTTTTTTTCCTGGTGCATTTGAGTGATGTCCGGATGTATTAGGTTCTCTGAAATTAAATTAACTTTTATTGTCAGGCATTATGTATTCGAGCATAGACTCGAATGTTTCTTGTTTTATTTTACGTGATGCATTTGGAATATTGATTATACTTATTGTTGAATATCTACTCATTCATGATAGTTTTTGTGAGTACACAAAAATAAAACACATATTCGTTTTACTTCCAATTTATTAATTAACACACAAAAAGTACAACTCAGCACTCACGTGTTACATTTACATAGAACAAGTAAAAACAACAGGGAGGTTACGAGCAGTCATACCAACTCACTATTTATACATATGTCAATTATCCCTGACACTTATTTCGTTTTGATTCGTATCTGTTAATAAATGCGACAGGCTGTCCAGAGTTTCGTATTAGTTTTCAAATTCAATATGTTCATTAGGTGCATTTCTTAAGAAAAATAAATATTTTGATTTGGTTTTGTAGTATGTATTATAGTTTTATTATCTCGTTTAACTTGACACCTCTAGTATTTTTTAGATTACACTGTGTTTGCACGTACATTGAATATTCATTACTTAGAAGACGTATTTGTTGAGTAAGGAATCGCCAGATTTTTAATGTCATCGAATGACCTGTTTACTTTTTCAAACTGTTTAGGTTTCAAATTCTTTTGATGAAATTGTTTGAATAAATTGAGGTTCTTAGGTACAGGTTGTACCTGCAGTATAGGATGACTTAGTGCGTCTGCATTAGTTAGTGTTTTTCCGGCTTTGAATTCTATTTTGTATTGGTATTCGAGGAGTTTTAGCCTCACTGTAATGGTTTATGATCTGTAATGTTGGTAAATTCTTTACCATATAGATATGGTCGGAAATGTTTAAAAGATTGAGATATTGCAAGTAACTCTTTTTCTGTTGTGCTATAATTTCTTTCGGCTTGATTTAATGTTTTTGAGTAGTAGGCTATTGGTTTAAATTTGTTTATTGGGCTTCGTGAAAATATAGAACCTATTGCATCATTTGATGCATCGGTGGTTAGGTTCATTAAAATTAGGATACTGTAGCAAGGGTTCCGTGGCCATCATGTTTTTTAGTTTAGTGAATGACTCGATACATTTTTCGTTAAAGTTGAAGTGAACATCTTTCTTTAACAAAAGAGTTAAAGGTTTTGCTATTTGCTCGTAGTTTGAAATAAAACGACGGTAGTAACCGGTTTTATTCCAAATGTTTAATAACTTCATTTTCGTGTATTTTGGGGTATCTATAATTTTTCGTTACTATTGGTGTTGGATCCGTAACTATTATTTCATGTTTAATAGTAGGGGTAGAAGTGCGTGGTGTGTCATCCTGTAGGAAGAATATATCTTGGCAACCTTCACAAATTTAATATGCCATCTCTTTCTTCAATGTTTAAATGTAATAATCTTAAATTGTGGGGTAAGCCTTTTTGTCTATTATTTTATTCAAGTTATAGATAAGCTGAACAGCTGGTTCAGTTTTTAAATTTAAACCATTTAATTCAATTTCTTTATCAAAATGATAATTACCACCGGATATGTTGTAGTGTACGAAGTAGTTAAAATATTTTGAGGAATATTGATTCCTTCTATGTTTGGTATAAATGAATCACTCGTTATGACACAATTATTTTTATTTTTTGTAATGAGATGTAAGGGAACATGATTGATTGAGTTTGGTTTCAATTTAAAACCACAATTTAATGGTATGGAATTTGTTTTATAACTAATTTCAGCTTAATATTCGTGCAAAAAATCATGCCCAATAATTCCATCGTACGGAATGTTATAGTCCTTATCAACTAAGTGGAAATTAAAAGAGAATCCATTGTTTGGTTTGGAAAGGAATATTTCAATTTTACTAAGCGTTCGTATTTCACCATTTATACCGACTAAGGTAGTTTTTTGTTTTGGAAAGTACCTCGTGATACTATCCCGAATGATATTATTTAATTTAATTATAGAAGTTGAAGCTCCTGTATTGATAAAAATTTAAAAGTTTTTGTTTTTGATTGATATGAATCAAACGTAAGTTTTATGTCATTTACTCCAGAGTGTAAGTAGATGACGTGGTAGATTGAATGAATAACTTCTTCGTTTACTATTTCGCTTTGCTCGATTTGCATGATTTCTGGGATTTGGATTAATTTGTTGACTCCTTTCCTTTTTTCGGCATTCATCTTCCGTATGTCCTCCGAATTTGCAGAAGTTACATTGCTTAGAATAATTTGACTGTCCTGAAGATGATGTTTAAGGGTACGAATTTGTATTTGGAATTGTATTATTGCGTTTACAATCTTTTGTATTATGTGACTTATTTTTACAAATTTTACAATATTTCGTTTGGTTACTAATAGCTAACCTTTTCATTCTTAATTCAGCTAGAAGATAAGCTTCTTCTTCGCAAGCAAGAGATATAAACTTCGTTTATAGATGCGAAGTTTCGATGTCTCAAAATCTATGAGATTTCTGGAATGGTATGATGAGTGAACCTTCAATGCTATTCTGTTGATTACCCGAACTTTACTTTCAAGTGTGTGAGTTGATGTTTGGGATTCCGTAGCTATTAGGCATTTATTTGTTATATTATCTAACCTAATATAAAAATCTTTGATAGATTCTGTGTGTTTCTGTTTAATGGTTTCAAGTTGTTCCATTAAGTAACTATATGATTCTACCGGATGATATATTAATTTAAGTTTGTCCCTTAATTGTTTGAATAATTGAATCGATCGCATATTTAATTTATATAACTTCGCTGCTTACTTTTGAAAATATTAGTAAAATTAAAGGTAATTTTAGTTCTACTGACGCTATTTCTAAAGCATTGATGGCGTTTTTCAAGAAGTTACTAAATTCTTTTGGATCTCCTTTGAAAGGCGTTATCATCTGCGCGATGAACGTTAAAGGTATTTTGTCTGTATTTGTTCTTGATATGTCATTATTATTAGGTATTACCAAGTCATCGTCATGACTAAGATTTTGTGATAATCCATCGTCAGTGGTTACAGGGGTTTCTAGAGTAACTTCGTTAATAATTTGGGAATTATTAGCCATTGTGGATCTTTGAACGATCCTTATTTAGCTATTCTTCTTCTAAGTAAAAATAAAACAGTATTACTTACGGTTTTTACTTTCGGCGAAAGGGCGAGTTCCTGAGTCAACGGATATTTCCTTGAAGTACTTGGTACACCAATCGGGAAGCTAGAGTTATCTTCTTGATTTAAACTTTCACTTCTTCATCCAATTATTACAGGATAACCCGTCCGTGGTCATTAACTGTCGTATCCCGGGAGAATGATTAGAGATAATTGCTGCACTCGTAGATTATATTACTTGGCAGAGCTGCTGTCACCAGGTTGATCTTTTACGTTGATCCCAAATCGAAACGATGATTATTTAATTTACAATCAAGTTTTAAGTTGCGAACGGACGGAAGTATCGTATAGCATCCAATGTAAAATTGACGTTAACAAATCTTCTAAATTTATCCAATCAACAATAATTATTTTACTAGAAATTAAATAATGATCGGAGAAGTATTTCTCGAATACATATGTTTATTTAATTATAAATAGTACATTTCAAAACTTAAGAAATAACTAACTGATTTACATAATTGCGCTAATTAATTTATATAATATTAATTGATTAATCAGCAATTTGATTATTAATGTGTTATTGCACATGCTCTGAATAAAAAGTAAAAAAATAAGTAAAAAAGGGATAATATCTGGAATACTACAATTTACATTTAATATAAACTATTTTCATGCAACATTTGTAGTAAAACATTTAGCCAGCGAGGTAATTTAGTTAAACATACGCATTCATAGTGGAGAAAAACCGTTTTCATGTGATATTTGTAATAAGCTATTTAGACACTTAGAAAGCTTAAATCGACACAAACAATTTCCTCATCCAATTCATCTAATAGAACGGACTCTTTTAAGTGTGTCAATGACGGAAGCAAGAACATGCTGGTGTGAGTTAGTATTCATGCAAGAACAAAAGCCCCAGATATGGTAACAGAGCGTGGTTCCATATGTAGCAAAAATAAAAAGATAACTACTAGATATGAATATTTTGGTATGGTATGAAGTTAAGATAAAATAAAGACATGTAATTAAAATGAACAATGTAGAAAAATGGATAATAAAACGATGTAGAAATGTAATAATATAATAATTTAATAATATAGACAAATAAATGTAATAATGGCGCTTGCGTGCTTTGGTGTTAGGTTAGACCCAAATCAACGGATACAGAACGCGTTGACCCCCCGTTAGCTTCGCCGTATCACTATCTTCTTACCAAGAAGACCCAGCTGTTCTATTGAAAACCCAATTTTTTAAAGGGTAAAAGGCTACATTTAAGATTTAGATAAAAAATATAACACCGATCGACGTATAACCAATTTTAATCCAACAAAATTATGTACACAATTAAATAACAAACGACTGTAACAATAAGTACGGTAAAGAGATCAATATCGCCTTTACATTAAATAAATTTGAAATATAATAAATAAAAAAAATATAAACAATTTATCTAACAAAACTATGTACACAATTAAATAACAACGAATGTAACAATAAGTACGGTAAAGGGATCAATATCGCCTTTACATTAAATAAATTTGAAATATAATAAATAAAAAAATTTAAACAATTTATTATTCCAAAAACAGAATGAAATACTAGTATTACTAATCTTAAAAAAAAAAAACACGTGGTCCCTTTTTGAACAACACACGGTATACACGAATAGATTAGGAATGTACAGTAAATACGTTACTTAAAGAATAAAGGTAATAACCTTTAAACGAATTAGAAATATAAAAAAAATTAATTAAAAGAAGAAAAATAACGATTTGACTTCAACCTACATACCTATGTTCTTCTATCATGAAAAATCTTAATAAACATAGTTATAATTTGCATATTACGTTCAAATCAATACGAGTGGATGCGATGTTGTATTCTTGATTAAAAGGTTTCAAGTAGTGAGTACGTGCACTGAACTTGATTGTGACCACTTGGACAGTCGAGAAGAAAAGAGACCCTTTTAATTTTATATCTCAACCAAGTAAGTAATATATTATATGTTTTTATTAATATATAATGGTAAAACGAAATGCGCACGCACATCTCTACTGAATAATAAAAAATACAACAGTGTCGCAATGCTTTGAACAGTGGCGCAGTGGATTGGTATGTAGCGACCTTTTTTGCAATGAAATTACATTTGATTAATATTTTAAATTGAGTAAAGATAAAAAACGCTACACTCTGTACTGAAGTTCACCGAGAGTGTCAGTAAAAACTTGTACTTGCATCGTACCCTGAAGGGGCACTAGGTTTTTAGGTAGTGTTTTTTCAACATTTTGAATGTCAATGTCAGTCAATATACAAACGGACCTTGCTCAACTCCTTCAGAGTGTAATAAAAATTATTCTGCATTAGAAATATCTGATCCAACCGCTACTATTTCATTTGCAGTGCGTTTGAGATAGCCACCAACACCATCAGCAGCCCCTTTCTCGGCTTCAAAGAAATTCCATGTTACGCGAATGATGTGGTTTTCGCTGAATATTCGGTGACTTATAACATAAAAATTTTGCTTTTGTTGGTACTGAGTATCTGGTCCATCAGAGAAAAAGTGAATTGTTACGAATTATTTTCAGAAAAGGTACAAAATGATTTACAGTTGGCTTGTTATGTCCTTCGGGTTTTGTGTACATAAATCCAATATGTAAAGTTACTTGCTTTCGTGGCCCTCCAAAATGATGGGACTGCACTTCTTCAAAATATTTACCGTTATAGTTTTCGCTAAAGTCATTATTTTTCAAATTATCTATAGAAGCTCGATAACTCTTATATTGTACTTTAATGTTGAAAATATGTAACTATTTCCTTTACGTTTTTAGTCAGTTTTATTTTTTTGCCTGATTTTTCTATCGTTTCCGATTTCCTTATCTATTGATTCCTTTTCACTAATCTGAGATTTTCTGTTTCTCTATAAAGTATTTGTTTTATCTTACACTCTTTACAATTGCAAGCTTGGTTATATGTCGAATATACTGTGCTAGGGATGACATCATTCATGTTTGTGTGAGCAATAACCTTGGTTTTGCGGTGAGCATTTTTCATTTACTGCGCATTGTATATCTTGCATAGGCAAGTCTCTTTTCCAGTAATTGAAGACGGTTTTATATAAAATGGCCTATTTTTTATGAAATACGAAGAAGATCATCTCAGTTTTGGATTGTCTCTTTTAAATGAACAAAATAGGTTTTTCATTGTGTCCAGTAAATATCGCTTCTGCATTTTTAACTTTTTACTTGTGAAAGTTTCTCGTTTTCCAGCCGTAGCTCTAGAAACATTGTCGAGAACAAAATAGTTTTTAATATTTTCAACCAGACGGATCTTCTTTAAGGAATCCCGCTGTCTTTTTATCACTTTTTTCTGATCAATGCCCAAAGTCTCGCGTACAACAGCAATCTTCATTTTAGGAATAGATATGTCCTCTCCTTGGAAAATTTGCTTTAACGCATTTTTCTCTTTCACTGACTTCAAGCTTTTTAGTGATTTTTGATGGCATTAGATCTTTGATTGAAATTTTAGCTCTTTGGTATCTCTTTTTTTTATTTACCTTCTTTTCATCTTTCCCAGTTCTTCGTGCAGTACACTGCAGATCGGTCTCTTCGAATTTTTCGACCTCGGTGGATTTCCTAGCCGTGGGATGGATATCGGTGTAATTTCCATAATTTGTTCAGCAGTCTTATGACGGTCTCGTCGTTTCTTCCATTTACGCTTTGCACTTCTATATTCACGCTCTGTCATGTCTATCACAAGTTTTTTATTTGCGTGTTACCTTTCAACATGTTTTTTTATAGCTTCAGAATTTTTAGCGAGGTCTAGTTTTAACTTCAGTCTGTAACGCTATTCAGTGCAGAAATTTCTTTCAGAGAAAAAACATAAAATATATGGGTATTTCGGTTTTAATAACGTTAAAAACAACTGCGTTACCGATGCCACTACTGCGTTACTTTTTTTCAGTAGCGCAGTGTAGCAATTACACAGTTATAAAAACGACTATCTTGTAAACTATCACAAAATAAAATAACAAAATGCAGATATTTTAACATTGACTGATCCAATATATAACTACGTATGAAAACAAAAATGCAAACATCGTCAGTACGTACCTTTCGACAGCAGTCACAGCGGCCACACAATAAATACACGCACCTGCCTCAACGACTGTGACGCGACTTATTCGGCTAACGTAACCTCCCCCCCCCCCGCGCAGTTTTGTCATGTGTTTGTTATACGAGCTACGACAAGTTGAACCGATTGAAATGCAAGAAAACGTAGTACATTCACTTTAAGGTTTATTTTAATACAACAAAGCAAGGTAGTTACGGTTTTATTCTTTGTTGGTGACACAATTTTATTCTTTAATTCATTAAATGTTTTAAATATTAAAAATTTCTATTAGCGTTGTAATAAGGTCCAAAATTAACATTTGTTATTTAAGATTAAACGCCATCTAGAAAATATTATGAGAAATTGTAAAGTATACTTCAGACACGTGCTCATAGACAACGGTATTTAGTACGAAGAACTACTGCGTTACTAAGAATGTCAACGTTGTTATCGTAATTTTCAAATTAATAACATATTTTTTATGTTCAAATCTTGTTTTTTGTATTAGACAATAATGTTATTTTTTGAATTTGGTATACAATTTCCACAAGTTTATACTGCATTCCCATAAGATTTACTTTTCATTCCAATGGACTGGTTTTTAGGCATATAAAAATATTTTGACCATCATAACCCCAAAACCATGAGAGGGTGTAATTTTGCAACGATTGAAATGCTTGTCATCAATAAAACTCACCACAGAACCACTTGCAAGCAATGCGATTTCCACCATAATCATTTATAATCAACAGTCGTCAGTTACTTTTGCAATAGCTTTAAAATCACATGGACAACATCACATGGAAAGCGCCTAAGTGTATAAACAATTTTGAAATTTATCTAGTTTATTGGCATGAAGTTGAAGTGTAATCTTAGTTATCGTTAAATCATTATGTAACTTGCATGTATGGCTGATTCCGTTATTCAAGAGTTTTCATACATTGTATAATTATGATTACAGGAATAGCAGTTGGAGACGCATTAATTTTAATTAAATATGACATCAAAAGCTGTTGAATTTGATCTGTCATAATCCAAACCACATTAAGACATTTGACAATTATAAGTCAAGGAACGAGGAAGAATCCACACAGTTCTATTCGATTGTAATAAGCATCTTGATTAACAATAACGTTTCCATTTGGGACGATTTCCAGTTGAAAACTGCTACTTATTATATGTTTCTAAGCAACAAAAGGTAATTCTGGATCTATAGCCTGGTAAGATCGTCTTTTACGTCGATTAGTAAAAGTTACTAGTTACTCTTCTACTTCTTCTGTACAATTATGTTTTGATGAATAGTTCCCACTGTGCACTGAAGTGTATCTTTTCCTATTTTCGTATCGGCAAATTTATCGAAATTGTCATACGCTATTTCAACAGATAGATTTTTTGTTTAATTTATTACTTCAGGTCAATGCGCGGCTCACGAAATTGACGTAAAAATTGCTTCAGTCTGCAAATCTTAGCATAAAAACTTATACAATGCCCATAACGATTCAAAATATCCACAATTTTTCAGCTACAGAAGAGACTTTTGTTTGTCATTTCCAAACAAATGTGTTTCGAAGTTTTGATATTACTGTAATGAGTTATGTATATTTAATCTTGAGCCAAGGAATCGATGTGACGTTTGGAATTGTCGCTATAAGATCGTTTACGAGTATAACTTGCAATTACTAACGCTACAAAGTCAGATACAACAGGTGGTACTGTACATTTTCTCTGAATTGATGTAATACCTAAAGGAGTAATGCCTTTTTTACTATTGATTTGCGGTATTTCGATTTTATTTTTAAGTTTATTACAAATCTTTTCTTAGATCAACCAAAAAGACAAAAAAAATTAAAATTTGCTCTTAAACTTCTTATATTTTAATGGACAAATGAAATTTTCAATTCTTGTTGAAGTTTCTTCTACCATTTACAAGAAGAAAGAGAAAAAAAATAAGTAAGAAAAAACAAAATGATTGTCTTTTTAAAAAAAAAAAATCTAAGTACCAAAAGTATAAAATTAAAACATAAACAGTTCTGTACAATTATTATTAAACATTTTTATGATTCTACAAATATTATATCAGGTGCGTGTACTAACTTTTTTAACTCAACTTAAAAGAGGTTAAGAATTGCACTTAAGCTTCGTTTATTTTGATATACGACAGAAATTGTACATTTTTCAAATAAACTAAATTTCTATTTAGATAAAACTGGCTGACCCGGCGAACTTTGTTACGCCTTAGAGGTAATAAATGATAGGATAAATGTAAATAACACTTTTCAGTGTAGCACCTTTTGATAAACGACATTTTTTGATCAGGCGCAAAAACAAATAACGCAGAAGGTTAATTCAGTCTACATTAATACCACAAACTTTCAGGGATTGGCCTTGTGATTTATTTACAGTCATGGCGAATGTAAGACGGATCGGAAATTGAAGTCGTTTAAATTCAAATGGCATGTCGGTTGGGATCATCGAGATCCTCGGAATGAGAACTTCCTCACCTTTGAATTTTCCTTTGGGTATTGTGACGTAAATCAAATTGTTCATCAATTTATTTACCACCAAACGTGTTCCGTTGCACAGTTTTGGTTGGTTAAGTTTCGAAGCATGATTACTACGGAACCAATCTTTAGTTGTAAATTGTGCGGTAGTAAGCCAGGCACATCCAAGGAGTTTAAAATTTCAATGGGATAGTTGGTGGGTGGCATCATCTTCATTTGTTACACAGTCAATACATTTGAAAGAATGCAGTGTACCAATGATCTCATTCTGAATTATGTAGTTTAAGTCATTTACATCTTTATTCTTAGCCGCCAAAATTGCTCGCTCACTCAACCATTAATTATTTTTGTGGTTAGTAATGATGTTTGGGAATACTTTGTTGATGACCCAAATTCACAACAGTAGGATGACGTTCGTGAATAAGAAATGATAATATACGCCAAATCGCTTCATTGCAATCCACATACCGACCAACTTGATAACCCGCAATTTCATCGTTCGTATTGGAGGCTTGGACGCCAAAAAACGCCATATCGCTACCTTTCGTGACATATTTGCAGATGAATTTTATTGACTAAATTGCAATAACTCAACGTTAGGATGTGTCTTGAACGTTTTGAAAATAAGTGGAGAATATGGAACAATCCAACCGACCACGAAATCCATTTTTTATTAACTTTTGTTGTAATAGTTCGACCGTTATCATCCGGTAATCGATACAGTGGATAACCATCGTTGCCAGTGACAGTTTCCTCCTTTAATTTCCGTGGATATCGTTTGGAATATGAAGGATTTTTATAATAATTTGTGGAAAATAGGAAGGATGGCTATTCTAATAATAATATAACACTTTGATTATATATACGTCTATACGTAGTTGCAGCTTTATTATTTCTTGTACACAGAACTACTAGATGTACGTGTGATCGGTACAGAGCTAAAGTCAAGAGTGAGTAAGTCACAATGTAAGAGACTACTTCAGAGGCCTAGTAATTACTTTAAACGTCTAATAGATGGTGCCTCATGTATGTCGCAAAGTAAACTATTTCCGACACTCCCTCCCTTTGCACATACATCTTTTAAATATAATGAATAACATATAATTTCAAAATTACATCTAAAATCGACTAACGATCATGAACACATCTAATATTAAGTATTAAAAAAAAAAATAAAGTTTTTATGTGAAGATCCAATTAAGAACACGTTCCTTGAACTCCTTTGTTTTCTCCGCTGCGCACTCTGTTAAGACTGAATATTAACTTCTGTAAAATATTAATTAATTATATGATTAAAATTATTAGTTTAAATCTTCTATATAACATCTAAATTCAATATCTATGTTTAACATCTAAATTCAACATCTATATTTAACATCTATATCATCTACATTTTATCATCTAAATATTCATCATTTTATTTCTGAGTTTGATATGTGATGTAGAGGGTAAAGGTTTAGTCATAATATCCGCAATATTTTCTTTAGTGGATATCCATTTGACTTTAATTTTGCCCGCTAAGACACATGATTTAACAAAATCACCATGAGTTTCAGCCATTTGAGGTTTCTTGCCTGTTCTTTCTCTTTCAGCCAGATTGGATTTGATAAGCTCAACGTCATCATCAAAATCTTTCAGTTTATGACTTCCCTCCATTTGAGTACAGTCACAGGCTGATTTATTATCACATCTAATAGTGACTGGATACATAGTTTTACCTATTATATCTCTAATCGCTTTATCCAAGGAAATTATTTCCTTACAAGATTCGCTCATGGCAAGATATTCTGCTTGACAAGTTGATGTAGCAGGAGAGGACTGTTTGTGGCTTCTCCAAGCTACTGTATCACCGTACACTTGGATAATGTAACCACTTGTCGAAGTCGAATTTTCACGATCTCTGAAGCTAGTGTCAGTCATAGCTTCCATAATTTCGGTTTTACCTTTATAGTACAAACCCAAATCAGTTGTTCCTCTAAGATATCTGAAAATTCTTTTGACTTCATTCCAATCTCCTTTGGTTGGATCATTCTGTCTTCTAGACAGTAAATTTACAGCATATGCTATATCTGGTCTGGTTGCACCAGCAAGATATAACAGACTCCCTATAGCCTCTCTATAAGGTGCATTAGCTGGAACATTGGAATCATCTTATTTTCCTATGTTTTTATTGTTTCTATTTTTGACTTGTCTAGTTATCATGGGTGTGTCTTGAGCATTACATTCTTTCAGATCAAAACGTTCTAAGATCTTTTCAGTGTACTCAGGCTGTGTAATTGACATTTCACGTTTACTTCTATCACGGTGAATTTTCATTCCAAGAAAATTCTCCGGTTCTCCCAAAATTTTCATTTCGAAAACGTTACTGAAATGATTTATAATTTCATCTAATTTTTCGGGTACATTGCTAGCTGTAATCATATCATCTACGTATAGGATTACGATGGCAATTTTTCCATCTTTTCTCCAAGTAAATAAGCATGGCTCGTTTAGATCATTCTCCAAACCTAGTTTCAGTGCTTCTTCAGTGAACTTTTTGTTCCATCTCTTAGGACTGATCCTCAATCCATAAAGAGATTTTTCAAGCTTTCAGACTATCTTTTCTCTGATTTCATCACTGCAATCATAGCCTTCTGGAATCTCCATAAAAATGGCTTTTTCTAGAGTCCCATACAGAAAGGCAGTTTTTACATCCATTTGTCTTGCGTCTAAATCAAGTTTATTTATGATTGCTAGTGCTAATCTTATTACTGAAAGTCTTGAGACTGGAGCATAAGTTTCTTTCAGCTCATTCTCGTTTACATCTAGAAAACCTCTTACAACCACTCTAGCTTTATAGATGGTTTCTCCAGTTTTACCAATTTTGGTTTTAAAAACCTATCTAGAGTTCACTACATTAGCATCTACAGGTCTTTTTACTTGATTGTAGACTTTGTTATCATCTATTGATTTTAACTCTTCTTTAACTGCTTTCATCCAATCAACACAATCTTCCCGCAGTAAACACTCTTCGTAATTACTGGGATCCTTGTTGATAGAAGAAAGCATAGCATGTATAAAATCTTCTTCATCTACAATCGTGAACTTTTTAATTGTTTTGGCATAAACGAAGTTATCATCTATCTTGGGTTTTGGTTTTCTTTTTGAAGCTCTCAACTTCTTAAATTTGTTATCAATTGATACATTATCGTCTAATTTACGCCTTTTAGATTTGTCTGAATTAACTAGTTTATCTTTAGAATTTATTGTTACAGGAGTATTTGCATCAGAAGATTCAGAATCTAATTTCCCATCAATCGGATTATCATCTACTTCTACATCTTTTTGTTTTTCAATTGTTGGAGAATCTTCAACTTCTAAATCTTTTGTTTTGTAAATATCCTTATAAACTAGTTTTTCATTACATCTGACATGTCTTGAATTTAAGAATTTTCCAGAGGTTGGCTCCCACAATACATAACCAGTACGTGAGTAACCTACTAGTATGGATCTTATTGCTCTTTCAGAAAATTTATTTTCTGATATTGGAAGTTTAACATAAGCTAAACATCCAAACCTTTTAATTTTATTCATATGTGTGCTAATCTTTGCATTGAGTTTATTTAATGGTGATACAAAACCATTGGTTTTGTGAGGTGTTCGATTGTACATATTAACAGCTGTTTCAGCTGCCAATATCCACATCGATTTAGGTAGGCCAGAGTCAAACAATAACGCTCTAATTTTCTGTTGTATTGTTTTATTAAATCTCTCGGCTGTACCATTTAACTCTGGAGTATACGGTGGTGCATAATCTGATTCTATTTTTTCTTTATGCATAACATCTACAAAATCACCTCCCGTAAACTCCCTAGCATTATCAGTTCTGATATAGCACACTTTTTCATTTTTACCTTATAAATTTCTAGTTGTATTTATGAAGCTTTCTAAACAACTAGCAGCTTCATTTTTATTTTTAATGGAATAAATTTTTGCAAATCTAGAAAAATCATCTAAAAACACAATAATGTGTTTGTAAGCACCTGGGAACGAATTTATTTTAAATTGTCCCATAGTGTCCACATGAATTGTGTGTAACGGTCTATCTGCTATTAATCTAGATTCGTTAAAGGGTAATTTTTCCATCTTAGCTAGAATACAGGTTTCACAATCTAAAATATTTTCATTAAAGTTTACATTACACAACGACTGCTCAGATTTTTTGAGTTCTTTTAGATAATTCAAGCTTGGATGACCTAGTCTTATGTGCCATAACATACCTTCGTCTATTTTTATTATTTTTAATTGTTGTATATTATTTTCAGCACTTTTAATATTATTAAATTCTTCTAGATAGCATCAGCTGAATTAAAATCTAAAATTCTTCTATTTAAAGTTTGTTCATCTAATAAAAAATCTGTGATTTCTGCTTCTATATTACTTCTATCTTTCTCCAAAAGACTTTTCTTTTGACTCTCCCTCCCAAGCTCAGATGATGCTGATTTATGAGAGGAAACATCTAAATCTCCCTCCATCTTTTGAAAATTTAAATCAACAGGAACCGTCTGAGATTGTTCGGAAAATTCATTTGGAGAAATAATTTCAGCAGTACAAGAGTACGTTGTGTAATCTGGCCTTTTAACCTCCTCAGCATTTTTTACCTCGAAGGTAACAAGCCAGTTAGGTTTAACATACTTTCCTGTTAAACATGTTTCATCTGTTTCTTTATCGAATATTTCTAATTTTTTATCATCTAAAAATATTCCTAATCCAGCATCTACAAATCGTCTAAGGGAAATTAAATTATTTGCGATATTTTCTGCAGATAATACGTTCGTTAATTTTATTTTGCTAAGATTTGATTTTAAGTAAAGGTCACCGACTCCATCTATTACTATGTCAGCTGACTTATTTTTATTTGCACTTTTAATTACTTCGCCTGTGCAATGTTTAAAATTACTCAAAATCAAACTCTTGTTAATTATATGCTCAGTTGCGCCTGAGTCCGCAATAAACGTAATATTATCTACATTATTTATGTATTCAGAATTCATACCTGCTTGTCGTGCTTGTGGTTTCTTTTTATCTCCATCCTTTGGTGGGGCTGCTTGCTTTTTGAACGTCTTCGACTTGGATTTGGTGTATTCTTTGGATTTGCCACCAAAACCTCCTTTGAAGAACGTACCTCTCCTAAAAGCACCTCTACCTCTACCTCTACCACGACCACGACCACGTCTGTAGTCAGACCTTCCTGAATTTTGACTGTCTTCATTTTTTGGACAAGAATTTGTATTGTGATCAGTGATCACTTTACAAATATAACAGTACCATTCACTAGTTGCTGCTAAAGGACACTGTTTGACGTAGTGACCCGTCTTATTGCATCTATAACAGTTGTCATGGTGTGATTTAAACCGTTTTGCTTGGTTTGCACACGCGTCTTGTTCTTGAGAAGTTTCTGACTTCTTCTCAGCTTCCAGCTGCAGCAAATGGGACCTCAACTCAACCAAAGTCATTGATCTGCCTTTAAATTGCCTATGTAATAAATCAGCAGTTCGGGCTTCTGGAATTACTTTACTGACAGCTTGGTAAAAGGCTGACCGTTTCTCTTCATCTGTCAGAGGTACTGCGTTATCACAGCTCTCGTATTCAACGATGGTGTTGTCGAATTTATTCCAGAACTTATCAATACTCTCCTTTGGTTTCAGTCTCATGCCGTACAGCTTCGTTCTAACAGAAGTGTGAGTGACATTCTTTTCGACCCTCTTAGCTTCTTTTAGACTTGTTATTACCATAATAGGGTCTGTTATAGTAAGAACCCTCTTATAGTATTTATCATCTAAATGGCTAGTAATGATTTCTCTTACTGCTTGCTTTCTTTTTGTAATTGTTTGTACATCTAAATTATCAGGACCAATGACCGTTGGGTCAATAACATCTAATAGATCTTTTGATGATAATTCAGATTTAAGTTTATCCATCCAAATGTTGATGTCACTATCTGAATTAAGAGTATACTTTCTTGGTACCTGATAGTTTTGAGATTTTTTGTTTGATTCTAGTGTACTTTTTAAAGCAGTAATCGAAGCATTAAGAGCCTTAGTTACTTCTATGTTAATATCTTGCGGGCTGGATTGAGCATCTATTCCAGCACCCGTTTGAGTTGAACTTTCGTCTAGAAAAGCGGTCGAGTTAAGTAAATTACCTCGAGTACCTTGCATTCGAAGCCGTTCTACCGCCAATAAATTTTCAGATGTCTTATTAATTAGGCTCATCATAGTTTTCATTGCTTCGAAACCTTTGTTTTGAAGCTCGATGTTTTCTCGCTGTTTACACATGAACTGTAATAGTTCTTGTTGTACAGGCTGTTCAGTGGTAGGGGTACTACCACTGCCGCCACTCAATTGATTTGTTGTGACATTCGGTGCATTTACAATAGTGCTTGACAGAGTTGTTGTTGTACTTGTCTTAAAAGCAGCAGTTGGCTGAGTCATTGGTGTACTCATCTGACTTGCAGTAATTTTTGACTGCGTTGTAATTGAAGGAGTAGTTGTCGACATTGTTGCGGGCTCAGATACTCCAGGCCCTTTATAAATAAAATAATTTTATTTTTAGTTTGGATTTTATTTTACGATTAATTAAATAAACGTAACTTCTAATCATCTATAAAACTTCTAAACATCTACAGAACTTCTAAACATCTATAAAACTTCTAAACATCTATAGAACTTCTAAACGTCTATAAAACTTCTAAACATCTATAGAACTTCTAAAGTATCATCTATTAATAACTTCTAAAAAATTTGGATCCACTTCTAAAATAAATTTAAAGACAAAGTTACCTGTCTTTAAATTTTTGTCTGACGTCTCAGATGGAGTATCTTCAGTCTCACTATTATCGAGCATTTTTTTATTGTTCTGCTCATTATTCATTGTTCCTTTGTTCATATCTTCTAGATATCAGTAAACTTCTAATTATGAAGAATCTGAAACATACCAAACTTATCAGAGACTGATATTTCACCCCTATTTACAACTGCACTGCAAGTTGTAAATAAAAAGTGAAATCAGCTGTAACCCCCGCATGCAACAGCATGGCACACGTGCTCCCTCCCACCTCGTGACAAACGGCACAGCTTGTTGAAACGTTCGGGGATGGCCGTACGTACACGTGCGACATACAAATCACACACCAGAGTAACAACCGATTAAATTGAAACGAAGCTTAGTGCTGTACTACAGACTTTACTTTGAGACAATTATTAAATTAGTTATTATTTTTATTTATATATTTGCAGTCTTTTAACAAAGAATTACGTAATAACTAAATTTAATGTCGAGATATAGTTTATAAAGATTTATTTTGGTAAATATTTATTTCAAGTTTAAACTTCTAAAATTTCCTTCTTATCTTAAAATAATTATAATTTTACACTATAATTATTATCGATCTTACAAAACCAACTATATCTTAAACAAGTCAACTACTTCAACTGTGTTACTCTATTTATTTTCTTGAGAGCAATATTATATTTTTTTTTTTTTTCGTCTAGAATATATACATCGATATCCGATTCTCAGAATCTGAAAGTCGTAAACCGTCTGACTTGTATGCGCCAAGCGCGCTTTTGTTCTATGATATATACAACTAACACAATGTGTATAGCTATATCATATTACTAGAGCCGGGCGGCTTCAACAAGTTTAGACTTGACTTAGTGTAATATACACAACAGTCAAAAAAAATTTTAAATAATTTTTCTCAAGTAACAAAGAAAAATTTTTTTTTTTTTTTTTTTTTCTTAATTCAAATCCATCTAAATTTTCTTCTAAAATTTCAACTTCTATTCAATTAAAATTCTTCTAAAATTTAATCTCTATTAAATTTAATTTCCATCTAAATTTATTTTCATCTAAAATTTCAACTTCTTTTAAATTAAAAAAAAAACTTCTAATTTTAATTTCATCTAAATTTATTTTTTTCTAAAATTGCAACTTCTTTTAAATTAAAAATATTCTAAATTTTAATATCTTTTAAATTTAATTTCCATCTAAATTTATTTTCATTTAAAATTTCAACTTCTTTGGATACAAAAAAAAATCAAAAACTTACCAGTTTATTTGATTTTATTCAAATTTTAAAAAGCTTAAGCCTTTTAAAAAAAACTCTTTATGCACAATTCGTTGCACTACACAAAGCCAATCCTTTTTCTAATCCCTTTCGAGATAAGAAAACACGTCCTATGCGTGATGGGTCCTTAACCTGAAGGATTTTTATAATAATTTGTGGAAAATAGGAAGGATGGCTATTCTAATAATATTATAACACTTTGATTATATATACGTCTATACGTAGTTGCAGCTTTATTATTTCTTGTACACAGAACTACTAGATGTACGTGTGATCGGTACAGAGCTAAAGTCAAGAGTGAGTAAGTCACAATGTAAGAGACTACTTCAGAGGCCTAGTAATTACTTTAAACGTCTAATAGATGGTGCCTCATGTATGTCGCAAAGTAAACTATTTCCGACAGAATACTTGCCGTCGATCATGCAAGGTGATTTGGGATTGATGGCGCATGATCCATTCATCATATTTGTGATTACAACATCATGTATGTCTGGATCGGCTTCCTGATCGGGAATCTCGGCACATATGATATCATCTATTTGGTGTGGTTGAATTCTTTCCACTAACTAAATAAGAATGTTTGTGTGGGGCTGGCCTCGTTTTTATCATTCGATTGAATACATCCAGCATCGAGTTTCTCCAAAGACGCGTTGTTTAACAATAAAGTTCATTAGGGACCGCATTTTTTGCCTTAATACACGTGCTGTCATGTCGTGTCGATCGCTTGGTGTTTGTTCGGGAAGCAGCAATTGAACAATTTCTATCCATTTTGGATTGCAGGTAAAAGTAATAAAGAGATATGGCCGACCATAATGACGAACATATGTGATTGAATCTTGCGCATATTCATGCATATGACGCGGACTACCTATGTACGTCGCCGGCAGAATAGTTAATCGACTAATATTAGCTGCATTTGATTCAGTACTAATTGCATCACGTAAATGGATATACTCATCAGAACGAAGTTTGGCTTGGTTCAACCGAATGAAAGTTAAGCGCTCCGTTTCTATTTTGACGTACACGCAATACTGTTAAAGCAATCGACGAAACAGCAGCGAATAGTTGTTAGCATTTTGAAGAATCATCAAACGATATGCGTAATAATTCATCGAGCTAATCTTCTTGGTAGTTTCTTCACCTGAAATTAAAACAGTAGAATTAGTAGTTTGTATGTAAAACTTACATATTTTTAGCATAATTATTATAAAACGGTGAAGAAAAATGTTTTTCTCTAAACAAACAACCCCTAATCTTTAACTCTGTTCTTACGATTTCTATTTCCTGGCAGTAATCAGTGTCTTATATTGGAAACCAAAACCAAACACTGTAAAACATCTGTCATGTTGAAATCAAAACTATGATATTGATAATCACCATTCAATGGATTTATCATTTTGATATTAAAATAATATGCATCTTCTCCTTTCCATAACATCAGCGGGTATTGTAATGTATCATATGAACGATGTGTTTCAAGATGTTTGTTGCAGTTACCCAATATTGCGACGTTTAACCACAATATCTCGTGATTCCAAATTTTCACCAACAATCAGAATGGCAACTATTGTAGGAGCGTTAAATGTGCGCTCGTGTGTTCTAGATGGTCGTTTATCCGCTTGGATCACGAGTTTGTAGTCATCGTTTGGCATGCGCTCCAAAGCACTCTTGAACAGCCTGACCAACGCATGATGTTCATGAAGCAGTTGCTGCAGATCTTGAAGAATTGCTCTTTTCGTTGCTGCATTGATCTCTTGACGTCGATCAAGTTATTCCTCCGTGTTGCCCATGAAGTATATTTGTAAAAATTTATGCTGTCCATCATCGAGAGGTTGCAATGATCCAATTCGATGGTGAATCTATCCTTGTATCTACAAAATCAAAAGCAAAGTCATTATTACTGATTTACAAACACTTCAGGAATAAATATAGTATGTTATTATTGTGTATTGTGTGTAAGTACAAAAATAAATAAATACCTTGAATGTCGGATTAAATCCTCGTTCTTCGAATGTCTGTTCCAAATGAGGTCATTTAGAAACAACCATTGTATTTTTGAGTGTTTGCTAGAAAATGTCGTGATTCGGGTGTTTCGCCACGAAACAATAAATGCAATAGCTCAGGTGGCGGAGTCAATAACGGCAATTTCACTTTGCCACTATAATATAAACAATTAAGATTTCGGGGTAATCTTAATTGTTTATATATTAAGCTAACCCCGAAATCGGGTGTAATCGACATCGTGTAGCATGAAAAATCTTTTCCTGAAGAGTAGCGCATATGGGTCAAATTGACCCAGTTTGTTGATTTTCGAGGAAAGGATTGTTACGGGAAGATTCGAAAAAAGATTTGGAGGTTGATAATATATAATTGTGGATAGTCGGGTGTCCAGTTTCGCGGAGGAGAGCTTTGGACATAAATCTTCAGGGTTTTTTCGAGATCATTCGAAACGAAATGTTTTGGAATTTGTTGGATCTTCGTGATAAGTAAAATGCAGATGGGGGCTGCGTACGTGAGTACTAGGCGGATACATGAAGCGTGCCCATAAACTTTACATCGGTTGCACTGTACAGCACCCCGCTTGTTTATGTATTTTTCACCCTACATGGAACACCGCAAATCCATCTAATGTGGAGGACTCTTTGAGCTTGCGTCCCCTTTTCGAATTGAACAAGGCGAGAAGCTCTAACCCTTTATTTTTGGAAGCAGCATGACTTTTTGTTGTTTTAAGCCATGCTTTTTTTAGTCTTCGGAAAATATCATCTATGGTGGCGCATGGTGCCATGAAGGGCGTATTTTGGCTCTACTTCCCCCTTGGTTCACAGAAATAGAACGGCATTTGAATTGCTTCAAGGTATTCCTTGCATTTTGCATACTCCCGATCGTGCGTCGCAAAGGACGCTGATTGTAGTGGCTGCAAACGTGGAACTGACGGTCCCTGTAGCTGCCGCTTTTATTGCTGCCTTTACTTTCTGGAAGCTCGTGAGTGCTATATGCACCACAATTGGGTTTGGCTTCTTCGAACGTAGAGTTGCTGATGCAGCTACGTTGTCTCTTAGTCGCAAATTGTTTGGTAGACGGTGCATCTTCGTATTCCTGCTAATTTTCCTTGGTGGTATGGGACGGAACTTTTCCTCCATTGGTGCTGGTGCTGCTGATGATTTTGATGTTACTGATGATGATGCTCTTGGTACCACTGTTGATAATGCTGCCATCTTCTTCGCGCCATGGCTGAAAGTCCTTGGGAGGGGAGAAACAGAGGAGAAATATATTAAAATTTATATAAAATTTAAATAAATGCCTAAATAATACAAAAAATACCTTATGATTGTAAAATTAACGAAATGTAAATAATACAAACAAAAAGTATATTTTAAATTATTGACTTTTTTCATACTTGGTCACCAACAATTTTAAAACATCAAATTAATTTGTTATTTAAAGATTGTTCAAAAAGCAGATAACAAAAATATACAACTCTATACAAGTAAATTTAAAATTATTTTAAGGTCAAAAAAATAAATAATCTTATGAATCAACATTTTCGATTTTTTTGCCATCTTTCCTTACTCCCGGTTCATCTCCTATATTTTCCTTTACTTCTTAAAATTATTTGTCGAGTGAACATTGTCTAAATGTAGATTGCCCAGGTTATGGTTGAAGATCTGGCGGGTTATTTTCTTTGTTCATCATTGCCTGTGTCAGTATCTGTAAAAAGTGCAAACAACAAGACTTTAATTAATGTGGCATGCAATAAAGGTATGTATTAAGACCTCAAAACAAAATATGAAATGAAAAAAAGAAAAAGGTAAACAAATTTGTTAAGAAAACTTAAATTTAAATAAGCCAACCAGAGTGAAATTAACTTTCTTCGGAAAAAGTTGGTCCAATGGCTCAGAGCAAGTGATCATTTGCAAGCTCTCCAAATCATTTCTGTGAAAATTAAAACCACTTATAGTAAAAAAACTGTTATGTGAATGTCAAAAAATATCTGACTGGTTACAATAAATAGAGCAATACTGACTGCAACCACATGTTTACATTTACCACTTAAACCAGCCTTACCTGAACAACTTATTCCCATTATTCGACCGTCGTTTATTATTTATTTCACCTATTATTTCATGTGGATTATCTTTAATGTGTGACGTTCGTAAACAAAAAGCCAAAATACTTATAATATTACAATCTTTATTTGGTACTTGCTCGCACTTTATTACATGTACAGCATTTAAAACACATTTATCACCAATGAAATTTTTATTGCTTGGTTTTGTGTAAGCAAAGTTGCAAAGTTCTTGTTAAGTAATTTTCATTTTATTTATTTAAATTATAAAAAATTTTAATTTCATAAAAATATTTTTGGATACTATACCTTTGTTTATATACGTAATGCAGAGTGACCTACTGACTCCGCTAGAGGAAGTTTTTTAAGCCACGCCTCTGCCAGAGATCCCAATATCATACAATTTTATAACATAATTTTGAGCTCTAAATTGTTTATTATCATTAACAGTTTTAAAAATTAATAATACTAAATTGAATATAATGCCGTGGATTTGGGAAAGTAGTATTCGATAAAATCAATTTAGAGATTAAGGATAAACACATTTTATTTCAAAGGCTTAAGGCAGCTAATAAAATATTCTTATTGTAAGTACGACAAGTTGAGTATGGTACTACGACAATTCGTTTATGAAATCGTATTTATTATTGAAAAAGGTAGGCACTTGAATAATAATTAGTAGACCTGATTCGTTTTCCTGCTAAGTTCATTATGGACTAAAATGAATTTCTACACTATACTCATTCTACTCAACTATAAATATGTTTTCCTCTGTAATAGCTTTTAATTTATATAAAAAAAAGTCATAGATTTAGATTCTTATTACGAACTGATGTTACTAAAAAGTCAATATAAGTAGTAGTGGTTAAAATTCCTTAAAATTAAATCCTAAAAAAATTAATAATAATCAACGTACAACCTTTATGTTGATAATAATTAATATGATATATTTCAACATATGGCTACATGTTTATAACTATTTTAAATCAACAAATGTTTTGACTAATAAGTTTTAATTGACAAAATATTGTGGAGTATTATCTCAATTATCATTACACAAATTTGGACATTTAAAATCGAATACAAAATCTGTTTCTAAATATTTAAATAAATTCACTAAAATTTAAAACACATGCACTTAGGCGCAATCGTATGTTTAGAGGCATTGTTTATGAGTGTTTAAAAAAATCAAAAATAGTCACAGATTACGAAAAAATAAAAAACATTACAAATATATTTAAAATGCCCGTACTAATTTTAGTAGGGATATTTTTTATCCCTTTTAATCTTCACGATATTAGCTAACTACCATTAATATGTTAATAAACAAGTGAAACTAGGTCAAATAAACATTTCGTAGCTAGTTTTAAAAGAATTTAACTTCATACCAGAAATTTGCCCAAACAATTAAGTCTTTTCAATTTAAATAAATCCATTCAATTGATATGAATTATGAAACTTAAATCCTTTTAGAAAAATTTGGAAAAATTTTTTGAAAATATAAATGTGTTAATTTGTTCTTCTTCTGAACACTCGTTAAATTTAGATGCAACCTGAATCTGTGAAAACGCCTTTTTTATTTTGGCCATTCTTGTGGGTTACCAAAATCAGGTTCTGGTGATGCAATGTTATATGAAGCAAATTTTTCAATTGCAATAGTTTATTTTTCCATTCATAGGATTTTTCAAAAGTTTGAGTTAACGTTTCATTCACTTATAAAGTTACTTTTATAGCACCGCTGTCACCGTGTTGTATTATACCATTAATAAACTCCATTTATTATATTAAGACAATGTATTATATACAATAAATCAATACATAATTCAATCCTACAGGTTTTTGCAAATTATTCCAACTTCTGACTATACTTAACACACATAATCCTTCTCTACTTTTCATGGATAATCATCACCCCAACTGTATCTACTAATTATAGTCTGGTGGTAGCACCGTATTATAGTATGGTGGTACATACCACAAGACACGTTTAAAATTTTATTTTAAAATTTATTTAAAATTCAAACTGATTCAAAACAAACAAACAAAAAATCCGGCGCTTTAGACTATATTCTTGGCTGCATTATAGCGATATATCTGTACGTGATAAGATTAAAAGTTTTGTATTTATATACAAAGACATTCCTTCAACATTCTTTTTTTTCGAGTGCTTACATAAATTACAAAGGGAGTAGGGACTACAAATAAAGATCGGCAATGAAGTTCAATTCAAATCCATGATTTCGATCTTATTTTAACCTTCGCCGCTCAGTGGCCAAATGAGTAAAGGCACTTATACCTTTACTCATTTAAATTGTCAGACTGGAGGTTGTGGGTTTGAATCCCTGCAAAGGAAGTTTAATAAATTATAATAACAACAAAACGGTTGATTGAGCGCACTGTTGCTTGAATAAGAACGAAGTAGCTGGCTCCACCAATCATACAAATTTAAATGGCACCTTGCTAGAAGGAGTCTTTTCTTCGAGTTATGGAGTGTTCTAACTCATTCATAAGTTCTAACATTAAAATAAACCTATCTATTGTCGTATCCCGTAATTGGCACGACAAATCAGTGGCTGAATTGGCAGGGTCGCATCCGCTATCACCAGAGCAGTTGTTCGGTATAAATTCGTAAATGAATCAATGTCCAGTAGAATACTATGTACAAGTTGAGATTCCAATAATTCGTCCAATGACTTGATAGTGGTAAAATATTAAAGTAATTTAATATTTGATGAGAAAAGTTCACTTTATTTAAAACAATTGATTTTATGAAAAGAAAATATATAACTTTTATTGAAAATGATTAATTAATATTAAATACAATTCAATTTACAAAATTATTAATTATTAAATATTTTAATTATTAATATGTAACCAATCTTAAGTTACCGTGAACTTAATCTATTTTTGCATTGAAGATGCTATTGATTATATAGTCGATTATTGCTGACTTAGCATTATTGACTATTGGCGTCAATGATCCAGGTTGTTCGATGCAGATGTTCTGGTTCTTACATATCCTCCCCCTTATTGAAAGTTTGGCTCATATTTTGTTAGGGGCAAACTTTTCGTTATCCTTTGTAGGTACTGAAGAGAGCAATTTTGAATATCTTGTTTTTTTGTCTACAACTTGTTGCTGCGGCGGAGTTTGCAAATATATATATTTGTACTTGAATGTGTTGGAGAACCATTTGGATTTGAATTGTCGTCGTCTGATGTGGTAGTTCGTGGGTTGTAGTATACTAATTCGTGTGTTGGCCCTGAGGGTTGGTAATGAGCTGTTTGGCGGCTACGTCGATCAAAACAACCATTGATAAATGTATTAGAAGATTGGCTATTTGGTTTGATTTTCTTCCAGAAATATTGAATAATATTGAAGCGTATTAGAAAGTTAATGATTGCTAATAGGGTTACGAAAATTCCATAAACTTTTGCATAATTCAAGATATCATTTTAATATTGTATGAAGAAGGGTTTATTTAATTCTTGTTGTAGTTGCTCGTCAAATTGATTGAAACGATGCTGAACGTATTTAAGTTCATTCCGGTCCAGATGAGTTAACTTTACAGAATGCAGTGCATACATTTTTAACATGGTTTCGTTGAGTTTGTTTGTTTTACAACAGTAAATCTTGTTTACAACAGTTTGTTTGAGTACATCTTCAGTTAAGTCGATGTCTGGAATGAAGTCTTGAAAAGTTGAGTTTCGCGTTTTGGATTCTAAAGTTACGGTGTCGGTGAATGCTCGACAGTCTTCTTTAAGCGTGATTATTCCCATTTTATTTATTATAGCGTGATTATTGTTGTGTAATCGTCGGATTCGTTTTTGCATAAAATTTTACATCGTGTATCTTGTGTAGTATCAAATAACCATCGGTTTTGATTTAGTTTTTGCCATATTTCCATATTTGTGTGAACGTTGTTTATTTCGCATACTGGAGGTATTAATTTAGTTGTCATTTGGTATAGTGCGGTTTCACAATTATCTTCTGGTCGCTGATATGAAATTGTAATTTCGCTGCATATGTATTGTTGATCCAAATATTCTTTACTTTGGTCCAGATTTTTGAGTAACGCAAATTGTGATCTACTTTTTGATAGAAGGAGCAAATCATGGTTTATTTTTAAGAAGGTAAGTAACAATTTTAGGGTTTTCTTTACTTGGTGTAGGTAAAGTATATATTTTTAATACATTATGTTGGTCTAAGTGACTAACGGTATTTTCATTATGATAACTAATTTGTCGTGAGTTGAAAATGTTTTTAATTTAATGATTCTATAATATGACTCTAAATTTTGCTTATTAGGCTCGTGGTAAATTAAATTTAACTGATTGTTGAAGTTCGTGTAATAGTGGTTTGGTGGTAAAATTCGGTAATTGATTATTCCATGCCTGGGTAAATACTGTTGATTACCCAATAAATCTAGCATTGTTCGATTAAATGCTTGTTTCTATCACCTGTACATTCAATGGCAATTTCAATGCAAAGTGTGCGGTCCGACCATCTTCTAATAATGAAGCAGCAATTCCCGAAGATACAAGTACCAATGCAATTTTCTGTTCTGATCGAATAGTCACTAAAATCAATGATATAACGAATGTTTTGCCTGTACCACCAGGTGCATCCAAGAAACATAATCCACCTGCATTATTGGAAACGGCTTGCATGATTGTGTCATCTACATATCAGTTTTTGCTGAATATTCAATTTTGTTATATTCGATTTTATAAATAAACGCAAATCATTATAATTGAATTCTCGCTCACGTTGCAATTCACGATCAAACAAATCATGCATCTCACGATTTGGTGCGGTCATACCCAATTGTACTAATGCTTTATTTTAAATCGTTAGACACATATCTTCAATTATTACCAAAGCTTCGTTGTACATTTCCAAGGTAGTCAACAAATCATTTTAATTTTTTGAATGATGACGCATACGAATTAAAATATATTCTGCCATATAATGTTTATATTTGTTCCATAATTCAATTGGATTTGATGACATACGTATTGATAATATAATGGCAAATAGCATTCGTATTTGTTGTGGATGAGCTGAAGCATCATGAAGTTTTGAATCCCAATGTGCATCATCCTCCAACAAATGCAAGAGTTGACATGCTTCACGATATGTTTGATACAAATAACCGTTGACTGTTCTTAATTCTTGAAATGATTTTTGGCCATTAACGTTATTTAATAACAATCGCAAATAAAAACATTCAGCATTGTTTGGATGTACTGTATATATTTTCCCAATTGCATCTGTTTGGAAAATGTCAGGTTGCCCATCGACTACTGTTCCTTGTTTACGTGTTTTCTTTCTTCTTACTTAAATTTTTTCGAAGACACATTCCATGTGTAATACTGAGGCACTTCAGAATATAACAAATTTATCGCAAAGGTATCATTTTCGCATAATTTGAAAAAAGCGGTCAACGTAGTCTCTGGTGGTTGTGCTGCTCTTTTTAATACATTTGCTTCATTAAAATAAACTCGTTGACCATTCTCAAGATGCACAGCCAAGTGAACAACCACATGATGTCTTTCGTGCATTGGAAACGACATAATCCTCCGGACAGCTTCATTACTGCTAATATAGAGTCCCATTTGATACTGAGTAATTTCATCATTTATATTATCACCAGCAACACCGAAAACAGCCATATCGCTCCCTTTATTTACATACTTGCAAATATATTTAATGGATTTGACTGAATTACAATACTCCACATTTATATGAACACTGAATATTTTAGATAATAATATCAACTTCAACGTAATGGTTACGCATTCTAATTGTTGCCATTTTGCCATTATCATTAGGTGATCTACGTCGATACAACGGCTATCCGTCATTGCCCGTTATTATGTATAAAGTCAATTGTCTTTGGTATCGTTTCGAACACTTTCCATCAATCATACATGGCGAATTCATATTTAGTTCACCGCACGGACCATGTATCATGTTTTTAACGACAACGTGAAATAACTCATTATTAACAGTTTTATCAGAAATTTCAGTTGATATAACGTTATCGGTTTGATCAGGAGTTATTTTATGTAACAGCCAAATTAATATATGTGCGTGCGGCAATCCCCAATTGCCATTCGATTGAGTACATATGGCAACGCACCTCTCCAAATACACATAATTTCAAAATTGAATCCATAAGTGCTTCTAATTTTTGCCGAAAAACACGTGCTGTAATATCATGATGATCAGTTGTCGACTGTACTTCGAATAAATTGTTTTTTATTTCATCCCACTGCTGATTACATGTAAATGTAATGAACAGATCCAGTCGACCGTATTTTCGTACATATGACATTGCGTCTTGTGCATATTCGTTCATATGCCTTGGGCTACCAATATACGAAGATGGTAATATAGTTAAACGTCCGATGTCATTATCATTAGCATCATTCGCTTTCGCATCTTGCAAATGAACATATTCTTCTGATCTTAATTTTGCTTTATTGAAACGAATGAAATACATATCAACTACCACATCTCAAGATATTGTGGTATATTGCCCCTCTACTGTCCAAGTTATTATGTCGAGTGAAGAGGAATACACCTACAAGGCGCAATATGGTGGGTGTGGAAGCGAATATCGTCGAGGTTTCCAGAATTTTCTCGCACTAGTTTGTAAATGCTTCGATGTTTTTGAGCCATCTAAAATTTGTTGGCCCACCCTATATATATTAATTTGACACCTTGCAATGTACCATGTATCAATGTACCAACTGCCACCTGGATGTTGTTGAAATTAACTAAAGTGATTAAATGACTTTTGGCAGTTGGTGATATGACATGTGATTGTGTCACTTGTTGAAATGGACTTTTTAATAAAAAAGAAAGAAAAAAAAGGAAATAATATAAGTGGTTAATTGTTGTGTTATATTCGAAGGGGTAAGTTAAAATTAAAATATTTATTTTTGTTTTAAAGTATATATTTTTTTGTATAAGGTGTGGTGTACAGTATTACCTTTATAGGTTAGTGTTGAATTGACACGTGTCCAATCCCTTATACGTATTTTTTTTTTTAAATAATTAATAAGTTAAAATTAAGATATTGTCGAGTTGTTTTTCTTTATTTTTCTTATTTTTGGTGATTTGGTAGATAAAAATATCTGAATACCATGTGCGACTGTTTGCCTTTCCTTTTCCAAGTTTTAACCATTGACGCCCTTCACTGGCAGTCTAGGTGACTTGTTTATTATATAAAGAAAAGGCGGACCTTATTATCGCCAATCACCCCAGGCAACTCGACAATAACAACGAAAAGTTTCTAAAACGGTATTTATAATCGTAACTTTTTTTTTTATGATTTCGACCCCATTCATTAAACAAACAATGGAACGACACGTTATGAGAGAGGAAAGAAATTCAAAAAATTAACAAGAAACATGTGCACGTGTTAGTGCGATAAAAAAAAATGAAAAAAAAAACAAAACTCACGTTTGATGTATTTACGATGATTTTTTGGATGAATGCCAACACAACGCTCGCGGAATGGATATTCACCGATATACCAACGGGTGGGTCCGGATGATACGCCAACCTTCGCTAATTCGGGTATGTGATCCAATAAATAGTTCCTTTTTTTTTTTTTTTTCTTCTTTTTTAATCCAATTATTTCGTTCACGATCAAGAAAATCAATCACGATTGATCAAATGCGCAAAACAAAATGTGATCGGTGTTTGATAAACGTGGTATTAATACTGAACTATAATTAAGTTATTTTTTTTTTTATAATTCGTTAAATGAAGCGATCCTTTCTCTACCGGTGCCGGAATCATAAGGGAGTGTATCTTTTTTATATCTTTTGTCCGAACTCCTGTTTTTTTAAAAAAAAAAAAAAAAAAAACAACAATTTATATAATCTTACTTTGTGAATATCTCCGACCGAAAGCGCTCTGCCGGCATACATATGTAAAATACATCACTTAAGGTGAGTGTTGATTAAGGTGGTTGTTCTTTTTCTTTTGCTCCTTATTCATTTTTTATTTTATTCTAATCTTTTTTTTATTTTAATTTTTACTTTTTATATTCTAATTTTTCATTTTAATCCTTTATTTTTAATTTCTCCTCTCTTCCCTCTAAGCTATATGCTATTGTGATGGTATCGTCACATTCTCCCTTGCTTCTGAATGAAAAACACTTGTTTTTCATAAGTCCCTCTGTACGTATGGCTTCAGATCCTCGATGTGGACCTTATAACGAACTCCATCGTCTATATGCTCTAGGTCGCAAGATACAGGTGTCGTGAATCTTAAGATTCGCTGTGGTGTCGACCACCTAGGTACGAATTTCCTGGCCTCGTCGAACTGGGGTCCGCCATGGACCTTTTGTAGGACCAATTGTCCTTCTTTGAAGGGGTGTTCGGGAGCACGTTTCGAATTGTGAAACCGCTTCATCTTCTCATGTGCCCTCGAAAGGGAGGAACGTACTTTTTCGAGGTCTGGTTCGGGATCGTCTCCAACGATCTCGGTTGTCTCCAACGATCTCGATCTCGATCGTCTCCAACGATCTAGGTTCCACCGTAGGTCGAGAGGGGAGTGCACAGTTCGCCCTAGAAATACAGTCGAGGGGCTACATTGAATCGATTCGTGATATTGAACATTATGCGCACTTTGAAAATATGGGATAAATTGATCCCATTCCCTATGTGAATGGGCGTATTGTTTTAGCATAATGGTCATACCACTCTTCAAATCACGGTTGGCTCTCTCAACCACATTGCTAGCCGGATGGTATGGTGCACAGAGGATGTGTTTTATTCCCCATCGCAGACACATGAGTTTGAATTTGTGGCTTGTGAATGCGGCGTGGTTATCGGTGACTAAACTCCGAGGAGGTCCGAAGTGTAACCAAATCCTGTTCAGTTTATCAACAGTGTTTGGTGCAGTAATACGTTTAACTGGTACGGCTTCCAGCCACTTACTAAATCCGTCCAAGAGCATGAGAACGTAACGGTAACCGTTTTTGGTTTGGACTAGGGGACCAACATGGTCCACGTACACACGTTCCCAGGGACGTTCAGGGGATTTAGAAGCCAGTGGGGCACCAGGTGCACGGTTGTATGGTTTGCACTGTTGGCATTCCGGGCAGGACCTCACATACCTCCGAACATCTTCGAACAAGCCTGGCCACCAGAAGCGACGTGCTATCGTTCGGTAACACCGGGTGATTCCGGGATGTCCTGAAGCTATTGCGTTGTGGTGGTAAAATAGCATCATATCTCGCATGTTTTTGGGTACCGGGACTCTCCGGAGCCGATTTTTCCCTACAAATTTCACCAAAAGAGAATCCCGTAGCTCGTAGCCTATGATATCTTCTCCCGCCTGTAGGCGTTCGATGATGAGCCGTACCTCAGGGTCATCCTCCTGCTGTCGTTGCAGAGAAGTAAATGGTTGGGGGAACTTCGTCTAAAAGGGTTAGTTTCCCATGGCGTCCGTCAGTCCGTTCGTTTAAGGGTTCAAATATACTCGCGTCGTTGTCCGTCTGTCTAATTGTAAATAGTCTTGAAAGGGCGTCTGCAACGACATTGGTAGGTCCTTTGATGTGTTCCACGTCGAAGTCGAATCGCGAAAGCTTCAATACCCATCTTCCTACGCGACCAAGTTGTTTCGGATGTTTCATCATCCAACTTAACGCAGCTGAGTCGGTCTGCAATTGAAATCGGGTGCCCAACAAATATTGCTTGAATTTCTCCTGAGCCCATACTACAGCCAAGCTTTCCAGTTCATAAGCAGAGTAATTAGCCTCCGCAGGGTTTAATTTTCTGCTTGCGTACTGGATGGCTTTATGGCCTCCATCTAGTTTCTGGAGCAATACAGCCGCAACCGCGACACCGGATGCGTCAGTTTGGACGATGAATGGTCGTTTGAAATCGGGGAAGGCCAGTATTGGAGCTTCCGTTAGGGCACGTTTGACGTCATTGAACGCTGCCAGCTGTTTTTCTCCAAAGTGGTACACGACATCCTTCCTCCTCAGGACGTTAAGAGGGGCCACTATCTCCGCGTATTTAGGAATGAACCTAGAAAAGAATGAGGTCATTCCCAAGAAGGATCTCAACTGCTTGATATTCCGGGGTGCGGGCAGGTCCGATACAGCGGCTACCTTCTCCCCATCCATGGCGACGCCACTAGCTGAGATGATATGACCTAGAAATTTTATTGACGGTAGGCATAATTGCATCTTGCCCGGCTTGATCGTGAGACCGGCGCTTCGTAACCTTGCGAATACTATTTCTAGGTGCTCGAGGTGTGTTTCAAACCTAGGACTGTACACCAGGATATCATCGAAGTAGGGGATCACACATTTGTATCGGAGGTCGGCAAACAACCCGAAAATCAGTCGATTTAACGCTTGGGGACTCACGCTAAGGCCAAATGGGACATTCCTAAAGATGTACTGGCCTGTTCGCGTGGAAAATGCCGTATATTTTCTACACTTTGGTGATAAGGTTATCTGATAAAAGGCGCTGGTCAAATCTAAGGAACTATAGAAACATGATCCGCTCAGGCTCTGAAATACATTCTCCATATTTGGAGATGGAAAAGCGTCGAAGATGACCTTCGCGTTAAGACGTCGAAAGTCCACGCAAAGCCTGTTCGAACCATCCTTCTTTTTTATCAGAAAGGCCGGTGCACTATATGCACTACGACAAGTTTCAATGACGCCTTGTTCAAGAAGCTCCTGGATGTGCTTGTCCATTTCTTCAGCCTTAGGAGGTGATAATGGGTAAGGAGCGCTCCTCACAGGGATATCGTCCCTAAGGCGAATAAGGTATTCGTAGTCTCGAGCACATCCGATTTTATTTGTCAGTATATCATCAAACGTTTCCAATAGTGCCTCCAGGCGGGAGAGCTGTGTTTTCCCTAATGTCGGGGATGTTATGACATTACAGACCGTTTTGGCTGTCCCGGGGAAGATAGGCATAGGGTTGTCCGGATCAAACCTGAAGGTGACAGTCGAATTATCAAAGTTGATTATAGCCTTCAGGTGAGTTAGCAAATTAACACCCATTATCATATTATATGTTAGGTTGGGGACGACGTAGAAGTTAAGAGGCCATGTATATTTGTTAATCCTGATGGAACACGATAGTGTTTGATTTACTTTAGTGAGTGTTCCATCAGCCAACATGGTCTCGAACGTAGTTGTTGATAACTTCCCCTTCCCAAGCTTGATGACAGAGGATGCCAATTTTTTTGAGACAAAACTATGACTAGCTCCGGAGTCTAGCAAACAGTCGTAATTACACGGGCCGATAGACACTGAGATCGTTGGGAGCTTGGTGTTATATGTGACAGTTGCCAGGAATTTTCGGCGTCCGGTTCGGAGTCCGCGATGACGGGTGCGTGGTGATTTTTGAGGGAGTATATTTGAGATGGGGTGGTTTATTAGTTTTTTGGATGTTTTGTTCTTGATGTGATCTGTTCCATTTGGCAATATAACTTTTGCCTATCAATTATTTGACGTACTTCTTGCGCGACGAGGTCAAGGGCATCAGAGGTGTCCGGCACCGCTTTGAATCTACAAATCTCGAACGTTGTCCGATTCATGCGCGCCCAGAGCATAGTGATAATTTCACGTTCGCTCAAGGACACATCGACGATTTTGGCTTTAATTTTGATGTCGTCGACGAAGGAAGTGAAGGGTTCGTCGATTTGTTGCCAGCGGTAGAGATGCTCTGTTATGAGCAATGATCTGTCGGCTGGTCCGAAGAAAATGTCCGAAATTCGCTTGCGAAGGGAGTCCCAATTAGGGTAGATTGTGATGTTGGAAGCCCACCATCTTTGGAAACTTCCTTCGCAGTATTGTATAAGGTGTTTTAATAGCGGGATCTCCTCGAGGATGTGGAGTTCCGCAATCTTTTGGACGTCCTCCATGAACTTAATGATTTGAGAATGTGAGGAACCATCACACCTGCTTACATTTTTAAAAAAAGAGTTAATATCCACTTGATACATAATTTTATATCTATTGTCTGTTTTATACGTGTCAATGGGGCGTTCATTTATCTTAGAATTGTTTATTATTGACATCCGATCCATAGATTCGCACAAATAACTCAAACGTTCGTTAACATTTTGTAGCTCTTGTTGATGCGTTGCGTTGAGCTGTGTTTGGGTCTTCAAAAAATGAAAATCCCTTAATGGTGTGACTTCGTTTACGACCGTAGTCGTAATTGCTGGATGAAAAACAGAGTACGTAGATGGCGCAGGACCAGTGTATGATGACGGCGCAGGACCTGGTGTAGTGTATGGGGCCGATTGTGATTGACCAAAACCAGTAAGTCCAGCGGTAAATGGTGGTGGAATGTTGGTGTGTGTTATTGGTTGTTGGTGGTAGCCATAACCAGTTAGACCAGTGTACGATGATGGTGCTGGCTCAGGAGCCAATGTTGTAGGTGCTGAACCCAAACCAGTGTTCGGCGGTGATAAGTTGCTGAAACTGGTACCTGGGGTTGGAGAACTAGACACAGGAGTAATTGGTACGGTAGCTGTGACTTGTCGTCTGGATGGAGCTGTTGTTGTAATAAGATCTCCAGACGGTGGTGTAGAATAGCCAGGTAACTCAAGCTCTTCCGTGGTGACCATCATTTCCCCCGTGGATGTCGTGATTTTCCTACCGGAGCGTGTAATTGGCATGGTAAATTGTTTTCGCCGTTTCACACTCCAAACAAAGGTATATATTAGAAAAAATGATATTGTATCTTTCTTTTTTTTTTTTTTCTCCCCCTTTTTTTTTATATATATATTTATATTATATTTTTTTTTCTTTCTTTTTTTTTTTTTTCTCAGATACGCGTTAATATATGGTACAAGTGTCAATTGTACTATTGAAGCTCGTAGGTTGTCTTAAGACTGCCGAGACAAAAATCGGAAACTACGCTCTGCTACCAATTGTGGTATATTGCCCCTCTACTGTCCAAGTTATTATGTCGAGTGAAGAGGAATACACCTACAAGGCGCAATATGGTGGGTGTGGAAGCGAATATTGTCGAGGTTTCCAGATCAAATGCGCAAAACAAAATGTGATCGGTGTTTGATAAACGTGGTATTAATACTGAACTATAATTAAGTTATTTTTTTTTATAATTCGTTAAATGAAGCGATCCTTTCTCTACCGGTGCCGGAATCATAAGGGAGTGTATCTTTTCTATATCTTTTGTCCGAACTCCTGTTTAAAAAAAAAAAAAAACAACAACAATTTATATAATCTTACTGTGTGAATATTTCCGACCGAAAGCGCTCTGCCGGCATACATATGTAAAATACATCACTTAAGGTGAGTGTTGGTTAAGGTGGTTGTTCTTTTTCTTTTGCTCCTTATTCATTTTTTATTTTATTCTAATCTTTTTTTTATTTTAATTTTTACTTTTTATATTCTAATTTTTCATTTTAATCTTTTATTTTTAATTTCTCCTCTCTTCCCTCTAAGCTATATGCTATTGTGATGGTATCGTCACAATATAATTTTGTTCTTGTGGACGAACCATCAATCGATACGAATAAAAATCCATGGCACTAACTTTTTTCTGTACATGTAGACCAGAAAATAAGTGCAAAATGTGACTTTAGAAAATTATACAAATGAAATATCAACACACTGAAAATAGTTCAATTATTTTTACCTGTTCGTGGATCAATGATTGGTATATTTATATGGTAGCCATCGTCACCTTTCCAATGCAATATTGGGTATTGTAATGCATCGTAACTACGATGGATTTCCTTTTATTTTTAATTTCTCCTCTCTTCCCTCTAAGCTATATGCTATTGTGATGGTATCGTCACAATATAATTTTGTTCTTGTGGACGAACCATCAATCGATACGAATAAAAATCCATGGCACTAACTTTTTTCTGTACATGTAGACCAGAAAATAAGTGCAAAATGTGACTTTAGAAAATTATACAAATGAAATATCAACACACTGAAAATAGTTCAATTATTTTTACCTGTTCGTGGATCAATGATTGGTATATTTATATGGTAGCCATCGTCACCTTTCCAATGCAATATTGGGTATTGTAATGCATCGTAACTACGATGGATTTCCGAAATACTTTGCAATTGCTCATTTCTGCGATGAAGTACAATATCACGTGATTGAAACTGATCACCAATAATTACAATTACAACCTCCTCTTATTACGGTATTATGATAATCAGATGGCATACGATCGAGAGCAATTTTGAACAATTGAACTAATGCGTTATACTGATGGAAAAACCTTTGTAGCTCACCAATAATTTCTCGTCTTGTATTCAAAACAATTGCATGCACAACGTTGATCCAATTCACGATTTCGATCACCAATACAATAAATTTGCAATAATTGATGATCAGCGTCGGGGTATGGCAATAACGAATCAGCTTGATGATAAATCTGGCCCTGAATCTGTAACATTTTTTTTTTAAATAAGCTTAATTTTTAAAACTATCGAATACTTTATGATTCAGATTGATATAAACATGGGACAATCCTGTTGAAGTATTTACCTTGAACGTCGGCATAAAATTATCTCTAATAATTTTTTTAGCACTAAAAGATGTCAATTGAAATGCCGAATTGTATTCTTGAATATTACTCAAAAAGTGTTTCGACGATGCGATGCATTAGCTTGTGCGCGTTCATCTGCAGTTTGTGATCGTCTTAGTAATGCCACATCATTTGCATAACGCGTTCGCCGACCTATATTTGCTCCTCTGACTCGTGGCATTTTTCCTTCATATAAAAAAGAATAAATCAAAGTAAAAACAAATTGCTACATTAATAGTGGTGTATCAGTATATTTATACATTTACGTATATTTGCGTTTGGAAATATATATGACTGCATACATCAATGTATATAAAAATGTCATTAAATAATTCATTTTTAAATCGACGTGCATCCATCTGTAACAAATGAATAAATCACCCGTATGTACACAATATGTTTTTTTAAATAAAGAAACACACATGCATGCACATACATGTAATTCACTTCAATAGTTTAAAACTTACCGTTGTTTGACAATTTAAACGACTCGCTAAAAACCCAAGAAAAGTACACGCACACATATATGTTACATAGTACATTTGAACAATTCAAGACTTACCGTTTGTATAAATACACTCAACAATATGTTTAAAAATATAAACAAAGCAATAATTATCACTGACAATTTACTTTAATCGAAGCACGTCCAAAATGAAATCACCGCATGAATGACATAACAACTGTCAACACTGAAAAAAGTTTCAATTTGACAGCACAATAATTTCCATCTTAAAAAAAATTTCAATTTGACAGCAAAATCCCCAGTAACAAAATGATTTATTGAATTCATTTCTTACAAAAAATGAAATAAGTGAAGAACCGCTCGACCGATTTCGTGCAAACTTCACATAAACCATCTACTAAATAGTCCGAACAAAGCCTAAAAATTTTTTAGAATTTCAGAAAATCTTTCTTATGGGATGCCCGGTATTTGATGTGTAACCCACTATTTGGTGTGGGATACCCGTGACACGAAATATTTATATATACACTCGTGTTTGATGTGGGACACCCGGTACCTCCTGCACCGACAATTCGTGTATATTGTGCTGTGGTTCTCATATACTTGATGAAAAATAGTTAAAGGAAGTCCAGAACCACTAATATAGAAAAGAAGAGATAAATAAATTCTATTTTGAATAGCTGACCCGGGTAAACATTGTTTTGTTATAAAACTATTTCTAATGAACATCAATATCTCCTAAATATAATAACATATTCTTAACTGTCTATAACTAAATAATGAAGCTGCGGCAAATCAGAATAAATTATGATATTAATTTATATTTTGAAGCATACCCACCCGGCTTACGCGTTGCTGTGTTATTTTTCACATTTTAATAAATGACATTACATCGTTTACATGCGGATGCAATTCTACCCTTAGGGGAAGAATTTCAAATCCTTTCTTATCGGATTCCCGGTATTTAGTGTGCACCCGGTACATTATATGCACCCGGTATTAACATGGTATTTGCTGGGGTACACCCGAGACCGCGTTCACCTGATAGTTTTTGCTGTACACATACACTTGATGAAAGGTATATGGACCTCCTGAACCAAGAATGATTCCGGTAATACTTGAACATTTTAACATTTAAAAGTTTCTTTATTTATCATTAAAGTTTACATGATTTTTTTTGTTTTTTTTTTACATTTTTCTGTTCCTATTTGTTTGAAAAACAATTTATGCAGATAAGTTTATAAGTTTATAGTAGTTAGTTTTTGTGTTAATGTGCATTTTGATTTTTCGCTTTCTGGGTAAAAAATTATAAAAAAAACCCTTCATTTGTTTCGTTATAGAATACTTGAACATTTAACATTTAAAAGTTTCTTTATTTATCATTAAAGTTTACATGATTTTTTTTTTTTTTTTTTACATTTTTCTGTTCCTATTTGTTTGAAAAACAATTTATGCAGATAAGTTTATAAGTTTATAGTAGTTTGTTTCGTTACAGATACTTATAACCTACTATATACACTTATGTCTAAAGCTATGTACATTTGTTCCACAGTAAACTGTGTGGTAATTTATATTTTACTTTAAAAGGTACATTGTTCTCATTATATATTCCTACATCATGTAGGATTTTGTGTTGCTTGACGCTAGTTTCATAAAAGCTTTTTGTTCGTTCATAAATATCTTTAGTTATATCATCTATACTTAATCTATTTCTTATATTGACATTTGATTCATTTTGATATGCATCACTAATCAGTCTTAACACTTTATTTTGTACAGTTTTTATTTTATTAATCATGGTTCTTGAAGTATTACTCCACACTGGTGCTGCATATAAAAGGAGAGGCTTAATTAGAGTTTTGTACAGTATAAGTTTGTTTTTAATGGATAATTTGCTATTTCTACCTATTAATGGATATAGTAGATGTCTAATTCCATATGTTTTATTGCACATATTGGTGATATGTGTTCGATAATTTAACTTACTGTCAAGAGTTACTCCTAGATATTTTACTGTAGTTTTTGGAGAAATTATTTCGTTTTTTATTTTGATGGTGAGATCGTTTTTTCCTTTTTTTATTTGCTTAATCCTATGGCTATAGATTATAGATTCTGATTTTGTAGCGTTAATTTTTATTTTCCACTTATCATAAAATTTCATAAAGTTATTAAGAGTATTTTGAATTTTATCTAAAGCATTTCTTTTATTCCACGACGCTACATACACCGCAGTGTCGTCGGCAAAAAGTGCTGTATTTGTTGATTGATCTGTTGGTAGGTCATTTATATAATATGAAAAGAGCTGAGGCCCTAGTATTGAGCCTTGTGGAACTCCTGCTGCTACGTATTGTATTTCAGATTCAGCACGATTGACGACGACACTGAAGGTTCTGTTTTTCAGGTAACTTTGTAGTAATTTGACTTTATACAAAGGTAAGTCAATAGTTGATAATTTGAATATTAGGCCTTCATGCCAGACCGTGTCAAATGCTTTTTCAATGTCAAGTAACACCATGGGTGTTGATTTATTAATATTAAGGTTATTGGTATATAGTTTACAATCCGGGCAAGCTGATGAACCGTGCTTCTTTTTTTTCTGAAACCGAATTGTTCTTCTTTCATGATATTATTGTTTTTTTCAAATGATTTTATTCTATTGTAGATAATAATTTCGAAGATTTTACTAAGGGTTGACAGAAGGCTGATGGGACGATAGTTCTGTGGTAGTAGTTTGTCTATGTTAGGTTTTGGGAAAGCTAGTACATTGGCTTTTTTCCATGAGGTCGGGAAGTAAGATATTTTCATACAGGTGTTAAAAATATACGTTATTTGTACTATTGCTTTTTTGGGTAAGTTTTTTAGTAATATATTTTGTATCCCGTCAGGTCCCGGAGCTTTTTTAGTTTTTGTTTTTTTTATTGCTTTAAAGATCTCTCTTGGGCTAGCAAGCTTTATTTCATCAACATTTATAGTTTCGTTTTTGATTTTAGTATATGTACTATTTACTAGGATTTCTGTTTCGTCGTTTCCGTCTTTTTCAGTTAGGTGGTGTACTCGCTCAAAGTTACAAGCGAGTGAATTAGCTTTGTCAATATCTGTAAATGCTAGGCCTTGCAATCCGTTGAGCGTAGGTATAATGTTATCAAGTTTTTTAGTAAAAGATTTGGCAGTTTTCCAGATAGAGTTATCTCTTACTGATAATTTTTCAAGTTTTTCATTCCATAAATTATTACTGAATTCGCGGATTTGAGAGTTAATTTTATTTGTTAATGAATTTTTAAGTTTTCTATAAATGTCTATTCTTGTTCTTTGAAATTTATTCCTAGCAGCATTTCTTTGTTTTATTAAAGTTTTTATGTCACTTGGTAGTTCTGTAATATACGGCTTTACATGGATTTCTGGTATTGCTGTATTTTTAGCCTCTACGATGATGTTTTCTAGTTGGTTTACTATATTATTGAAATCTGTTTCTGTAGCAATTTTGGAATTTAATGTTAAATTTTTATTATTTTAAGATCTAAATAGTTCAAAACTACAAGTACCCAGTTCCATAAGTACTGGTAGGTGATCAGAATCTAATTCATTAAGTGCTTCTATATTAATTATTGTATTGTAGTTTTTAACTATTGCGAAGTCAACTATACTTGGTTGTCCGTCATTTGTCGGGTATAGGATATAGGCTGGTGGAGCTATGATTGCTAAATGTTTATTATGAATATAGTTATGAATAACACGGCCGCAAGCATTGGATGTTTTACACCCCCATGTTACGTGTTTAGCATTGTAGTCGCCTATCGCTACGATTTTTGAAGCACAGTCCATCAGCATGTCAAGATCTTTAGTGTCTACTACATTTACCTTACTATTAATAGTCGGTCTGGCATAAACTGATATTACTGCTAATGAGTTTTCAATTTTAACAATGACTTCTAGAGTAGAAAAGTTATAATTGAAATTTAAGGAGCAATGTTTAATACTGTTTTTTATCAAAATTAACAAACCTCCACCTGGACAGCGACTAGGTCTATCTAGCCTATAATTAGTATATCCGCTAAGTTTAAATTTTGTTTTTGGTGAAGCGCGAACTTCATTTATTAACATTAAGTCTATATCATTTTGAATAGTAAAGTTTTTAAGTTCAGTCCATTTAGTTCTCAATCCATTGGCATTCCAATGTGCTATTTTTAAGTTAAGTCTAGAATTATTTTTGTTCACCATTGTTTATTTGGTCTAAGTAATTGAATAATGTTAAACTGCGTTCTGATTCATTTTTTGTCCCTTGCATTATACTATTAAGATTTTTAATCATAGTTAATATAGACTTAATATTGTACATTTCATTAAATTTATTTATTTCATTTATAAGTTCATGAAAGTCATTAATATTTTCTTTAAATTGTTTATACTGCGATGCATTTTTTACCTTAGAACTAAAGCTTATATTACTATAGTTTGTTGTTGCTGCTGTCGGTGGGACTTGCTGCTCGTGGTTGAGACGTGACCTCGTCGGTAGATGAGGAAAAGTTGTATAGTTGACTTCTGGTGCTGATGATATCTTCTTGGAACTGCTCTTTTGACGTTGTAGTTCAATGTTATTCAGTTGCTTCAGGTAGGTCTCACATTGTGAATAGTTGGCTGGATGTTCACCGTTGCAATTGACACATGGTTTTTCTTCTGGCTTTCGTCTTTCGTTAAGTGTTGCCCAGCACATTTAACACAACGTGATGGCATATGACAGTTAGATGTTCCATGGCCATATCTTTGGCAGTTATAACATTGTGATACCTGCTTCGGATTTTTGTATTTTTCCCATCTGACTTTTAGTCCACACAAGTATTTTATTTTAAAGATACCAGACGTATCTGCGTCTGCCGTAACTGCTAGATAGTAAGTGGCGAATCCTTCTTCAGAACAATCGGCAAATTTTTTTGATCGCTTCATTTTTGTCAGTTTTCTAGGTAGTACACCTTGGTCAGTTAAACTGGTCTTCAATTCTTCAATGTCGACTGGCGGCAAGCCTTTGATGACAAATTTTTTGTCTAGGTCTTCTTTTCTGCTATATGTGTGATAACAGATTTTATTTTTATTTAGAAATTCGACAATTGTTTGATACTCAGATCTATTTTTTGTGTAATAGGTTAGATTTTTTGGTGTGTATCTCATATTTATATCAGGAAGTGCATTTCTTACATTTTTGATTAAAGCTTGTGTGTATGCCAAGTTGATATTTTAAATGTCCACAACTATGGGTAATACCTTTGTTTTCGTGGTAGTTGTTGTTGTTTCCATTTCTTCTTCAATATTTTTGTCTTATTCTTTATTAACACTCTTGTCTGCTTCTTCTGTTCCATCTCCAGTATTATTATCTGTGAGACAAATAAATCTGTTGTTCAACGGGATTGTCGGTTCAATCTTCGTGTTTTTTGCTTTACCCATTTCTTCGGTTTTTATTTTTCTTTTAACAGCGCTTTTTATATCTATTACATGATTTTTCACTTGCACAATATGTTTTGGAATTGGTTTTATAGAAGCGCTCTGTTGAACAGCCTCTTGTTGTAATTCACTATTAGAATAGCTGATTTTGTCTACACTCATAGACTGGTATGCACTTCTTTCAAAAACGTCATCATCAATCAATCAATACTTGAACAATGCGATATGCACACTATATAGTTGACAGTTCGTCATACTGCTAGTGAGAAGAGATAAAAAAGTTTTATTTTGAATTTCAAAATTATATTTTGGTTTCAATGGAAATGATGATTTGTAACATGTGAGAAAAAAAAGACAAAATATGTTTCACACTTAGAAACATTTTGTATTCGAAAATTAAATTGTTGTTTATAGTATTTTCCTTTATTATCCGGTCATTTTAGACATAAAAATAGTGATCAAATAAAGAAAATTCCGACAGAGCCAAATCTTTGTAGAGACCTTAGGTTTACCACAAGGAATAAAGTGTCAAAAGTCCCCATAAGTCCCATGTGAGCTTAGGGACTTATTCGGGGCCCAAGGTCAAAATTTTAGGTTTTTTGGATTTTTCTCGAAAACAATAAGTTTTATCGAAAAAGTACCTCGGAGCAAAGTTGTAGATCTTAAAATTCTCTATAAAAATGGTACCCATGATTTTTTCTCTAAGACCCACTATTTCCCAGATATTGCGCTTGTAAGAATCAAGTTTACATTATATGCACACATTTCCACACCACCTGTGAGGTAGTGTACTCGGCCAGTATTTTGATAAACCTGTATAGGTACATGAGCCTTGGCTGCAAAATCTTTAGCTGAAAGGACTTCAGTTACTCGCGGCATCGGCTGTTCTAGTAATACTGAATCGTTGGGTGTTACAATTTGTATAATACCCATGATATGAAGCGTATTATTACCGTCCAAAGTATTTACATTGATATCAGCATTATCTGCAACATATTGAACAAATGTGCCAGTTTCTGGTGATAAAATGTGAGGTGGGCGACTGAAAACTGCTGCTGCTTCATACTTCATTGTTTCACTGTAAGATGCGCATAAACCAAACGATGAGAAAATTTGTATAAGCCGTTTTGAACCAAACCGCCGATGGAAAAAAACTGAAAGACCCAGCTGTAATTTAGACTTGAAGGATCTAGGCCGAACAGCAGTCATTATGCTATGACTAATATTTGTGCAAACTAACTTTAAATGATCCAAATTATGACGCTTATTTTTAAGAATGATTTGTCCCAAAAAAAAAGATAATGATTCGGGAATATCGTTATTTATATCTTCAAACATTCTACCCGGTGGCGGGTACATAGTATTATCAAACACACAAGATTGAATATCTTCTCGAATAATTTCTGCCGCAGCTTTTAAAGTTTTCCACCTTTTTTCCTTTTCATTCAAGTTTTTGTTATCAGACCAGGCTTGACTTAAAATGTCTTGGTAATTGTCTACAAAACAAATAAATGTTAATTTTCCAGGCTTCTCTGTAATAATAATTCTACTACCATACTTTAATTTCAATCGTATTTTTATAATCCCGTTTTCTAAAGCTACATTTTGGCAAACATTCTTCAGTTCATCTAACGAAAACTGGCAGTCATCGCTACTTTCGATGAAATTGAAAATTTCCTCCATTGCAGAGTTTATAGCCTCACTTTGAGCAATTTTACCGCCAGTATTAGGTCTCAGGAAGGATTTGTAACAACTGTCATGGTATTTAGCGTCAGCAGCAACTAAATCATACTGAAAATTAATACGCGCAAAGACAGCTTTTGACACATCATCAGAACGATCTTTAGCTAATTTTAAAATGGAATCTTTGAATGTAAGTGTAGAAACTTTATGAATTTTTCGGCGATAAATCTTCACTTTCTTCTTTTCTGCTTCTTCATCCGCTTCATCGCCACAAAATAAGCAGTGGTTTTTAAAACAAAAGCTGGATTCACTTATTCGCGCTCTAGTATGAGGTGGACTTACTTTTGAAGTACTGGCCTGTTCTTCCTCACGTTGTCTTTATGATGCAGAGATTGAAGTTTTCCGGGTGTATGATTTTCTGCAATCCACGTGAATTTTAACGAATTTTTGGCTTCTTAAATAATCAGCAAACTCATCACTTCTCGCGACGCTTGCATCGATTAAAGTTGGCATTCCACGACTGACCACAACAGTTTCATCTTCAGTCAAAAGTTTATTACAAATAAAGCAAAATTGTGACATTTTTTGTTAAATATTAATCAGCACTAACTTCAATAGTAGACGCTTGTAATAAATACGTATAGTCACTCGAACTGCTCGTTCAGCACTAAAAGAAGCAGGTATACGTGAACGACACCACATGGACAAAAGAATAGGCAGATGTTTTTCAAGGCCAGATGTTGTTCAAGTAGAGGGGATTCGGTAAGGGACCGGCGGTCATTTAAGAGTAAATTATCTTAGAATAGTATAATGTATACATAGAAGAGACACGAGTAGGCATTTTTGCTTGCTTGAGTACCTAAATATGTATATACGTGGCATATGTGTGCATACTATGTAGAACATGATTCTTACAAGCGCAATATCTGGGAAATAGTGGGTCTTAGAGAAAAAATCATGGGAACCATTTTTATAGAGAATTTTAAGATTCGATAATTTTAAGAACTTTGCTCTGAGGTACTTTTTCGATTAAACTTATTGTTTTCGAGAAAAATCCAAAAAACCTAAAATTTTGACCTTGGGCCCCGAATAAGTCCCTAAGCTCACATGGGACTTATGGGGACTTTTGACACTTTATTCCTTGTGGTAAACCTAAGGTCTCTACGAAGATTTAGCTCTGTCGGAATTTTCTTTATTTCAAATGTCTAAAATGACCGGACTATACTTATTATTTATGTTTCTTACCGTTTAAACCTTCTCTGAACTTTTACGAATATTTTTTCAAGACCAAAATTAGCCAAATCGGTCCAGTCATTCTCGAGTTTTAGCATGACTAACGAACAGCAATTGATTTATATATATATATATATATATATATATATATATATATATATATATATATATATATATATATATATATATATATATATATATATATATATATATATATATATATATATATAGATGTCTAAGTTTAAATTGAAATAAGCACAGTTATATTATCATTTAATTAAGAAAGAAAAATTAAGCTATTGTTCCTTTTTACTTTTACTAACCAGCAAATGTTGAAGAAAAATTGGTGAAGGAACAAAAGTTTAATAATTTTTTTATTAAACAAAATAGTTTTATTTCCATATATTAAATTTTATTGTTGTTAACAAATACAATCAGTTTTATTTAATAACCTTTATCTCAAATAGAGACAGAGGCTTACATGGAATGTCCTTGTTTTCCAAATCTTCAGAGGAATACGAATAAAAGAAAAGACAGTATTTTGGCTCACAAATAATTATTATAAATCTTTGGATTTTAGAAATATTTTTTATTGAAACACTATCCGTTTCAATGTTTCGATTATGTTGAGCACATTTCATTATTTTATGAGTTATATGTTCGCGAAAATAGCGTTTTCACTATTTAAAATTAAAATTCATTTTTAATTAAATGTAAACCACTAATTTATTTTCAAAGATTTACAGAGCAACCTGTGTATAACAATACTCAAACGAATTAAAAAATATTCGTTATAATTGCGTGTAATTTGTTACAATGAGATTTGTTGTATAGAGGTTAGTTATATAGAGGTTAGTTGTATAGAGGTACTACGATTTGTTTTGACAGAGTAAAAAAACTTGTTCATTAACGTCAACATTACGTAGCTTCTCATATAATCTAATACTCTTTCAACACATGTACCTGGAACCTTTGAAATTCAGTTAGAGAGAGAACGACTTCAAAGCTTTGTTCAAAAAATTTGTTTCTTTTCATTTCGTTACGTTACTGAATTGATTTGTTAGAATGTTCGCGTATACTAGAAATTCTGTTTTATACTTAGAACATTTTTAGACTGTCTACAACATTTTTTTCAACGCTTTGTTCAAAAAGTGTGTTTCTTTTCATTTCGTTACGCTACTGAATTGATTTGTTAGAATGTTCGCGTATACTAGAAATTCTGTTTTATACTTAGACCGTTGTAGCGAAAAAATAGAATAATGTTAGTTAAAAATGATTTAAGTAAATAATAAATATATAAAAATGGTATTAAAATAGAAAGTGAGATGAATTAAAGAAATTAAATAACGATGTAGAAAAAATGAAGAATAAAACGATGTAGAAAAGAATAATATAAAAGGTTTAATAATATAAAAAAAAATAAAAGTAATAATGGCGCTTGCGTGCTTAGATGTTATGTTAGGCCCAAACCAACGGATATATAACACGTTGACTCCCAGTTAGCTTCGCCGTATCACTATCTTCTTACTAAGAAGACCCAGCTGTTCTATTGAAAACCCAACTTCGAAAGGGTAAAAGGCTACATCTAAGATTGAAATAAAAAATAACACTTATCAACGTATAACCAATTTTAATTTAACAAGAATCTATATACAATTAAACAACAAACATTTGGAATATGGTAAATAAAAAATATAAATAATTTAACTAGCAACACTATGGACACAATTAAATAACAATGAATAAAACAATCTTAACAAAGGAAAAAACACGTGGTCCTTTTGACCAACATGTGGTATACCCGAATTGATTAGAAATTTGTAGTATATGAGAAATATAAAAAACTAACTAAATTAGAGAAATAATAATTTATCTTCACCTACATACCTATGTTCTGTAGCAAAATTATATTAAATAAACATAGTTACGATTAATATGTTATGTCCAAACTATTGAGACTGGATACAATGTAGTATCTTGACTAATAGGTTTCAAGCAGTAAGCACGTTCACTGAACCTTGGTTGTAACCACCTGGACAGATGTGTAGACAAGAGTAGTTGTTACCACTTAGCCGGATCAGAAGATAAGAGACCGTTTTAATTGTATATCTCAACGAAGTAAGTAATATGTTATTGTAAAATGGTAAAAAAGAAATGCGCACGCACATCTCTACTGAATAATAAAAAAATATACACAGTGTCACAATAAAAGTACACAGTAGCTTAAAAAAAAAAAAATAATAATAAAAAAATAATTAAACTACGTCACAAATATGATGGGAGGAGAGTTTGTGCTACGATGCAATCTTCTTAAGATGTGTAATGTGCGCTCTGCGTCGGACCTTCGTACCACACTCTTCAAGTTCCACTGACGCAGGGGTTGTAAAATTAATAATTTTATATGGGCCGATAAAACGATCGATGAACTTCTGGTCCATCGTGTTCGAAGACGTTTGATTAAAGTTTTTTAACATCACTTTGTCACCAAGTTTCAACTTTGCGGTTTTTATGTTGCTATTGTGGATTCTTTTAACGAAGTATTTCGCCAAGTTTCTTGAAACGTCGTTTAAATTTATCGACTGCTCAGTCAGGTCGATTTTCAAAATTAAATCCAATGACGTCATTAATTCACGACCAAACATAACTGACGCTGGTGCATTTTTAATCGTTTCATGATATGTACGATTATGATTAAAAATAACATATTGTAAAAGCGTCGACCAATTTTTATGTTGTTGTTGAGTCGATTTAATAATTGCGGAAAGATTAACTTTGATGTTACGGTTAATCCTCTCGGACAAATTTGCTCTTGGATTGTACGGAGCAGTAAAAGCAGCTTGAACTCCATGGCGTAACAAAAAATCAGCTAACTTCACTGATCTAAATGCGCTCCCATTATCCGACGTCAAAATTTTTGGAAATCCAAATGTATAAAATACATCTTGAAGAATTTTAATCGTAACTTGAGCGGTCATTCGACGTGTTGGTTTGGCGATGACAAATTTAGAAAAGGCATCCACAATAACTAAAATATAACGGAAACCATCAGTAGACGTAATTAACGGACCCACATAATCTATATATAATTGTTCCCATCTATTTTGTTGGGGAATCAGGGAAATCTTCGGATCGTAGTTGATATTGGACGGCTTTGTAGCAGCACAAACGTGACAGGAATTTACATATTTTTTTACAGTATGAAAAAGATTTGGCATCCAAAAACGACGACTAATGTCTCGGAACGTTTTGGTGATGCCAAAATGCACGGTAGAGTGAAAATATTCCAAAATAAAATCGAGCATTGTATCTGGTAAAACGATTCTTTTATTACGATTCTTTCCGACAAAACGACAAAGCAAACCATCGCGAATAAAGAAGTGCTTAACATTTTTACCTGACGAAATATCAGTATAAATGTGACGACAAAATTCGGACATTTTCTGTGTCTCACGTACGGATAAATATCCCTGGGGAGACGAATGGACTAAAGTATTTAACAATGCTGATGGATCTGATTCTGAAAAATCTTCATCTATTACAATATTATCGACTTGAGTAAAAAGTCGAGACAATGCATCGCTAACGAAATTGTCTTGACCTCTTACGTGAACCGGAGAAAAATTAAAACGAGAGATCTGAAGGATCCACCGGGACAATTTATTAAATGATTGTGGTGTTTTAAAAAGCCACAATAAACTATGACAATCGGTTTCAAGAATAAACGGTCTTTCGAGTAAATAATCTTTAAAGTGAAATAGATATTTCACAACTGCTAAGAGTTCAAGTTCATGTGCACTATACCTAATTTCGGCGTTTTGGAGCCTACGATAAAAGAATTCAATCGGATGACGTCCATCTTCAAATTCCTGGCTTAACGTAGCCGCTATACCTTTCGGACTAGCGTCAGTTGTTAGAATAAATTTATTATTGAAATCAGGAAATCGTAATAAAGGAGGTGAAATTAACGCTTTTTTTAAAGACTCAAAGGCATTGTAGTGCTGCGCTTCGATAACGTACTTCGCATTTTTCTTTTTTAGCGCGTTTAAGGGCGCGATAATGGTGCTAAAATTAGGAATGAACTTGCAATAAAATGCGCACATACCAATGAATTTTTGAAGTTCTTTCAACCTTCGAGGGAAAGTTAAATTTACAATTGCAGCGCACTTGTCGGGGTCAGGAATTCTACCCTGGTTTGAAACCACATGACCTAATAATTTTAAACGAGTCATACAAAGCTTAAGCTTATCAGGGTTGATTGTTAAATTTAGTTTTTTTAAACGGTTTAGAACTCTATCTATTTAAATAATGTGTTCATCGAGTGAAGAACTGTAAATAATTAAATCATCGTAATATTGAACGAAAAATCCTTCACGACGGAAATCGGTGAATTCTTTAACTAGGTATCGATTCAAGGCTTGGGCTGAATTTACCATGCCGAAAGGGCAGACCTTGTGGGAAAATTGGCCTATCTGAGTGACAATAGCGGTAATATGTTGAGATTCTTCCGCTAGGGGAATCTGATAAAAACTTTGATTTAGATCGAAAGTTGAAAAATATTTCGCTGAACCGAAACAATTGAAAATAGCATTCATACTACACGCGCTGAATGGGTCGAATTGTATCTTAGTGTTGAGAAAACGAAAATCTGCACATAGACGTACACCGCCATTTTGTTTCTTAACAAAAAATACCGGACTCGCGTACGGACTTTGACACGGTGCTAAGATATTTTGGTCAACTAATTCCTGTATATGCGATTCTAAGAGTTTTAATTTATCAGGAGGCAAGTAGTATGGAGACTTACGAACTGGTTCATGATCTTTAAGGAATATTTTATATTCAAAGTTTTTTGCTAAACCGGGAACTTTAGTAAGAACCGAAGCGTAATTAGATAAAATAATGTTAAGAGTTGAATTTTGATAATTATTTAAGTTTGCTTTGCATTCAGATATAACAGAAATAGAATTGTGATGATTTTTTGACTTAATAAAAGGAACAGCGATATTCGGATGAAAATTAAACCTGATTTTTGAAATTCAGAAATCTATAATTATGTTACAAGATGAGAGAGTATTTGAACCGATAATAATATTATATGGGATTGCATCAGTAATATAAAATTTCGCGTCCCAACTAAATTTATGAATTTTGAAATGAAGATTACATGATTTGTTAATATTTAAAGAATAAGATCCTGGTAAATAAGCTTTGATATTTTCATAGTTTGTTTTAATAATAACCGATTTTGTAATAATCTCGAAAAATTTAGACGATATTAAATTTAATGTACTGCCGGAGTCTAATAATGCTGTGACGGGAATATTATAAAAATTAATATGTACTAAAGGGAGAGAAGATTTTGAGATATGTAGGCTACTATTTAGTTTTTTGAATTATTAGAATTATTAATAGTCGAAACCTCTTGTTTCGACGTTGAAGGAATTTGAGAATTAGAATTTGAATAAGAATTTGAATTAGAGTTTGAATTAGAATTATTATATCTACGTTTCCTACATTCCGAAATGTGATGTCCTAATGATTTACAATAGGCGCAAGAAATTCGATTACGATTGAAAGAAACGTTACGATTCGGAGAAAAATTTTGACAATCGTTACCTTGACGATTGTGTAAAAGGTAATTTGGGTTATTCGAACCCGTAAAAGAACAACAATTAGTATTGTTCGAGGTCACTTGGACCTTTTGATCACAACACGAAACATGCGGCTTACGCGGACTGACAAGACAATGATTGTGTTTGTTACACGAATTTGAGTTATTATAACTCGTAATAGGATAACTAGAGTTACCCGAAGCCAACGAGGCTTGTGGCACGTGAGATTGATCACATGTTTAAGACGGACCGAGCAGACGACTACTTGAATCCACTTTTGAATTGCATCCTTTTGAATTTAATAAGTTCGACGGTTTTATTGAAATTTGTGAAAATGTATCAGATGTTGTAGATTTAGGGATACTAGACGAAGGTTGTGGAGACGCAACATCAGAATCCATTTTTAAAGTTTGTAAGCGTGCTTGAATTTCTTCAACTTTCACGCATAACTTATCAAGTTCATCATATGTTGTAGGTGCAGGATGTAATTTTAAAAGGTCATATGTCGTTCGGTTTAAATGTGCAAAAATAATTTCAATAGTATCCGTTTGGGTAAAGTGAGGACATAGTGTCTTCGCATACCGGCGAATGTCAGATGCAAAGGTAAAAAATTTTTCATTTATGTGTTGTTTTCGCCTCACATATTTGTCTATTAATTGGTGTTGTTCCGCACCAGACCATAAATTAGTAAGTCTATTTTTAATCATACACCACGGCATTTCTCTGGTAATAAAAAAAGACCAAAATTGTCTGGAGTCGGAAGTCATTTTTGACAAAAGAAACTTTAAAATGACCGATTCATTCACAATATTCATAGAGATTAAATCTTCAACTTCAAGACAAAAATGCAATATTGAAGACGGCTCGAGTATATTTAATTCAGGAACGCGACTGACTAAATCTTTGATTAATAAGATATCAAGAGCGTTACTATTATTAGAATTATTGTTTGTACTCATCTTTGTAATATTCAGCGACTGTTGATGTGCATTTTCTGTAAGTTGTGTGATGCAGTCCACGACTGTGTTGAGTTTCTGCGAAACCACCAACAATGTTTTGGATGTAGTTGAACCTCTCTGCAGATCATCTAACGATCTATTTAGCTCCATTTTGTTGAATTTATATCCATCAGTTAATCAGATTGTAAATAAATCACTCAATTTGTTAGTCGGAAAAATAAAGAAAATAGATTAGTAAATTAAATATGTGTACACATTTGTACATTTAAATTAAATTAGTTATAGTTAACGTTGACACAGTGTATTTACAATAAAACAGCTTTTATATTCTGCTACCATATGTAGCGAAAAATATGAATAAGGTTAGTTAAAAATGATTTAAGTAAATAATAAATATATAAAAATGGTATTAAAATAGAAAGTGAGATGAATTAAAGAAATTAAATAACGATGTAGAAAAAATGAAGAATAAAACGATGTAGAAAAGAATAATATAAAAGGTTTAATAATATTAAAAAAAAATAAAAGTAATAATGGCGCTTGCGTGCTTAGATGTTATGTTAGGCCCAAACCAACGGATATATATCACGTTGACCCCCAAGTTAGCTTCGCCGTATCACTATCACTTTTGACCAACATGTGGTATACCCGAATTGATTAGAAATTTGTAGTATATGAGAAATATAAAAAACTAACTAAAGTAGAGAAATAATAATTTATCTTCACCTACATACCTATGTTCTGTAGCAAAATTATATTAAATAAACATAGTTACGATTAATATGTTATGTCCAAACTATTGAGACTGGATACAATGTAGTATCTTGACTAATAGGTTTCAAGCAGTAAGCACGTTCACTGAACCTTGGTTGTAACCACCTGGACAGATGTGTAGACAAGAGTAGTTGTTACCACTTAGCCGGATCAGAAGATAAGAGACCGTTTTAATTGTATATCTCAACGAAGTAATATGTTATTGTAAAATGGTAAAAAAGAAATGCGCACGCACATCTCTACTGAATAATAAAAAAATATACACAGTGTCACAATAATTTGAACAGTAGCAATGAATTGGTATGTAGCGACTTTTTGCGATGAAATTATATTTGATTAATATTTTAAATTGTGTAATGATAAAAAATCGCTACACCGTTATTAGACCCTCTACAACATTTTGTTCAAAGCTTTGTCCAAAAAGTTTATTTCTTTTCATTCCGTGACGTTACTGAATTGATTTGTTAGAATGTTCGCGTATATTGGAAATTCTGTTTTATACTTAGACTGTTTTTAGACTCTCTACAACATTGTTATATTATTTCTCTTTCTTCATTTTTACTATTTCCATTTCACATTTATTTTGAAAATTGTTGATTTCATCATCCATTAATGATAAATGCTTTTAGACTCTCAATAACAAAAAGTTTGTTTCTTTTCATTTCGTTACGCTACTGAATTGATTTGTAAGAATGTTTGCGTATATTGGAAATTCTGTTTTTTACTTAGACTGCTTTTAAACTCTCCACAACATTTTCTTCAAAGCTTTGTTCAAAAAGTTTGTTTCTTTTCATTTCGTGACATTACTGACTTGATTTGTTAGAATGTTCGCGTATCTTGAAAATTCTGTTTTATACTTAGACTGTTTTTATACTCTCTACAACATTTTCTTCAAAGCTTTGTTTAAAAAGTTTGTTTCTTTTCATTCCGTGACATTACTGAATTGATTGGCTAGAATGGTCGCGTATATTGGAAATCCTGTTTTATACTTAGACCGTTTTTAGACTCTCTACAACATTTTCTTCAAAGCTTTGTTCAAAAAGTTTGTTTCTTTTCACTTCAATACGTTACTGAATTGATTTGTTAGATTGTTCACGTTTATTGCATATTCTGTTTTATACTTAGACTGTTTTAAGACTCTCTACAACATTTTCTTCAAAGCTTTGTTCAAAAAGTTTGTTTCATTTCGTTACGTTACTGAATTGATTTGTTAGAATGTTCGCGTATATTGGAAATTCTGTTATATACTTAGACTGTTTTTAGACTCTCTACAACATTGTTATATTATTTCTCTTTCTTCATTTTTACTATTTCCATTTCACATTTATTTTGAAAATTGTTGATTTCATCATCCATTAATGATAAATGCTTTTAGACTCTCAATAACAAAAAGTTTGTTTCTTTTCATTTCGTTACGCTACTGAATTGATTTGTAAGAATGTTTGCGTATATTGGAAATTCTGTTTTTTACTTAGACTGCTTTTAAACTCTCCACAACATTTTCTTCAAAGCTTTGTTCAAAAAGTTTGTTTCTTTTCATTTCGTGACATTACTGACTTGATTTGTTAGAATGTTCGCGTATCTTGAAAATTCTGTTTTATACTTAGACTGTTTTTAGACTCTCTACAACATTTTCTTCAAAGCTTTGTTTAAAAAGTTTGTTTCTTTTCATTCCGTGACATTACTGAATTGATTGGCTAGAATGGTCGCGTATATTGGAAATCCTGTTTTATACTTAGACCGTTTTTAGACTCTCTACAACATTTTCTTCAAAGCTTTGTTCAAAAAGTTTGTTTCTTTTCACTTCAATACGTTACTGAATTGATTTGTTAGATTGTTCACGTTTATTGCATATTCTGTTTTATACTTAGACTGTTTTAAGACTCTCTACAACATTTTCTTCAAAGCTTTGTTCAAAAAGTTTGTTTCATTTCGTTACGTTACTGAATTGATTTGTTAGAATGTTCGCGTATCTTGGAAATTCTGTTTTATACTTAGACTGTTTTTAGACTCTCTACAACATTGTTATATTATTTCTCATTCTTCATTTTTACTATTTCCATTTCACATTTATTTTGAAAATTGTTGACTTCATCATCCATTAATGGTAAATGTTTTTAGACTCTCAATAACAAAAAGTTTGTTTCTTTTCATTTCGTTACGCTATATGTACGAATGTGTTGTTCTAGTGTGTCGTATTCGAAGCCTGGTGAGGGCTACTTCAAATCTACGATTATCTTGGTATGATGTTTCCCATTCATTAAATGTACTTTTGATTTTTCGTAGCTTATTATTATTTGGGATTATCTGTGACCATTTTAAAGTTTCTTTCTCTAGTTGTTGTTTTTTAATATGATTTAAAAGATCTGTACCGTCTAGTGTTATCAGTGGTGATCCAGATGAGTGAGCGTCGTTGGCAGCTTGATCTACTTTTTCATTCCCAGCAATTCCCACATGACTAGGAATCCATATGAAGTGTATCAAATTGGAGTGAGATAGTTCGTGGATCGATATCAAAATATTTTGAAGGATTGGTGCTGTGTTTTTTCGACATTCGATTGTTCTCAAGACACTATATGAATCACTTATTATCACAAATTTTTGATTGTATAATTTTTCACTTTTTATTAGATCTAAAGCCCGTGAAATGGCTATTGCCTCGGATGTGAATATTAAGTTAATTTTATTTAATTTGTAATTGTAGGTTTTATTATTAAGAAGTATTGCACAGGAAGTTGAATTTTCTATTTTTGATGCATCTGTGTATATTTGTTTATAGTCACTGTAATTATGTATTAAATTGTTAGAATGTGCTTGGTGTTCTTAATTTGTTATTAATGTTTTAGAGATATTATTTAATGTAAAATTAAAATTATTGGTTTTCTCTAGCCAGGGAGAATAACATTTTCTTGTGATGGGAGTAAGGTCTTTGTTGATGTCTTGGGAAAGACTGAGTGATGTATAAAAGTTGGTTTGTGTTGAAATGATGGACATAGGTAGATGTTTTTTCTTTTCTATCAGAGCTTGAAATGGATTTATAAGAATTTTGTTGGCTTCAGATGATGGATTTTGGTAAAGCCTGATAATATATTTTGTTGTCAAGTAGTTGCGTCTTTCTCGCATAATTTGCTCTCCACTTCTCAGACTCAAGATTGGACTTGTACGATATGTACCAGTAATTAGCCTCAGGCTATTATTTTGAATTGTATTTAGAGGCTTTAAAGTTGACGGTTTTGCACAGTTGTAGATCATGCAGCCGTAGTCCATTTTACTTCTGACCGTTGGGTGATAAATTTTTTTTTAATGTTTTCCGATCTGAACCGTAATTTTTATTTGATATTATTTTTAAAACATTTATCGATTTTAGGCATCTTTATCTTAATTGTAAAATGTGGTATTTGAAGTTATAATTTTGGTCGAGAAAGATTCCTAAAAACTTGTGGTGAGTTGATTTATTCAGGGAGGAATTATTTAATTTTAGTATGAGGTAATGCGAATGTTTCTTGCTAAAGGACATATAAGTACTTTTTGAATTTGAGATTTTTAGACCATTTACCTTGGTCCAGTCGTGAAGTTTATTGAGAGCTTTTTGTAAATATTTTTGAGTGTAGCTTTTTGCTCGCTGTGTACAATGTTAAGTCATCTGCATATATGTTTATTTTGATTGGAAAAGGAATTTGTTCGGCGACATCATTAATTGCTATGTTGAATAATGTGGAACTTAAAACAGATCCCTGTGGTATACCGTTTTGATGTATGATTTTGAATTCTTACAGTGAACGTACGTTCAGATAGAAAATCCGCTTTGAATAGTGGCAGGCGTCCTTCCAGTCCCCAATTTTTCATTTGGAAAAGTATTTTTTTGTGCCAAACGGTATCAAACGCTTTCTCAAAGTCGATAAAGACTGCATCCACAGCTTTACCACAATACATTGCGTTTTTTATTGCATTATCGAATATAGCTAAGCAATCCAAAGTAGAGTGATTTTTCTGAAGCCATGTTGGTGTTTGGATAATAACGCTCTATTTTCCAAGATCCAATGTAAGCGTCTGGATACCAAACGTTCTAAGATTTTGCAGATGTGGTTGGTTAAAGATATTGGCCTGTAGCTACTGGGATTCGTTTTGTGTTTTCCTGTTTTGTGTATTGGTATAATGATAGATTTTTTCCAGGTTTTTGGTATTATACCATTTTCCCATATTTTATTATTATTATTATAAAAAAATCAACACCTGGTCCTGATAATATTCACGTTGAAATAATACAAAATCTACACCAAACAGCTCTTAAAACTTTATTATATATATATATATATATATATATATATATATATATATATATATATATATATATATATATATATATATATATATATATATATATATATATATATATATATATATATATATCTTATATCTCTTAATATATATCTATATATCTCTTAAAACTTTATTTTATATATATATATATATATATATATATATATATATATATATATATATATATATATATATATATATATATATATATATATATATATATATCTAATAAAGTTTTAAGAGCTGTTTGGTGTAGATTTTGTATCATTTCAACGTGAATATTATCAGGACCAGGTGTTGATTTTTTTATTTGGTGTAGTTCCGTTTTAAATTCGGTCTCAATAGCGTTGTTGCTGATGTGGGGAAAAGTCAACGTGTTCTGTTTCTCTTGCAGTTTTATATGTAATAAAATCCTCATTATAATTTTCATTACTCGAAATATTTACCAAATTCGTCAGCGATTGTAAGTGGATCCGTTACCATTTTGGTGTTTGTTTTTAAGCAATTTACACCTGTATTATAGTTGTTGTTGCTAAATTTTTTTATTTGATCCCATATTGTTTTTTCAGAGGCCTGGCTATTTATCGATTTGGTGAATTTCTCCCATGATTGTTTTTTTTGCACTGCAATTTCTCTTCGCACTCTGGCTCTTGTTAATTTATATTGAATAAGATGTTCGATATTGTTAGTCTTTTTGTATTTTCGTAGATGTTTTTTTCGTTCTTTAATTGGTTTATTTCAGGAGTCCACCATGGTACTTGTTTCATTTTGGATGTTATGGTTATTTTGGGGATATTCAATTGCATACTCGATGATCTTATAGAGATGTTCTATTTGTTCTGCAGTATTGTGAAAGACGTTATCTTTGATTTCTGTCAGAGTATTGTATGAGTCCCAGTCGGCTTTTTTTATGTTGTATTTTTGGTAGGGTTGGGTGCGTTGAGGTGTTGGTAGTGTTATTGTTATAGGGAAATGATCGCTTGAACATAGGTCTTCGTAGATATCCCAGTTTAGAGTTTCTCCTGAACATGGAGAAGAAAAGCTAAGATATATGGCTGAAAATTTCCCAGTTGCTGTTGAGAAGTGTATAGGTTTGCCAGTATTTAAGAGGATTAATTCATCATTTGTTTGTAGGATTTTTTCAATTTTAGAGCCACGTATGTCGGTATAAGTGCTGCCCCATGTGGGACTGTGAGCATTTATATCGCCCAGAAGTTTTTGGTTGTTTAGTTGTTTCAATATATTTTCCATGTCAGGGTTGGAGATGTTTGTTTGGTGGTATATATATATTACACACAGTTACTGTGCTGTTTTGTGGCAAAAGTATTTGCGTAGTAACGTTTTGCAAATGGGTATTAATTGTGATTGAAGTGGCATGTATGTTTTGATCTATCAGAGTCACAACTCCCCCTGAAGCAATTTTCCCTCTAAGTGATCATGTCTAAATTCCACATATTTTGAAATTAAGTTTTTGTTGTAGTTTTGTGGTAAAGAGACAGATAATTTTTGGTTGAAGTTTGTTAATAAGAATTTGTAGCTCAGATTTTCTAGCGAGGAAGCCATTTAAATTCCATTGAAGGATAGAAATATTATTTGGGCTATTTTTGAATTTCATTATGATTTCGTTATCTAGACGGTATTTTTGTTTTTATTTTTATTTTTTTTATTTTTAGGTTATTCTGCAGGTGTGATTTCAGAATCAGTGGAATCTGTTTTTGTGTCTTTTTTGAATAATTTGGTTAAAAGAGATTTTGCGATTCTGTCTGTAGACATGGAGTGAATTGTTGTTAGCATTTCCGACAGATGATCTGGTTGAATTGAGTAGTTATTTAATATATGTGAAATATTCTTTTTTCCTTTTGCGTCAGAAATAAATTTTTGCAATTGGTCGAAGCTTAATGGATAACTTTCTGCATCTTTTTCAATATTCATTCTTAAGGCTCAATTAATTAATTAATTCATTAAGGCTATTTTTAGTACTTTCCATTTTTGATTTTTTTTTTTTTAAGAGAAGGGGTTTGGGTGTTGATTTTTGGTGTTGGTTCTAGGGTTATTGACCGTGATGGTATAATTTTATCATGGGTGACTTGTAGTGTTTTTTTTTGAATGGGGGAAGGATCAGAATCAGCTTCTTGGGAGCTAGTTGATAGCTGTCTTTTTTGGTTTAATTTTCCAGTAGTAGATGTATAATCCATTTCTGCAGATATTATTGAAGAGTCATTTGAGATTATTTGTTTTGCGGTGTTGTTTTCGTCTGTTTTATTTATGTCGTTTATATTGTTTGTAGAGTTTGAAGGAGGTGTTGGATTCGAAGACGTGGTTTCAATCAAAATTTTGTAGTCTGATCTATGTCCAAACTTTTTGCAAATGGGGCAACATGTTTCATCTAAAGTTATGAAGACTCGATATTTTTCATCTTCATAAATCATTTCTAGTGAATCCGGGATCTGTGGATGTTGTTGGTGAACAAACATCTGTCGCCGAAAGCTCAAAATGTAGCTAAAGTTTTCATCCTGAATTCCAGCAGAAAGGTGCTGTAGACCAGATGCTGGTTTAATTCCTAAGTTTTGGAGTTGTTCGATCACTACGTTGTCAGGTAAGGTGGCGAAAGCCCAGATTACAAGTCTGTGTGTTGGAGTAAGGAAATTTCTAATTGGTATATCGTGTGTTTGTACTTTTATAGTTGTATATTTTGTTGTTAGATCATCGGCGGTTTTTTTTGAGTCTAAGTAAATACATATTCTGTTGTTTGATAGTCTTCTACTTTGTCCTATGTATTTCTTCGAGCAAATTTGACATCCAATGCTATAAATTCCTGACTGCTATTCGTTGTTAATTTTTTCCTTTGGATTTCTTAGTAGCTGTTTCAATTTGGATCTGCTGATAGAAGCTATTTTTTAATTATGTTGTCTAAGTTCTTTTCCTATTTTGTTGATTTGCACCATTTCTTTTTAACGGTGTTGTCCCGTTGTTACGTTAACGTTGTTGAATTACTTCTTAAGATTTTAAAATTACTTTTTCGAATCATATTGGTGATTGTACTTGGATCACAGCCGTTAAATATTGCGACTTGTTTAATGTCTTTTAATTCTTTAAAGTAGTTTTTCTTGAATAATGGTATTTTTATTAAACGGTTCACTAAGAAAATAAAAATGGCTAGTTTATGTTGTGGTGGACTATTGAAATCCGCTGTAATAATGTATCTTTCGGTGTGTGTTGGTTTCTTGTATATGTGGAATTCTAATTTTTTAGTATTATTATTTATTGATATTTTTATATCTAAAACCGGGATTGAACCATCTTTTTCGATTTCTGTTGTGAAATCGATGGATATATATTGTTGAGTTTATTTAAAAAAAACTTGTGGATTTTCTTTGTGTCAAAAATTGTAAAAATATTATCATCGTATCTATACCAGACTGTTGGAAAGTATTTGAACGTTTGTTTGGCTTGTGCTTCTAGATCTGTCATGAAAATGTTGCTCAAGAATGGGGATAACGGGTCTCCCATCGATGTTCCAAATGTTTGTTTGAAGTATTTTCCTTCGAATACCACACATTTTGTCTCATACACAGGCGAGTTAATTTTAACAATTCCGTTATTTCGTCTAAGGCCATTTTTCTAAAGCCTTAATTGCATCTGGTATTTGTACACTGGGCTGGGTACGCTGCTTACGACCTGATAGATATGAAGTTAATAGATCTTGTATCTTTCCTCTAAACCCTAAAAGAAATAGCTTTTTCAATAACAAATCATGAGTGACGCAGTGGAAGTCCTTTGTCAAATCCACCGCAATTACTGCAACATTTTCAAATTTATTTACATATTTCAAAACTGTGTCAGTTAGATGAAATAATGCATCAGAAGTGTTTTTGCCTGTGATATATTCGAGTTGTTTTTAATTTTAGATAATGGCACAATTCTTGTGTATTTCGCTCTTTCTGGAAAAATCCCACTTTCGAACATGCAGTATATTACTTCGGTAAGTGGTTTAATAACATCATGGGCAACAAATTTTATTATTTTTCATGAAATATTATAACAATCTTGAGTTGATTTGTTTTTTATTTTTTTTATTATACTATCGACTTTGTTGAGTCTGACACTTCTCGAAAGTATTGTTAGTGATTTGATATTGATTGGCTGAACATTACTCATCGCGTTAACAAAATAATTATTTAAATTGTTAACAATATGTACCGGATTGAACAATACTACACCATTTTCCATAACAATATCCTCAATATCTTTTCTATTAACAGTTGAAGTTTCATTTTTAATTAGGCAGCATCAGATTTACCTTTGGCGTTATTCATTTGTTTCATTTGTTTCATTATCGTCATTTTTTTTTTTTTTTTTTTTTTATTGTCGAATAACTGTTTTATTAATTTTTCTAAATGACTTCTTTTTTTTTAAATAAATGAACAAATCCGAAGATTAAGCTTTATCTATAATACATCATCTTATATACTAGTTACATCGAGATTACAATTTTTTATTACATCGTTTTAATAAAAATTAAAAATTAAAAAAAAAAACATTTGAAAATACTTAACCTATGTGGATGGATTGGCCATCCCTATAACTAACTTAACATATAAAATTAAAGAAAAAAAAAAAAAAGATACTATATACAATTAGATTACACCGGAACTAGGTGCAATCGACATCGTGTGGCATGGGAAATCTTTTCCTAAAAAGCAGCATCCTTGGGTCAAATTGACCCAGTTTGCTGATTTCTGGGAAGGGATTGTTGCGTGAAGATTGGAAAAAAGATTTTGAGGTGGAAAGGATAAAGTTTGGAATAGTTGGATGTCCAGTTTCGCGGTGGAGAGCTTCGGGCGGAAATCTTAGGGGTTTTTTCGAGATGACTCGAAGGCAATGATTTTGGAATTGCTGCATCTTCGTGATGAGTGAAGATGCAACGTTAGTCCAAATAGGGTCTGCGTTCGTAAGTACTGGCGGATACATGACTTGTAGAGTCGATGCTTTAACCGTTCGTCCAGTTTACTCTTGGGGCTGAGTTGTGAGTACAATCCTGCAAAGGATGCGTTTCCCAGGGCCAGGCGCCTTTTGGCGTTCTGTGTCTAGTCCTTTGGAGGATTACGCCCAGATAGACAACACTAGTTTGCTGGATTTGCGTGTCAAACAATCAATCCAAACGCGTATGCTGAAAGTTTATTCTTTCGAGTGAAGAGAATAGATTGGGTCTTTGAAAGGTTAATTTTGAAATAGCTTTCAAGGATGGACAATCGGGATTGAAGGCAACTCGAAACTTGTTTCGGTTGCCATGAAGAGCAATAGATGGCCGTGTCGTCGGCGAAAAGAGCTGTTTCGGTAGTTCGATCCCTCGGGATATCGTTGACATAATATAAAAAGAAGCAAGGAACCTTGAGGTACACCAGCTTTGACACTGTATTGGTTCGATGTACTTTGTTGGATGTGGATTTGCGATTTTCGGTTGGACAAATATAAAATTAGTAATGTATATTGGAATGTTGAATTTGGAAAGTTTGTGGATTTGTCCATCATGTCCACCATGTCGAAAGCTTTTTCGATGTCCAAAATGACCATGCCTGTGGATTTGTTCCAATTAAATCCGGTAGCAATATGGTCAGTAAGTCGGTGAAGCTAGCTTACTGTGGAGTGATTCGATTTGAACCAGAACTGTTGGGGGATGAGCTGTCTATGGATATTTTCAAGCGACTGCAGCCGATTCAAAACTACTTTCTCCATGACCTTGAGAGATGGCAGCAAGCTAATGGGCCAGTAGCTCTAAGGCGACTAAGGTAGCTTTCTCGGCTTTGGAAGCGCTAAAACCTTTGCGGATTTCCAAAGTTCGGGAAAAAAACCAAGTATTAAGCATGCAGTATAGATATAACTGAGCTGAACAACCGTCTTCCGAGGAAGATAGCGGAGCACAACTTTAGTTATTCCATCATCACCCGGAGCTTTCCTGCATTTAAGTTTCCTTAAAATGCTGGATACCTCTTGAGGTGATACGCTGTCAACATCGATGGGTTTTATATGGAAGAGCGAATATTTTCCAAGGATTCGGACACCAAGTGGGCCGTTTCTTCTTCGTGCTATTTGTCGCCATCTGTTAAGCTGTGTGCCTTAAAGAAGGTGTCAGCTAGAATTGAGCTTTGCCGGAATCCGAGTAAAGGTACCTGTTTTCCGACAAAAGGGGAGGAAGTCTTTTCGAATGATTACGCAAATTTTTAGCAATTTTCTGTACATTGTTGTCACGAGTGGTCATAGCTGAAAGCCTCTCGTTCCACATGTCATCTCTGGTGTGCGTGACTTTATCTCGAATATCGGCTGACATTCGCCTTTTGGCATCATGAAGCTCAGGCAGCCTAACACGTTACCAAAATTTGCGTAGTTTGTTCCGAGTCAATATGAGTTTGAGTGTGTCAGCATCTAGTTTTAATCCATATCCGAGGTTTCGAGTTTTTCTAGAAATAAACTTTTCGGTAGCAACTACGATACTTTTCGTGAGCTTACTGACCTCCAAGTCTATTTGGTCGGTGGAATTGATCTGGGGGGTGATCAGGGTTTCGACGTTCAGATACTCTTTAAATAGTTTCCAGTCTGCTTTATCGAAATCCAGACGGGTTTGCACAGTTGTAGCACCCTTCATTTCACTTAGGGTGAAAGTGATCGGGTGATGGTCACTGTGGAAGTCCAAGTGAACATGTAAATCTGACAGAAGGTCAAAGTTCTTGAGTATCGTTAGGTCGATGGTTTGAGGTGGGCGGCAAGCAGCATCGGGGTAGTAGGAGGGCTCGCCTGGGTACGCAACAATGAAGTTACGTTTCAGAGACTGCGCAAATAGTGCGTTGCCGCTTGCATTATTAGATGTACAATTCCAAGATACGTGACGTACATTGTAATCTCCCATGATCACAGCGCGATCATGGGTTCTCACAAAACGATCGATATCCCTTCCTTGTAGGAGTCTATCTGGGGGGTTGTATAAAGATGTGACTTTATAATTACCACAATTAGCCGAGATAAGAACGGAGACGGCTTCGAGACTGCCGTCTTCGGGTGGCAAGATACAATGTTTGACATCGTGTCTAACAAATAAGGCAACCCCGCCACCATTCCTGGTGGCACGGTCACGGCGATAATTAAAGTATCCAGGGATACTTATTTCCTTATCCGGCTCTAACCATGTTTCGCTGATGGCTGCAACATGGATCCGATGCTGCTCAAGGAATGAGTGAAGCTCGGGTAATTTGCGTTGTAGACTTTGAGAGTTCCATTGCAAAAAGCGAATCTGAGATCTAGTTGAAGAGGGATGAGAGGTCATTATCGAATAAACGATCAAGTTCATCTCGAAGAACTTGAAGAGTTTTTCTTGGTTTGTTTTATACGATTTCCATGCGGCCTCTACTTTAATCCTGAGTTTCAGGAGGTCCATGAAATCGAGGGGTTTAGAACCACCAGTTTCCAATGAAGGTGGAACTAGTGAAGATTCTACATCCTCGAAGAATGGGTTGAGTGGAGAAATGGGGGGACATACAATATCAATTACCTCTTTTTCCGGTGTCTTTCTAATTGTCCACGGGTTTGAAGAGGGCAATGGCGCTGGTATTAAATTTTGTGACGATAATTTCGCTGGCCTTCTATTGGCTGATTGGCTAATACCGAGTGCTTGGTTGGCTGTTGGACCTCTGCTTGGGGCGTTGGCCTCTCTTGAACGAGGGTGGGCCGGGAAATCCCTGGCCTTGAACGATGATGGGCGGCCTTGCGCTTCGCTCCTGCTGCTAGGGATGCGGTAGCTGCAACGTAAGTCTTCCGAGCTGGACAGTCCATGGCACTTGCCGGATGCACCTCGCCGCAGTTGCAGCACTTTGCAGGCTCCGACCGTAGGATCTCGACAACATATTAAAACTAACATAAAAATTTATATGATTTATCATTTCTTTTGTATCATCCCTTTTCTCTCTTTCATAAAGTCTCTTACATGCTTTACACTAGGTGGAGTAATAATTCAACAACTTTAATTTATTTATTATTTTTAAATCTGATATATTTTTACTAAAACAAAATAAAATAATTAAAAGTATCTTCGATTTTTTTTATACCTGATGTTATCCAATTTGGTTCAATGTATCGTGGATTTTTTTTTTGTTATCAATGGGCATGAAAGGTTTAAAAGGTTTAATTTACGAATGTGTTGAAAATAATTAATTTAAGTATCCATATCTTTGCTGTGAAAGACTTGCTTCCATGTTTCAGCACTTTCACACAATATCAATTACCTCTTTTTCCGGTGTCTTTCTAATTGTCCATGGGTTTGAAGTGGTCAATGGCGCTGGTATGAAATTTTGTGACGATAATTTCGCTGGTCTTCTATTGGCTGATTGGCTGCTACCGAGTGCTTGGTTGGCTGTTGGACCTCTGCTTGGGGCGTTGGCCTCTCTTGAACGAGGGAGGGCCGGGAAATCCCTGGCCTTGAACGATGATGGGCGGCCTTGCGCCTCGCTCCTGTTGCTCGGGATGCGGTAGCTGCAACGTAAGTCTTCCGAGCTGGAAAGTCCATGGCACTTGCCGGATGCGCCACGCCGCAGTTGCAGCACTTTGCAGGCTCCGACCGTAGGATCTCGACAACATATTAAAACTATCATAAAAATTTATATGATTCATCATTTCTCTTGTATCATCCCTTTTCTCTCTTTCATAAAGTCTCTTACATTCTTTACACTAGGTGGAGTAATAATTCAACAACTTTAATTTATTTATTATTTTTAAATCTGTTATATTTTTACTAAAACAAAATAAAATTATTAAAAGTAATCTTTGATTTTTTTTATACCTGATGTTATCCAATTTGGTTTAATGTATCGTGGATTTTTTTTGTTATCAATGGGCATGAAAGGTTTAAAAGGTTTAATTTACGAATGTGTTGAAAATAATTAATTTAAGTATCCATATCTTTGCTGTGAAAGACTTGCTTCCATGTTTCAGCACTTAAAAGAATTTTAAAATATATTAAAATTTGAAACTTCGAACTGAAAATTATGCAAGTTGGTAATGGTATTACCAATTATTGTTGAAGTCGAGTCTGTAATTCTAGTTAGTTGGTTTATAACCACTCCTCGTCCCATAGACTTGATAACATCTAAGAATAACCTCTGGTTCTCACTTTGAACAAATATATTAATATTTAAGTCCCCTGCTATTATGTAATTCTTCTTTTCATTGCAAGGATTCCAAATTCAAAAACATTGCTTTGTGGTGCCCTATATACATATACGGGAATTAAGGGTTTATTATTGATGTTAAATTCAATACTAGAACATTCGAATATTTTCTCAACATTAAATCTTTGGAAATCATTTCTAATTTTAATATTATATTTATTTAAACAAGATGATAAAATTGAAGTTCCTCCATGATTTGAAGTTTCTCTGCAACTGTTACAATTTGATAATTTTTAATCATGCAAGAATCTATTTCAAACTTTTTTAACCAAGTTTTAGTTAAACAAAAAAAAAAAAAAAATTAATCAAATTATTATTTTCTTAGCTATCGTTTGTGAGGTGTTCTAGTTCGAGCGTTTTATTTTTTAAACTATCAAGTAAATTAATCTGCAAAGTATTAACAAATTGTTTTAATTCAATAATCTTATTAGAATTTTAAGTTTTTTTTACCGATACTAGTAATATGTTTCTGTTGATTTTGCGTTGAGCCAGTAGTAAATGGAGTTCAATTAATTTCAGTTGTTACCGCTATTATTAGAGTGATTTTTCCAAAATCACTTTTATTTAAAAGTTTATTAATATATAGGCAAGTTTTTTTTTTATAACGATAAAGAGAATTTACAATCGATTAGCTTAGTTGAAAAATATTTTCATTCTGGGTAGAATCATTATAGTTAAAGGGCTCGATACACAATAATTAATTTGTATTATGCAATTTTTTTAACAAATTATTATATTTATTATTTAACATATTGAAGTCTGTTAAATTTTCTATCATAGAGTTAGTGTATAATAGAATTACACAGTCAGATTTCGTCAGGTCCTTTGTAATTATGTAAATGTCTTCTATAATATAATTAAAAGTACCTTCAGATTTTACGATTGAAAAAATATGATAGTTTTCTGGTAAACATTCCTTCAGTTTCATTGACATATTTTTACACATGCAATCACCTATTATTAGCACTTTGGAATTAATTTGAACGAGATTAACTTTCTTCGATTTTTGGTTAGAAACTGATACAGAGGGCGAGATAATATGGTTAGATTTTTTTTAAATTCCGTATTTTGATTTATTTTTTTATTTTTTATTTTACTATTTTTTCTAGAATCTTTTGTTAAAATATTTTAAAAGCAATCATTAGTGCTTCTTTGTTAAAAATATAATTATTAGGTTCAGAAATATTATCAGATTGAAAAAAATAGATATTTTTTGGCAATCGGAATTTGCTCCTGGATATCAGTAGCAATATTTTTTGTCTTATCATCAGCCTCACATTCTATATCTGAGCATTCTATTCACTAAATTCCGATGTCAATTATTTTAATCCTAATGTATTAATACTAGTTAAGCAGTTCAGGCGGAATTGCAATATCATAATGTAGAATGATAAACATTTCAGGAGCATAAACTGATTATGCTCCTGAAATGTTTGGTGTCGGGGTTGAATAAGGAAAATACTCAGAAATTGACTGTAAATGTGTTATTTAATTGAACATAAATTATACAAAATATAAATTCCTTTTAATTTTCCATACGTCACCTTTGATATGACTGTATAAAAACTAAACTATAAATTTAAACTAACAACAAACATCAATTCTTCATAGCAACGAAATGAATTCATTCCAAAGATAACTTTAACTGAATAAGTATCCATACCATGACACAACACAATGCCAAACAGACTTTGTTGAAATGGTCGATAATGGAACTCAATTAACAAATTATTCTGATATTGAATGTCATTCAGACATTAGAATTGGAACAATTGATATCGGAATTCAGTCAATAGAATGCTCAGATATGGAATGTCAGGTTGATGATAAGACAAAAATATAGCTGTATCAACCATTTTAATCCCATATTTATTTCTGTCCTGTATTATTTTGTTGAGCTGAGTATTTTTTTCTGTGAAACGTTCAATGTCTACTTCATAATTGGAAACTATGTTTCTTAATTTGGCCAGAACATCATTGATGCTATTTAAGGAACACTTAACATCGTCGTCGTAAAATATAGTACTGTAACTTATATTTAATGTTGATATATCATTATTACTACAATACTGGTATATCATTATTACTACAATCTGTCATTTCAGATGTTTCACTTTCTTTGGTGTCATCAATATTCATTGATGGTTTCTTTTGAGATAGTTCTATGGGAACATAGTCCTTTTTGGCAGTTGATTCAAGGAATGTAGCGTCTCTGCTTTTTATCACTTTTCTGGAATTTGGTATTATGAATCGATAACCTTTGGTGTGATTACAATATCCGATAAAGATCACCTTCTGTGCTTTTGGGTCCCACTTCCTGCGCTTCTCCTGTTGTAAGTGTACCATAGCTTCACAGCCGAATATACGCATATGTTGCTCATATGGCTTCTGCCCAGACCATAACTCCTCTGGTGTTTTAAATGACAAAGACTTTGTTGATGAACAGTTTATGATATAAGCAGCAGTGTGCACTGCATCAGCCCAATATAGTTTAGGTAAATTGGCATTCAGCAGCATACACTTTGCTCTTTCTATAAGACTTCTGTTCATTCGTTCCGCAGTCCCATTTTGCTCTGGAGAGTATGGTGTGGTAGTTTGATGTATAATTCCAGAACTCTTCAAGTAATCAGAAAAATTGTTATTGACATATTCCAATCCATTGTTTGTCCGGAGAACTTTTATACGAGCTTCAAGTTGATTTTCTACTTCACTTCTGAATTCTTGAAACTTTTGTAGAGCATCTGGCTTATTTCATATAAAATATACATAGATCTTCTTTGAATAATCATCCAGGAATGTTATGAAGTATTTAGATCCACCGAGTGTTTGTGTTTCCATAGGACCACATATGTCTGAGTGAACCAATTGAAGAGGGGTTTATTCTCTCTTGCATTCACTTTTGAAAGTCAACCTCGTTTGCTTACCTTCTTTGCAGGTGATACATGACAGATTTTCTGATTTTGCAGAGAAAATTACATGATCTACATTGTCAGACTTTGTCAGGTGCCATAGGTAAATATCCTCTGCGTCAACATCGGACATGCATGCATAGCTTCTTCCAGGCATATTTAGCCGGTACATGTTGTTGATGATACTGGCCGTTGCAACTATCTGACCTTTTTTTTATAATAGCACAGCCATTTTGACTAAACCTTACTTGGCCACCGCTTCTGACAATCTGGCTAACTGATCTCAAATTAGTTGCTAATTCGGGAACACATAACACATTTCTGAATAATAATTTATTTTCTTGACCCTTCTTATTAAATACATTTAAGCTCACTTGCCCACTGAGCATTGTACATTTAAAATTTTGTTATCTGCAGTTCTAATTGTCTTTACAGAAGGCGTGTCACTCTCATTTGACAGCAAACCTTTATGTTTGGTCATGTGTGAGGATGCACCTGAGTCCACGTAGCACGTATCATCTTGAGTCGTAGATGCTACAAAAACAGCAGCATATGAGTTACTTTCTTTAGCCTTGTTTTTACATTCTGGACTTTTATGTCCACATTTATTAGGTGTAGCACCTTGGTCCTTTTGATTGCTTTTTGGAATTCTAATGAAATTTCTTGGTAACTGCAAATGCTTTTTAGTCATTTTCAGGTGGTCTTACATCTTGTAATAGTTTTGCCTTTACTGAGTCTGAACTGATTTTCATGCCGGAACTCTCAATAGCTATTATCATAGGTTGGTAATATTCGGGTAGACCGGAGAGCAGCAATGTGTCTAGCCACTCGTCATCTACTTTAAAACCGATGTTTCTTAACTTGTGGGCAGTGTTAATAATTTTGCTTACGTATTCCTCTACATTTTGGCATCCAGTAAGTGATGTATTACAAAGGTCACGCAGTAGACCAACTCGGCGTGTTAGTCCGGAGTCATCGAATGCTGATGATAATTTGTGCCAAACTTCCGTCGCAGTCTTCGCCTCTTGTATGTGAACATAGTTTATCGGATCCACTGAGACAATAATCTTTGTTTTTGCTTTAATATCTCGTTTTGTATCTTTTACCTCATCTTCTTCTATACAATCCCACAGCTCCTCGTGTTGCAAATACGTTTGCATTGCAAATCGCCAAGTTGTAAAGTTATCACGGCCTGATAGCTTTTCAAATAATGCCATTTGATTACTCATTGTGATTGAGAATCTTATTCGGTGGATTTTAGTTGCCGGTAACAAATTGCCGGTTTCTTATTGAGAGGTTATGTTCACTGGAAAACTATCAATGACTGATTCTAAAGTTTATTTAGCACTTTTATTATTTATAGGCTTTACTGGGCTCATAACCTGATAGATTAAATAAATAACACTTAGTTTTACACAGTTATACTTTGTATTTATTAATATTTAATATAGATGAAAATACAATGCGGTGGATGTTACGGAGTAGAGAGAGAAGTTGTTTATTAGATTAAATGTCATCTCATATTCATATTGAGTTATACGGCGCCAAATTTAAAATTATTTCAACAAAAATTATATGGAAAATGTGCCGCATATCGACAGACAGCATTCCGGTATTTATAATAAAAGAGTAGTAGTAAATTGATCGATAATTTAAATTATTATTTTTTAGAATAATAACGAATAATAACGAATATAACGAAAAGGTTAAGGATTGAAATTTGTGTTAAAAGTTAAATCCGCACGTATAATTCCAGTATGAAGCTTATAAAAATAAAATAAATTATTTCAAAGATTTTACAAATTTGATATATGAATAATATAAATTTGTTGTGGTTCTACTTACTGGAACAACTTAAACAAATTTCGAGTAGAGTTTGATACCAATGAAAACAAATTTAAACACTATGTTAAACATGTACAATATTGGTATAATGCAATTCGTTACGTCAATCAAAAACATACAGATTCTGAATTGATTAAAACCATCGTAGAACATTTCGAATAAAAAACACATTAATGCCACATTTAAATAGTTTATCAGATTTCATAATGTGAATCTATCGATGAATATCGATATAATAACAATCTTAGTAGAAATATAATTTCAGCCATCAATGATTTTTAAAAGTAACAAATAAGGAGAATAAAAGGAATCAAGAAAACTATATTCAACCTGACCAAAGTAAAAATCAAAATGACAATTACAATAAATAGACACACTATACAAACAATTATAACAGAAATATTGGACATGGAAATCATATAGACAATTGTGTTGAATCCTGAGATTTTGTTGTATAATCTGGCGACCTATTATAAAATAAAACCTCATTTCCAATTAAGATAAAAACATTTCTGTAAAATTTTATAAGCATCGATTCGATACACCTGACAGGCAATCAGAGAGATGAATAAAAAAAATGTTAAATAAACGACTCAATAAATATTTTAATGAAATATATTTACAATTGAACTAAAAATATCTATAAAAATATTCTAATATAAAGTTAAAGAGTTTTTTGTTTATACTGATTATTCGAACCAATCATTTGTTGAATAAGGAACTTAATTAAAACGTAAATAAAACTTAAAGTAATTAAAGCACATACAAATAAAATTAAGATAACATCATACATATAATATTGATACCATGCTAAGTTGACACTGTACGGTCGTAAATGTGGAGCTCCTTTATGTCTGATCACATATTCAACCCAATAAATTGCTGTATCCATTGCAGACATTGGTCGATCACGATAGATTTCTGACATATGTTTCATATTCTGCGCATACCTAAAATATTATAATAATATATCTTAATACAAAATTACTATTAAAAATATTTGGAAAACGGTTGACCTAAAGGCCATCCCTGCAACTTCCGCGAATTTCAGTTTTAAGCATTTGAAGCTTGTTGCGATGTTTTTGAGCTTTTCAAGCTCAAAAATTCAACTTGTGTATGATTTTGAACGTTCCCAGCTCAAAAAAAATGAAGCCATTCGGCATCCGAAATGGAAGTAGATTTCTTATAATTACAATACAAAAGTTGAATATCGGGAAAAAAAAAATTTTGCGTTTTTATTAAAAAATTCAGTTTTTTCTATTTTTTTTTTGTGCACGATATCTCACAAACGAATCTACCGATTTTTTGATGTCAAGAGCTGATTAGTTCATGGAATCGATCAGTGAAGCCTTTTAAAAGTTATTCCAAAAAAACCACTTTTGAAAAAAAAATTTTTCGTAGTTTTTTTTTTAATTTCTTGGAATCTACTGGTCCGAATCGGTTCAAATTTTCAGGAAATTTAAGTTTCGTGATTCTTTTTGGGACGCCACTTGGTTCAAATCGATCAAGCCGTTTAAAAGTTATAAGCAGGTCACATACTTACATACACTCATACACACACACATGCATACAGACAGGGTGACACCCTCACAGAAACCGTCAAAATAGTTTTCTAGGACCTTAATACGTCAAGGTTTGATGAAAACATGATTTTTGCAAAACGGGGTAAAACCAATAACTTTCCGATTTCCGAAAATTTTTAATTTTCTTAGCGGGAAGTTAAAAATAATTTTCCAGTATATCCAGTGACACAAATGAGATCAAAAAGTACACATCATGAATAACGGTATCTCGCACATAAGTATGCGATAACTTTCAATCAGAACATAATTCAAACAGTAAGAGCTTCAAGCAATAAATATTTTATTTTGGTGCATTAGTTGTTTCGTTAATATTATTATTTATATTTTATTTACTCAAAATTGAAAACAAATGAATCAATGACTACAGGGTACAGCAGCTACTTATAGTAAACCTCAACCGATGATGAAAAGTCTGAATCTATAATTCAATATTCTTTATAATAATCACAAACTAAGCAGATTCACAAACTGTTCTCTTTCGTCAAAGTTTCCCTGTACTGAAATTCTTTCGTAAGCGTAGAAACCCTCCCTTACCTTACAAATTTACGAACAAACTAAACAGAATAAAAAATGAAGGGATGTGTAAAATATTGTTAAGAAGCTACAGATATACCTTTTATTACCGACATGTATTTGCAGTTATAAAGTTTTGAATATACAATATTTTATTTATGTACCATACTTCGTTATTCTATATCATACTTTCTTCTTTCTTATTGAAAATTCTTTTAGTTTTATTTTTTCTGGTAATGATATCTATGAAGTGAAATCGGTTGAATACTTTTATTGTTTGTTATATATTATTTTGATATATCAATTTTAATTTTGCTTTGTTTATATTTCAAAATTTACTTTAGTTTATTATATGAAATAACTTAAATAAATACGTAAATAAATAATAATAATCATAATAATAGACTTTTTGACAATAAGGTAATAATATATTTAATAAAGCAAGGTTTCATTTTTTTAAATAAAATAATTACAATAGTCAGAATATTTACTAAAAACAAAACTCTGGTTTTGAATTTAATTCAAAGTTTCGTCCTTTTATTAGGACATCATCAGCACCCTGATAAAAAAGTCATATTCAATCCTATTGAAACTGAATAGGAACTATACAGGATTGAATTCGAAATTTCCTATTCATAATTATTATTCCTATTCCTATTTATACATACTATACATACATATATATATATATATATATATATATATATATATATATATATATATATATATATATATATATATATATATATATATAGTTGAAATTGATGACGTATAAATAAAACAAATGAGTTTAAGTTCGTGAATGAGGAAAATCTATCCTTTGGGTTCAGTGGTATATAGCCCAAGAAAATATTGACCGAACTAATAAAATTTTGGTATAGGTGTTCATAGAATCCTAATAAGTCCATCTCCACATGTGTGTCCGTCTGTCAAAACTAAAAGAGATAGCGATGACGTATTTTGGACATAAAGACTGAGTTTAAGTTCATAAATGAGCAAAATTGGTCTATTGACTCCAATGGATGCATTTAAGCACCAAAAATGTATGTTTTTTTTTAAACAAACAACTATTTTGAAACATTTTTATGTAAAAAGCTTGGGTTGAACTTAATTTTAGTTCCAATTTAGCTTATTCGCACAAACAAAATTTTGTATTCGAAGCACAAAAACTGAGTTTAAGTTCGTGAATGAGCAACATCGGTCCATTTTGTCCAATAGATTGACCCTCTTTAAAGATTAAAAAACAGATAAAATACAAAAAAATTATTATTTTTTGAAACAAAACCCTTTTGTTTGAAATATTGTTACGTAAAATGTTTGAGTTCACCACAATTTTTAGCTCAAATTTGGCTAATAAACGTATATAGGTAATAACAATGCATATTATTATTATTATACATGTATATAATTGTTTAGACTGGATATTTATAGTATTTTATGAATGCTAATTAAAAATAATCCAAACAATGAAATTCAATCATATGTCGAATATCTAAACAATTAACTCTGTTAGCTGTTATCGTCACTTGTTTTAAATTTTTATTGTGGGTCTTTAAAAAAGGTTTTTCTTGAAAATCAGCGATTAAAGTAAAAAGTCGAAGCGATTAAAGCCTTAAATTGATTGATTTTAAATGAACCCTTACGATGATGTATTGGAAATCGCAAGTTCTGAACCGGGTCCAAAAAACATTACAATAAATTTCTTCAAATAAATTTTTTTTTTAATTTATGACAAAATCTCTGCATAATTAATTTTGTAGCATAAATTTAATGAACACAAAAAAGTTATTTAAAAAAGACATTTTTTCTCGTTCCTGACTTGGTAAACCTTTCACATAAAAATACTTATTCGTAATTTTTGTGCGTTACAAAAATTATCGTGAATGATATTGAAACAAAATTACATTTAGAATAAAATAATTACTGTGGGAGGTTTAAATCTGTAAAACGTTATAGTTTTTTTTGATTATTATTAGATGCGATTTTTTTTATAATTTAAAAATAATAAAATGAAAATTTTTGAGCATAATATTGAGTTAAAATGTATAAATTTAGTTTAGTTTAGTAGAAAATGCATAATGTAGGTAGGTGTAGTTAAGTATAACCAACAGTTGATCTGTATTCAAGTTACACATATTCTACTATGGAACAACCGTATTTAATGATGATTGCGTAAACACTCAATGATATATCAAAATACCTAAGAGATAAATAAACAAACTACGTTATTTTTAGATAGACAACTTGTTTATCAAATTATCTAAAAGAAAAACAAACTACATTTTAGAAAAGGTATAAAAGCCAACACTCATAATAATTTATGTTTATTCATACTTTCAATGAACTGAATGTACTAGGTCGGAGAATGATTGCTACTTTGAACTACTGTTTTTTTGTTACCTACTACTTCCATAAGTTTTGACATACGTTCGCTTATTGCTAGTACTAGAACAGTAAAATTGATTGTTATCTTTTATATCAACAGTTTTGACATATAATATGTTCTTAAGTTTTTTTTTATAACTTCATAATTTTGGAACTTATAATTGATATATCTAAAAATGTATTATAGATACTTACTTAGGATCATATAAAACTTTTTTTAATACATTTAAAATATTTTCTTTTGTTAAGTCTTCATAAGTTAGACCTTCTGCAACACCCTTATCCACATACTTTCCAATATTTAATTTTTGATCACCGAAGAATGGTAGGCCAATTAAAGGTGTGCCACACTCAAATGCTTCTTGAGTACCCATTAAACCACCATGTGTTATAAATACTTTTGTTTTTGGATGACCTATAAAATTTATAATATATTTAAGGTATATTCATTTATTCCTTTATACGTATTCCTATCTTTACAAAATTCTATTGTTTGCAAAATATGGAAACAAAGGTTTCAGTCAAATAAATCGATTGAAAAAAAAACGCTTCTTTGAATATGTTCAGAAAAAAATTGGTGTTTTTTACATTTTCCTCAAAGGTGATAATAAAATTTTCCCAAAACAGTGCAGTGAATTTCCTTAATGCTACAAACATGCGGCATCCAAATTTCATTAAAATAGAACAACGCATTCGTAAGTTACAGCTTTCATAGACAAATGCATAGATACATACACTCTAAACGCAAAATTATCTTGTTAAATAATTAACTTAATTTACATATTTGTAATAAGAAAATAGGTGATTCATCAAAATTTGTTTTATTGAATTAAAATTAAATTCAATCAATTACAGAAACAGTAGAAATTTTTGTAACGTCTGTGACCTAAAACTAAAATACATACATAAAATTTCCAATTGTGGTAGCCATGTTTCAAAAACAATATTTTTGGGGATTGGTTCTGGAAATTTATCTTGTTCACCTTTCCAAATGACTGTAAATGGCAATTCGCCAAACGCATCCAACAGTGCACGCTGTTTGTCGATCGCAAATGATTCAGTTCTAATCATTGAACCCAAACAGAAATAAATCACACCATTCTTTGCTTCATTAAAAACTTTTTCTAAATTCTATAAAAATCAAAATTAAGATCAGATTTTTTTGAATATCAAAATTTTATTTCAATTCTTTGATATTAGGGTGCGCTCTTTGAATGTATATTTTGTATTTTCTATTAGACTAAATTTACCAAGCCCATTAAATTTATTTGCATGTATATGTTTAATATTTATGTACATTTTGACTCAAATGGTGGCATTAAGCAGCCAATCCTGCAAGTTATCGATTATCTTTTAGCGAATATATCTTTTTTGATAGAGCCAAAGGTTCTTTTTCCTCTTAAGGTTCAGTAACGCAATATGACCAGATGTATCCACCTATTTATATTAACGCAATTCTAAACAGGTGGAATTATCTGGTCATAGACAACTTACCGCAGGTAATTTTCCTGTTGGCTTTCCAACATGTAGCCCAGCTACTTCCACAGCATTTGGTGGCAACGGTCGGGCCCCATTTAAACTGAAATGACTGTTTACTATCAATAAGCTTGTATTTTTTATCAAGCTTGGTAATGATGGAAAGTTTGGATCCAATTTTTCACGTATAATTTTTTCTGTTTCACTGATTGTAAGATAATCAAACCTAAAACATTTAATTTAAAATCTTCTAAAATTTCAAAAACTTAATAGTAAAAAAGTAGTATAACAGTATAACTACAAATATTTGTAATATTAAAAGGATACACTCAAAAAACGATGTGTAAACATACGCTGAGATGGGGTATAACAGGAGGCTTAGTACCGAGTAAATTCGTGTAAGAAATTCTGAACATAAATCAGATAAAAATCCTAAGCAAGCGCATATCATCGGTTATGTACAACGAACCAATGAACTTTCAAATATTTTAAATTTATTAATTATTTTTTTGACTAACAGGTGGGCTACTTCAGACAACATCGTTGCTCAGTTCTGATTCTTACCTTATGCGGTGCGGTATATAATATAATATACATGCTTAGGGTTACATCAGATTTTCTGATCAGTAAATCGTATCACGTGCTTCTTCCCTTAAGCTGGCAATATTTTTATGACAAATATTATTGTGTAAATATTTTAAAAATAACTTAAGTCAGAAATATTTATATTATCACAAAATGTTTTATTTTATTTTACTCCGTTATGCGTTGTACAAATGTTTAATAAAATAATTAAATTAATAATTCATCTACAATTCATTTTAGAATTCATAAATTTCAAATTCATTCAACTGTCAAAATGCAAGTTGTATTCAAATTATTATATTCAAATTATATTCAAAAATGTATGCTATCCCTTTTCACAGAATCGCTATTTAATTACCAACACTATATATATTTGATGGTGTTAAATAACAATGAAATCTTGCTGGACGATAGGAAAGGATTTTATTTTAACATCTATTCGGCCTCTTAACCGTCTCATATAACGACTATTTTCACTGACACTCCAATCACATTAAACGAGCATACCTCTTGCTTGCAAAGAACCAAAAGAGGAAAATCATCTGGACACGCTAATATATCAAATGAATTCCTGCAAAACCTTCCCGAGAACTGGATATTGTACCTTAACGTGTCGTTTAATAAGATCTTGGATCAAGAGATGATTCCTACTGAATGGTCGAAAATTATGCTGACTATGATACACAAAAAGGTGACAAAACTGATCTTGTAAACTACCGTGGCATTGCACTCTGCAGCACCTCGCTAAAGATCTTCACATTCATTATGCTAAATCGTTTAACGTCTTGGTCTGACGACTGCAATATACTTGACGAATTTCAGTTAGGGTTTCGAAAAGAGCGGAGCTGCACGGATAATATATTTGTACTGACATCCGCAGTGAAACTTCAATTGCGTCTACCACGTCGTCATGTTTACGCAATTTTTGTAGATTTTAAAAGGTCTTTTGACTCAATTCATCATTCTCTTCTCTGGGCTGAACTATTCAGTAATGGTGTGAGTGCAAAAGTCATTCGTCTCATTAGAAATTTGGCACAACGACAACATCAGCAACGCAATAAATATAAACGAAGGTGTCCTCCAAGGTGAATCGTTAAGTCTTTGGTTGTTTTCAATGTACATAAACGATATTCAAGAATTTTTTAAGACTCGTGGTGCAACTGGGATCAATATTGACGGACATTCTGATTTGTTAAAGTTGCTTTATGCCAATGATTTGGTTTTATTGGCAAATAACCCCAGCGATGTTAACAAAAAACTGGATCTACTTCACAAATATGCTCAAAACAATGAACTCAAAATCAATTACGAAAAAACGAAGATTATTATAAAACGACGAAGGTCTTTTGAAGAGGTGGTAAAATTTGGTGGTAAGAATTTCTGATCAGAAAATCTGATAGTCAACGCACACCATCGAACAGTCCTATAAAAAATTCTTATAAGAAAATGTGATCATACACCTGACAAAAATATTCTGATGTTATGCGCACATGATATGATTTTCTGATCAGAAAAATCTAATGTCTTAGAGATTTTACTGCGTCTAATATAAACTGATGATGTGTGCTGTGTCTAAGAGTTACACCGGATTTTCTGATCAGATAATCTGATGACGTGTGCTGAGCCTAAGTCGATAAAAGTGTCACGTGTCACTAAATTGTTAATACAACATTCGTATTCTAATAAATATTATTATCTATTTAATGATTTTCATATAAATTATATAATTTTAAAAAAAAAATCCTAATCCTAATAGACTAAGATCCCGCTGCTGATTTGATAAAACTTATTTTAAATGAATTTATTAAAGTGTAATAATAAAATACTGAAATTCAATTGCCATTTGAAAGAAAATGGTGTAAAAAATGTAAAAAAAAATAGAGTTTCCAACTCTCAATTATCCGCAAACACCAGGTTGCCAGGTTTGAACAGGTATGTGAAAGTTGCTTATTTGCACTAACATGTTTTGCCAAAAAATTATATACTTAATTGAAATTTTATTTATTTTGAATCCAACAGTATTAAACAGGTTGTCTTTCGAAAACTGGCCGCAAACAGCGGTTGCCATTATTTAAATCAGTGGCTCTCTGATCTTATTTTTGATGCAACCATCGGTTGAAAAATGTTTATAATAATTTTATTTCATACAGGGAATGAAATTGAAAAAAAAAAATTACCGAAAAATTTGAAAAACAAAGAATGCCTTTTCTTTAGGATTTTTTAATGGGCCCGAAATCAAAACTCACGATTGATGGATATGTGATAATGTGATGAATATGACAATTGAATTATGGAATTGCTCTTTTGAATGATAACTATGTGTTTGGGATATATTAATATTCAAAAATTTGTCACTGTAATATTTCTATTAAATTCAATTTTTGGAAAAACAAAACCATAAGTTTGCAGTTTTGAAGAGATTCATAATTAAATCCATGCAATTTCAATTCTTATCGAAAAAAACAGAAAAAACACGCTTTCATTTTCAAATATCAATCATAAAAACAGCAAAATAGATACAAGGAAAAAATATTATCAGCTTTTAATAACTGAATAAACAAATTATGCGTATAATAAATAGTGTCTAGTTGTTCCAACCCAAAAGTTCAATGAACAATCCAGAAAATATAACTCATTAAAATCAATAAATATAAATGAAATTGTTACAATTTTTTATAGTTATAGATTATATATACAAATTGTAAAACTTACCTAAATATCGCATACATATTCATCACAGCATTAATAAACCGTTCATATAAAGACATATTTTCTGTAAACGGTAACAAATAACTTGGTATATACGACGGATTATCAGGTATACCAAATCGATTTGGTACCCATGGTAGCATTACACTGCTTATAACTGCAATTGTGGGTACATTGAATTTATGGGCAAATGCCAACATACAATCGGTTCCAAATATTTCTGTTAAAACTACATCATACCTTTCTTTAGATTTATATAAATCTTGTATGATTGTTTGATTTAAGATCGCTTCGCAGAGTGCGTTACCCGCATTTATTGCAATAAAATCGATAACACCCGTTGGGGTCCAATCCATGAACATATCAACTGTTAAATTATTTATAAAAAGTGGTAGCGATCCAGCAAGACTTATGTCGTTGTACCTAGAATGAAATAAAATTCATTTATTAGTATTTTCATTTTTTAATTCACACTGCTTTGTGAACACACTGCATAACTTATTAAAACGTTATGTCACAAAACTCTCTTGAAGTTCCCTATTTTTTTGAAAATAATCTGCACTCTGGTTACATTTTCTATTTTATCTATGTGTTTAAAATATTTTCTAAACGTTTAACCGGTTTAAAGTGTCTAATTTAGACAAAAAAGTTCGATTCACTTCACAAATAAATTTTTTCATCTCCTCAAAAAATTTCTTCATTTCCAAAATATGTCTTATACTGAATAGGATGCGTAAAAATTCCTTGTCATCAAGTTAAAGTTGAGAAAATTTTGGAAGTATATTTTATTATAATTAGCTATTCAAAATATTGAAGTAATAATAAATTTTTTTTGGAAAGTAATTGAAATATCTATATTTATATAATCTTTAAAAAGATACATTTTGAAATATACATGGATAAAAATAAATAGTCGTATCAAGTGTAGTAATTAAAAAAACATAAAAGTTAAAATTTGAAGAAACAAAGAAGATACAATATGGACTACACATTTAAAAAGGATAAACACATTTAAAAAGGATAAAATAAAATATATACAGAAAAACAGAGAAATAAGTGTCATATATCACAGTTAATATCACATAAGAATCACAAGTTTGGCACTGCACACATAACTTGATCTATCACAGATGGTGGGGGGAGGGTGGCTCAGATGTGCAGGCCACCATGCACCATTGTTCTTGGCTATGAGGGCTGATCATGGTACTGCCTCTGTCCGGTAAGGTGCTCTATGTAGATGTCACGTAACCAACGGATCGTATCTGATGTCATCAGTCTGGCCATGGTCTGCGCATATTTGTTAGCGATTCCCAAAGACTTTGCAACCCGATAGTTCTGTGATAGCCAGGCTCCAAGCGAATCAACAACAAATGCATCCAGTGAGACCCTATAGCCCTTCGAGGATAACTCAGCAGCAAGTGGTTTATATTTTTCTATTTTTTGCTGCCGAGCAACCTCTAAGGCGTCTGGGGCACCCTCAAATGGAATGCATACATCGATGATTTTTATTTCCTTACTAGCCTCATCCAGAACTACCAGATCAGGACGAAGCGTACTGCGTACGCCGGGTACTTGCCTATTGATGTTTAAGACAGTACCCGGGGGAAGCCGCGCTCCGCGAGCAAGACGACCTTGAACGTCATTATGTCGACGTTGCCACGCTACCGAATGAATAGTACAATGGTTCAGTACGTGCGGCAATGTTTCATTGACATAACCGCAACGTCGACATCGTTTATCACCGTTACCGAATCGACGTGCACCATTAAGTGGGACAACATCGAGCCGGGTACGTTGGACAAATCGGTAATCACAGAATCGAGTGTACCTGCCATTCAACATGAAGTGCTTGCTCGCTTCTCTTTGTGATGTATATGAGTAAGCCTTTCCCTGATCGGGTTTTCCTAGGAGACTAGAAAGGTAGCTTGCTCGAAGTGCTGAACGAAGCATTCGAACCACCATAGATCGCGCCGTCTCCGGGATAATTATGCGCTCTGGTGTTTACCCAGGCCGATTGATGACAACAGACCGGTCACGTTTTTCGATACACCAGCGGAATCTCACACCGATTTTGTTGTTCAGACGGCGGCACGCATTTCTAGCCTGTGACCACAGACTAGAAATGTCTCCACCGTCACGTGCTAAACGACCTTCAAGTGAGCCACTCAAATATTCGGCAATCATTTCCTCACTTGGATCGCCACCGATCCGACGCCTCACTGCACGTTTCAGGCAGAACCACGCCGTTTCCCTGACAATGGTGTCCTTGCAGGTCAGCAGTCTAAATGCGTGCACCACCGTACTTACGTCCGCGGAATCGGCCAACGGTAAAAGATTTGCGCCTCCTTGGTATGATGGAATGTATAGAATTTCCGGAGAGCCACGTTGTGGTAGGTTCATCCATTTCTTGGCCAGTCAGTTAATGGACCTTTGGCGACATTGCCGCCCCGCAGTATAAAGTCTAGCAGAGAAAGGATGAACATATTTGTGGCTTCCAATTTTTGCCAGGGTGCGAGAAGAGACTCGTGTACCTTTTGTACATCCTGATTGATAGCCCTGATGGCTTCAAGGGGGGTTTGTGAAACACGGAAGCCCGTGGGTACACCTAGGTGTTGGTACTCTTCTCCATCCTTTAAGACCATTAGTCCTCCTCCTTGGATAGTAAATTCAGTGGGAAAGACTTCCCGTCGTCGCCTACAGTCGACGTGCAAAGAGGCACATTTCGGCGGTTGAAACTTTAGTCCCATCCATTCAGCGGTTGATCCTACTGCATCCAAGAGAATTCTCAGGGATTCAGCATTTTTACCGAGCAGAACGATGTCATCTGCATAAGCGAGAATTGATATTGTGTGATCGTGAAGTTTGTAACTATGCTGAGCTGCCAATCCAGACGCCACCCTCACGATTAGTTCAATCGCCAAGTTGAAAATTATTGGACTTAGTGGACATCCTTGCTTTACGCCCGCAAGAATTGGGATTGGGCGGGTTTCCCCGTCTTTTGTGCGGACTGTGGTTGTCGTATTTGCGTAAAGCTCAGATATCACACTACGCATCTTGCTGGGTAGCCGCATTTCTTTCAATACCCGCCGAATATGATCATGGGGTACAGAGCCGAAAGAATTGGCTAGGTCAAGCCATGCCAATGCGATCTGTCTGCCATCTCGGCGTACATCATCCAATGCACTTTGGACCATGAATTGTTTCTCATAGCACCCTTCATACTCCTGAAAACCTTTTTGCATTGGTGAGATATTGTTTGAGCTGATAAGAACAGATACTACACTCTGATCTTAGCTCTAAGGAGCCGAAAAGCGATATAATTAGCTATTCAAAATATTGAAGTAATAATAAATTTTTTTTGGAAAGTAGTTAAATATATGTATTAATGTTCGTAATTATCCATTATTAATTCAAATGAAAAATTCACTGATCGCGATTTCCCCAAAAAACATACAAGCAACAAGATTTAAGACAAAATCAAATACAATAATACTATTTCCAATTTAACTGTCCCATTTTGAAGGAAAACATTGTTAATTAAAACTAACTAAAAACTCTAAATTATTAATATAAGTTAAAGTAGTAACCAATTAGTTCAAAATTATTTATTGTAAATTTGCCGAAAAATGAGCACTATTTTCATATTTAAAAAAAAAATTAATATGTTTTGCAATAAAAACATTTACAATCAGATGATGTTTTAGAATAATTTCATGATAAAAACTCTAATAATTCGCTGTTCGTAATTATCCGTTTTTCGTGTTTCCCCCACTCTCTAAGTCACTGATTACATAAAATTACTCGTTCTAAATTTTACAAATTTTTCTCTACATCACTTTATTTATTACTCCAAGAAGAGTTTTTAAATACATATTTATTTCTCTTATAGTCTAGGCTCTATGAAATACCGCAGTAAATTAAGGAATCGTTGTAAATAATAAAGATTCAAAAACTCAGAAACTTCATGAGACACGGTGTAGTATATTATTGATAAATTATCTAAATATAATGATTATTCAATTCTTGTTGGTATTGGTCTTATTCATTGTTATTATTATGATTGTCTATGTTTGTTTATTGCCATGTCACGAACATAGCATAATACGTTCTTATAAACATTTGAAACCTTTGAATATATTTTTAGCACTTTATGCATGTTGCAATAAAACATTAAAATTAATATTGAAGGATAACAAGAATTGAAAACATTTACACATTTGTCAGGGATCGAAAATAGGTCCATCTAATTACTATTTGAAAGTGTCATCAACTTCACCACGGATGCTTGGTATTTAACGAATTCGGCAGACGTGTAATGATTTTAATTATTATTATCTTTCAATACAAATACAATAATATATGTTTATCTATTTTGTAAAATTGATATAAAGTATTAATATTACGAAAGTTGTTAAGAACATGAAAGTTAAAGAATCTCACAATCGCACACAAAATGAAAATAGTTTATAAAAAAAAACTCATAATAATAAAAAAAACTTAATAATTAGCATATATTATTTCGAATTTCGTACCTAGGAATTGGTTTCTTCAGTGGAAAGTGTGTGACAACATCAACCGTGTGTCCTTTTTCAGCTAAACCTTTCATTAATGCTTCAAACATGACCCAATGACTTTTTCCTTGAAATGGAAACAATCCCAAAATTCGTGCCCCATAATTTTCATTTGTAAGTAATATGAAGAAAACCAAGAATGAAAATTTCATCTTCATTTAAACTCCTAAAAATTAAAAAATTTTACATTAAACAAAGATTCAGCAATATGTTAATTATTTAAATATCCAACACAAGTTGTTGAGTATCAACATGATTCTGAATGTTACTTACAATTATTAACATTATTAAAATAAAGAAATGTATATTGATAATATTATCGAGCTTATAAAATCAGTGCTCATCTTTGGTTGGTAGAGACGTGGGAATAGGAATATATATATATATATATATATATATATATATATATATATATATATATATATATATATATATATATATATATATATTTTCTTATTTAAAGTCTTTAAATAAGAAAAGAGTGAAGATAACAACTAACAGACTTCATTGTTTATACACTCGGCATAATCAATGTTTGAACTATTTTTATTCACTAGCATTTCTAAAATATCTTAAATAGTCTCTACAATTATAAATACCTATAAAATGTTAATAATGTATTCTTTTTATATGTGTACATATTTTTATATGTATTATCTAAATTTGTGATAAAATTGTGGCGAATCCAAACATTTTTTGAAAAAATGTTTCAAACAAAAATTTTTGAAACTTTTATGCTTCAGAAGTTTGGTTATGGATCTATAAGATCTAATAGTTCAATTTTGCTGATCACGCTGTCTTCTCGTTTTTGAGTTATTTTGATGACAGGCGGACAAACATAAGTGAAATAATTAGAAGATTCTCTGAACACAAATACCAACGTAAATATTTTGCCGTAAATATTTGCTAGCGTTACAAACAAATAAAACTGCATACACACTGTCATCTGTGTTTTATTCATTAGATGTACTCAACTTACATCTGTGCAAAGTAATTTACTAAATGAAATTGCTTTATGTCTGTCTGGTTCGTCTTCAACAAATAAGTTGCAATGTAGAAATTTTTCTCCCCCATCCCAATATGCAAAATATGCAATTTTTATAAAATAAAATATTCTGTGTTTTAAAACTATACCATTCATATACATAAAATGAAATTACATCACAGTCGGATGAACAGTTCACGAAATATTGACGTTTATGAGATGTTTCGAAAATGGAATCATCCTGAACATATCCGCAATCAGGGTCTTCTTAGTAAAATTTTTTAAAATAAATGCAAATCATTTAATATTATTATATTGGCTATATAAAACCAATTACGATAAAGGGGTTGAGTTGAGCCTATATTTTAATTCTTATAACAATTTTTGAGTTTTAGACAGACATAATAAGAAGCACATAATATTTACAAAATATTTTAAAATCATATATATGTCTCGTTTAATAGAGACGACTCCGGGATCTTGCCACCCCATCTACGGTTATAAAAGGTTACGTATATCCATTCATTAATTGGTCAACCATAGATTTTACTTTTTGGATGGACCTTTTAATATTTTTGAGGTTATTGATAAATTTTTCTATCCATAAATCAAATTTTAGAAAACTACTAGCTGTACTGTCATTGGGTATTTTTACTTGGAAAATTTTCCGAGAATTTTGAAAATTGGCAATTTTATAAATTTTGACGTGCTCTTACCGAATTTCAACTTTGCCACCTCGTATATTTGCCGCTTGTGCCGCCATATTGGCGCCTAAAAGCAGTTTATTGATAATAATTCCTTTACGAGGCATTTTACAGGAAATACATATCTATATAGATTAATTGCAGGGAAAATTTCCTATAATTTATGTCGTAAGCTTTTTTTTCCTAAAATCAATAGTTTTGGCGTACGAGCGCCGTAAACCGTTATACATCCACGCTAACGCTTAATTTTTAATTTAAACTGCTCATATTTGTGCATAATAGAATAGAATAATTATACTAAGGTTAAATATTGTACTGTAGATTGAAAACCCGGCTGACTATGGTCTGTCTTCACAAGTATAAAGGCATGCATCCCTTTTGTGCCAGGCCCCTCCTCTCTCTTCTAAGAAACATCTGTTTTATCTGTGATGATTGCAAGAAAGTGAAACTATTGAAGTGAAGGAAAAAAGATTGGAAAGTTTTCGTAAGTGTAAAAAGAAAAGACTGGTACGATTTCTCAAGAATTTACATCTTGACACTGTCCAAAAAATGATACCTTATTTTTATGCCAGTGGTCATTTCTGAATTGGTCAATTGTCATTTATATTTGCAAGACATGCTTAATTTGAAGGAAAAAATGTCAGTTGAAAAATGTGAACTACTTACAAGTAAAGGGTACTTCACAATTAGACGTTTTGACCAATTTTGAAAAATCCCGGAAAACTTTCCAGGTAACATCCATTTTTTTAAGCAAATGACTGTACTATAATTCTACTTGAAAAGTCAGAAAATGATCATGAAAGACCAGGTAGTTCAGTTTATTGATCTGTGATAGAGCTTTTTTTATTCAGTAGTATAAAACTTTTCATGATTTTTGAAAAATTTCAGCACCTAATGTATGAAATTTTAAAATATAAATTATACCAATTGAAAGCTTCAAAAAGTGTCATTAAATATTAGATAGTCCCATTAATTGGACAGTGATAGGGAACTTTAAAATTTTTTTGGTATCCATTCATTTTCTGAAGTTATCATCAAGTAATGTTAGATAATAGTACTCCACATAATAATTTTTAGAAAACTAATTATACCGTTTCAAAGGTCAGAAAATGGCCATCAATGGTCAAGGTATGGGAGTCCTGTTCATTAGTTATCGATAGGAAATTTTGTATTAAATTTTTAAAATTTTGCAAAGTTATTATTTTTTTGTGATAGAGGGGTGGTAAATTCATTTTCGTACAGCCTAAGGCTAGTGTGGGACTCACTGTTCAGAAACTGAATAGTCACTAAAACCAAACCTCCTTTTGGGCTTCGAGAACATACTCATTAGTCCCCTCAACAATAAGAAGAATAAATATTACAGAATATCACAAATATAAGGGAACACCTAATATCACAGATAAAGAAAAAGGTATAACAATAATATAAAGTATAAAGAAAGTAACAACAAAAAAGTAATTAAAGACTATAACAGAATAAAAAGTAAAAACAAAGCTAAAACAAGAAAAATAATAAGCCTTGATAACTAGGGTGTTAAAGACCCTTATTATCACAATAAAAAAGAACAAGGTAGAAATGACAGTATTGGTGTAAATGGCCCAATCTGTCCTGTTTAAAAACAAAACTTAACTATATAACAAAAAACAATAACAAAATAACAAAATCAAGGCGTAAAAGGCTCACGGTCCGGGAGGTAGCGTTGCAAATGACACATCATTTTAAGTCGATTCATTCATTTTGGAATTGAATGTTTATTAGCAGTTATACACCGTTATGAAAGTCACCAGGCTCCGAGAGGATGGACGGGAGGGATAAAAATTTATGCTGAGTAGCCATGCAATCTCCATCTGCTGATTTTTTTTTTTTTTTTATTACATTATTGAAACTATCTCTATTATTAATTTCAAGCGACCTGAAATATATTTTATTATTCCTTCAGCTTGTTATTAGTCCACCTTGGGTGCGCCTGCTGAACCGCTATTTGATTATCAACTTCATATAAACTTTCAATAAAATCAAAAATTGTTCCGCCTGAAATCACCATGAAAAATGCAACGCTACCTCCCGGACTATCACACTATCAAGAATAAAAACAATAAATAACTGAAAATAACAATGTCCATATTTCATGATTAAAAACCACGAAAATAATTAAAATACATTTAAAACCCAAATAGTGCGATACCGTTTGTTAAAACACAAAAAAAGAGACGATATAATAAAATCTGATATGTATCCGTATAGTCTCCACAAGAGAATTGATTAATTTCAGAATGATATCAATCCACGAATGGAGACGGCATCATATAATTATGCCTCGGCTACGTTATTCTGTTGCCGTAGTTTTCGCCTTCACATTCCTCGATAATATGCTTCTAGGATTGCACCTCAGGTAACCCTCACCAGAGAGAAGATTGAGTGACAGTTGCCAATTATTCAAGTTGAGCGCACACTCTGTGTGTGGCTCAGATTTACAGGTGTCCGCATCTTCATGACGCTCGGCTTGATCTGTTTGAACTTTTCCGTGAGGTTATTCCTCTCACGCTGCCGTTTATTATTTACTTTAGCTTGAATTCCCACTGTCAGATACTCACGAATCAGTACTTCAAGGAAGCCTTAATCGGCTACAACCCGCGCAATCTCAATATCGTGTATTCCAACGTGCACCGAGTTCATACGAAAGTAATAGACTAGAAAGTAATACGCACGCCACGATGTACCAGCTAATCATTGAACCATATTCAATAAGTCTTCCTGATTCTTATACCGAAAGAAGTCCAGGTGATAATTCTGGGACCTGCTCGATTCTGTGCTAGACATTCAGCTATTTCGACACGCTGCGTGATTACTCGACCATCTATATTGAGAACGGCAAATAAAAGCGTTGCGTAATTTTTCGCTATGAACTTTATCCTTCTCCATACCTGCGAGCATGCTCTGATGATAATTATTATTATAATTATTATTATAATTATTATAATAATAATTTTTATTCTTATTTGTTGTACGTGTTTAATAGCTCGAACTAATCAAAACTATGCAAAGACAGTACTAAAGACTGCTATTATATAAAGGATAGTATAGCTTAGAAATGCTCTCCACAATTTGACTAGACTGTATGTAGTCTGGTGCATTCAGGTAAACATTCGTAAATTATACTAACATTTATTTATGGATTTAAATAATATTTCGAATATCAGCATATTATTTATATAAAAAACTATCTGGCCCGAAAAACGTCGTTTTGCCATATATTTCTAATCAACATCAACATTTTCTAAGTATAACAACATATTCTCAACACTCTATTTCTAAATATTGAAGCTGAGGCAAATCAGAATAAAGAATGATATTAATTTATATTTTAAAGCATACCTGCTCAGTTCACGCGTTGCTGTGTTAATTTTCCCATTTTATTAAATGATATTACATCGATTTTATGCGGATGCAATTCGACCCTTATGAGTAAAATTACAGAAAATTCTTTCCTATCGGATTCCCGGTATCTAATGTACACATGGTATTTACCTGGAATTATGTGGGTAAACCCGGTACCGCGTTCACCCGATAATTTGTGTTGTGGTACTCATACACTTGATGAAAGGTATATGGAACTCATGAACCACGATTGAATCCGGTAATACTTTAACAATGCGATATGCACACTTTATACAGTTGAAAGCTCGACATACTGCCAGTGAGAAGAGATAAAGAAGTTTTAATTTCAAATTTAGATTTTGGTTTCTATGGAAATGATGCTAATAGGATTTGTAACATTTGAGAAAAAAAAGACAAAAGATGTTTCACAGCTAGGAACATTTTGTATTCGAAAATTAAATTGTTGTTTATAGTACTTTCCGTTACTTATTATTATTGATTTTTATATATATATAGATTAGCAGATCCGATCACAAGTTGATATATAAATTTTTACACAAAAAAAAGTTTAAAAACAATTATCTCACTTTATCAAACGATATTGCATCGATTTCATGCATAATTTGAAGTAGGTTGCACCAAGGATCACGTCGTTCTATACAAACCTTAGCCCTCGTTTTTCATTCTTTTTAGGGTAGAATTTCAGAAAATTCTTTGTTTTCGAATACACGATATTTGGTGTGGGATAAATACTCGATATTTGGAGGGATTATTCGGTATTTTGTGTGCGAATTTGGAGTGAAGCACCCAGTATTTGGTACGAAATACCCGATAACTCGTGACGTGGCCCACCGATTCTTTGATTTGTATTTGATGTGAGACTCCCGGTATATGGTGTAGCACTAGATACTCGAATTATAATACAGATAATTATAATAATGTATCATATAATAAACAAATATAATAAACGACTATAAATTGAGATATAAACTATCATATCACTCACACTAATAAAACATCACATGAAATTATTATATATAAAGATAATAAAAAAATATTAAAATTATTAGTTCTCTTATATTATTAGTAAACAAACTACTTTGATATTATTTTTACTCAATTTCGTCACTCCACTATCACTATCATAGTTGCTTATACATTTTTCAGTTATATCCTTTTGATATACCCCCCGTCGATAAGCTGTTATTACATCCTTTTCGCTTTCACATGCCACCAATCTTCTTTTGAAACGGATCAAAATTTTTCATAACACAGAACTTCCAGGTTGTTTTGTTTAAAAGTTGTATTACATTACGCTACCCAGTCTTATTTTGGGGTTGTATATTTTGTATGTCGTATAACTCCACTTTTGTTACTATCTTTTTGTCTACTAGGATGTTAAATTTTACCCATCCACTCGATCATTTCTTTCTTGGGTGTTTTTATAGTGCGAACTTTAACCTTTTTGTGCATTATGATAACTAGTGTTATCTACCAAGATGTTTTTTCTAGCAGGTTAGGAATAAATTATGATTCAAACCATTTTGAAAATATTTTGAATCTTCCCGTTTTCCAAAAAACGGCGGTAGTCTGATTTTCACCTATTTCGCTCAATTACCTAATTCGCACACGACCTGGCTGACCAGCACGTCAGGTCGTATGAAGAAGTGTAAAATTGGATAGACTCATGGATCTTATCAAAAGATGAAGAATTTTTTCGCTGCAGGATTTGCCTGATGGCCGTGCGATGGGCCAAAGTAGGAGCTAACGATGAACAATACTTTGAAACTTAATGTATGTAATCGTTTTGTTGTAATAAAGCCTGAAATAAGAAAAAAGGGCGGGAGCAAAAAAAAAATTTTACAATTAATTAATATATCGATAGTTCAAATAGTTAATTACGGCCTGAATTAACTGTATAAAATTATTTATTAACGTATTAACCAAATTAATGTATAACTGATATAAGTTTCTTACATTAATATAAGCATTCAAAATCCACCACCAAGACAACAAATCCAAGAGTTTTCCCACCTATGAACAAAATATTTTAATATTTAAATCGTTTATTAAACTACACAAAATATACATAAGGTGAAATCCAACAAAAAAAATTGTTTTAATACTATACTATTATTATCACATCTACTTGATCGTTTGGCGTCGTGAATATTATGAATTATTAAAATATATTGAAAAGGTATCAACTTTAATGATGCGTTTGAATTTATGTAACAAAAATTGTTAAGTTAAAATTTTATAAATAACTGAACTTACCATAACAAGAGTAGAATAAAACAGTTGGTAAACAAAAATCACAAACAATATATTGGGGTAAACGCAAATGCACTCATATAAAAAAACAATTCACTCTTATATTTATAATATAATACACTTAAAAATATCTATAGTTAACAATTCACTGGTTGAAGTTAGGGTAAAAAAGCATTAATTACACGGAAATACATTTCTGATACCACTTCTTTTTAATATAAAAAAGGTTTATTCCTCAGTAAAATGTCAGTTAACTAAAAAAGGATTTAACTGAACAAAAACTCTGAACTGAAAAATTAACTTTAATGGTACCGCTCAGAGCTGAAAATGACATGATTTTAAAATAAATTGTAATTTACCTTTATAACAATTGACCCGAAAATTGTTTCCAATAGCTTAGGTATTAGTTAAGATGTTGTGAATAATTGAAAATGATACAGTTAATTGTATATCTTTATGACCGTCATAAATAAGCAAAAAATATTATGAAAACAAATTGTAGTAATTGTATGTAATTATAATAAGTTAATGTCATTGTGTTCATAAAATGTATACGAGATAAAAATATGGTATTTAATTGATCAATATGGAGCAAGTCCATGGTAGAAACAGATTATCATATACTTATAATACAAAATTATAATTAAATTGTCAAGCGTTAACTTATTGACAGTCACTGTTTGAATTAAAATTGTATGTTATAGATGTCCAAAAAAAAGGAAAAATATATTTTAACTATTAGTTAAAAATGTATATTTATTGCATCTTAACTTACCTTACTTAAAATAGTAATAGACTATTATGTACAGTAAAAGACAAAGGAAATAGGTCCGAGATCGATTGAATTACTTCTCTTTTGTTTTGTATTCAAATTTGCATTAAATATGGATAATTGAAGCTCATTTTGAGCGATACCATCAAAGTTGAGAAAAATAATTTTTGTTATAGAATAATTACTTAAAATGTACACAACATAACGCCAGATTTTGAAATACCTTTCGAAAATATAGGTCAAACTCTATTTCAGAAAACAACTATAGTTTAACAGAAAAAAGAACTTAATTTTAAAGTCAATTATTGAATTTTTTTCTTTGTAATTTGAATTAACCACGATAACGCTTATAGTTACCATTGCGTTGTTTGTGACGTAAGTGTTCAGTAAGCATGATTATAGCCATACAATTCGGTTTTCATTTTGAAACCCAGTTATAGTGAATTTCAATGCCTGAAACTTTTTGAATTCTTTATAATACTGATAGTAAGTATATCATTTAAAATTTACAATTTTAAATTTATTTCCCTCCAAGGTTCTCTGTAAAAATAACACTATTTCTAATATAGTATATTTTTTTTACAACTATGTTTGATTTTTGACGATAACTTTCTGAATCTTTGAGCTATCTAATCGATTTAAAAATCATGTTGCTGTGAATTTTAAGGGTTTTGAAAATAAAATTTTGAGTAAATAAAAAAATAACTATAAACTAAGTATAATTTTTTTTTCTAAATCTAAAATAAATTTCAATATTTAGAGAAACTCAATTGGCTTAAATATTAATTTTTTTGCTATAAAATTGAGTAAAAAGAATAATTTTTATAATAAAACCTTTAGCTTTCGAGAAAACAACTGCAATTATAACTATTTTTACTTTTAACGTACTATCGAAAAATTTCAATCAGTTTTCTTAAATTATTGTTTGTTTTTGTATTATTTAATTTTAAATGCCAATATTTCAATTTGGTAATGTATTTACTGAAATGAAAAAAATTTTCTACTTATTTTTATACGCTTTAATTAATACTCTTAATATTTTTCTGAAAGGTTTTCGAAAAATACAGGAAAAATTTAAAATATAAATTTTTTAGTATTAGATCGGCATTCTTAGTCGCGGATAACTCAAAAGTATACGAAAAAAATTTATGGGCCTTTTTTGCTTAAAATTAGTTGTTTTATCCATATCTGTGGGTATTTAATGTTACGGTAGTAAGACCTCAGATGGATGACTTCCACTCCATTTTCCAAATCACGACGATTATCAACTGATAAACTTTTTGTATATGACATTAAAAAATTAATAACCAAAAATTCATTGAAATCCATTCAGTATAATTGGATTTTATAATTTTGTATCTATATTGAGTAATTGCAGTCGATTATTATTGTTTATAGCAGACAAAGAGTATTTATGATCTCTCTTCTTGGATTATACCATAATCAGTAGACATGTCCCTCTCAAAAGGTACATATTTTTAGACAATTTTATAACTCTCAATAAGTGAATTATAAAACCAGGAATATTTCCTAATACTCAGCTCTCAAAATTTTTTTCAATTTAAATTTCTCAACCTATAGTCAATTTGTATATAAAGACGAATGCAAAATTCATTCATTGCATATATCGATTGTATATAAATATACTGAAATTTTATTAAAAATTGATAGTATAAAAAAATATTTCCAACAAAAGTTGTTGGTCTTAACAGTTTTTGTATTATTCCATTTCAATAATCATTATTACTGCTGTGTTAATCAATTTATAATTGATTGATTATAGTAATTTAGCAGTTTTATAATTCTAAGCAAAGACCATTAGTTTAATTGTTTAGTTTTATCGATATTACAATTTGTGACATATGTTCATTTTACAAATTCCGAACAAAGGAACAACGGCCATAGAATACAATCAGAATTAATATATTCCTTTTGACATGGTTTCGGGTTTATAATTTTGTTTGATAACTTATTGTTGTAATATGGACTTATTATTTTTCTTTTTGACATACGCTTCGGGGATAATATTTTTGTTTCATTAAATATTGTTGTAATATATATTAACATCGTAGTGTTGAAAAATTTTTGTAATTTAATATTTTTAATTGTTAAATTTCCAAATAGTTTTAAAAAAGTTATTTAAAATATCTGACCTATAAGATATTAATCCTGCGCTTTGAAAAAAGTTATGCATGCGTACTTTTTGATGAGAAATGGGGGAAAATCTTTCTCTTATGGGGATTTTATATTAGAAAAGAAATTTAATGATTAACTTTATTTAATCATTAAATCATATTTGTGTTCGACGTTTAAAGATTTAGGAAAATCTAAAATTTGTTTGTTTTCTTTATCCGAATTTGTAAAAGGGTAAACCCCATCCACCTTTAGGAAAATGTGCTAAAATTATCAAATACTTTTCTATGCAAGGTAAAGATGCGTTTGTTATTCATGTAAAATCGGTTGATTAAATGAGAAAATTATTTTTCAAAGTTTTTTTGTAAAAATTGTCTAAGCAAATCATGATTATGATGAAAAATATGAATCTATATTTAACTTCTATTTCTCTTGGTCATGGCATCAAAAATATTATGAATATATATTTAAAAAATTGAACTCCTATTTCTCGTGGTCAGCTGGAGCGATACGGGTAATTTAGATATTTCTTGAAGTTCGAGGAAAATTCTTATGAAGAAAAACGTTTATTTGGCCAATGCAAACTGCTCCATTGTAGATGACTATGGAATATAGTTTTAATGAAAACTCCAAGAATAAGTTATTATTTAATCATCTTTATATATAAAACAAAGTCGTGTTAGTTACACCACTTATAAATCAAGAACGACTGGACCAATTTTATTGATTTTTGTGTTTTTGGATTTATCTTCGACCTTATAGAGGTGATAAACGAGAAGAAATTTTTTTTATTTCAAACGAAAACTAAATTTAAAATTCTAAATAAAATTTACCTCTTCTCTTTATCTCTTCTCACTAGTAGTATGTCGAACTGTCGAGCTATATAAAGTGTGCATATCGCATTATTAAGTGTCACTGGAACCTATCATGGTTCTATAGATCCATATACTATTTATTAAATATAGCAATACCATAGCTGGATGTACCGGCTGTATATATATATATATATATATATATATATATATATATATATATATATATATATATATATATATATATATATATATATATATATATATATATATATATATATGTATATATATATATATATATATATATATATATACATATATAAATAAATTTTTTGTCACGGGTGTCACAAATCAAATACCGAGTTCTACGTGTTATTAGAAATGATTTTCCACAATTAAACTATACTAGTGAAAAACGGGGCCAAAGTTTGTATTGGACAACGCGATTACTTTAATTTTTGCATTCAATCGAAGTATTTATCTAACCGTTTGATAAAATTGGAAAATTGTGTTTTTTTTACTTTTTTCTGCGAAAATTGTCCACTCCGAGAGGGTGGACGGGCGGAATAAAACTTTCGAGTAGTAAGCATGCATTTGACAATTATTCCACCCGTAAATATTCTGCTGACTATTTTTTTTAATTTACTACATTATTGAAACTATCTGTATTATTAATTTCAAGCGACCTGAAATATATTTTATTATTCCTCCACCGTGTTATTAGTAAACCTTGGGTGCACTTCATATAAACTTTCAATAAAAAATCGAAAATTGATCGGCCTGTAATCACCATGAAAAATTAACTCTACCTCCTGGACTATCTATTTTATTCAAAATAATAATTTATTCTATTTTACATACATTTGTTATCAAAGTAATGTTTACAAAACTCTTCTGCTTACCGCCTTCATATTTGTACATATCTAAGTTTTAAATAAATAATAATAATAATTTTGAATTCATGTTTTAAACAATTAAATCACTCTTATTTTCAGTAATTTGTATTTAAAATTTTTTTATTGATAATTTTTTGTTGATTCTTGTTTTTTTTTTTGTAATTATCAATTACAAATGTCAATTTTTTTATGAATATGGTAATTTGCACATCAATAACATTTCATACTTTTAATCCTTGTATGGTAATAGGAATTATTTGATTTTATTTAAATATCTTAATCGAAAAGAATTTTTGTTTGTTTTATTTTTACCGTTAATTTGTATCACAAACAAACTTAGATGATAATATTTTTGATATCAGAAATCAATCGATTTTTTATTTAAATTTAATTGAAGTGATGACCTTAAGATCAAAATTTAAAGCAAATCTATCTATTATAAACTTAGAAAAATAGTGGAAAACTAAAAATTCTTATCAACGCCTTTTTGAATTGTGCTTTAAATTTCATGCTTTATGACGCTATTCAATTGTTCTATTTATATTTAATTACAAAGTTTAAAATTAAAAGTACTTATTTTCAAAAATTTAAAACTTTGCAATCTCTTAGTACTAACGGCTAACAGCTTCAAGGTATATTTGATACTTGAGTGACTTGAAATTATTATCAATAGCTATGGCTGTTTATAAAATGTTTAATTTAAATCTCCACAATATATATTTTTAGAAAATAAAACGCAACGATGAGGATCACGAAAACATCTCAAAGTGGTTTCTATTGGTGTACTTATTAAATGAAGACATGTATAAAATATATGTCTGAATATAAAATGAGGCATATTCTAAAAATTTCAAATTTTTCACTGGTTATTGTATTTTATCTCTTTTATTAAAAAAATTATAATAATTTTGTTATTTAAATTTAAAAAATATAAATAAAACAAAAATAAATAAAAAATTTAGAACATACTTTTTGACTGTATTATTTACATTTCGTTTAATTTATAATCAAAAGGTACTTTTTATATTATTTAAGCTTTTATTTAAATTTTTATGTATTTTTCTTCTGATTTATAGATGAATTCTGATTTATAGAACGGCGGTGGTCACAAAACCGAAGAAAATGGTAGTACCAGCACCACTACCAACACCAATGGTGGAAGAATTCCGGCCCGGAGTACCAAAAAAAAGGCCAGGAAATCAGTTAACGATGCACCGTCCACTAAAAAACTGGCAACTGAGGTCCACAATAAATATAGACCCCTAATGGACATCTCCGACAACGTAGCTGCGTCAGTTCCGACAAAGTTCGAAGAATGCGCCACCATTCTGACGACATGGTGGCCGATGACTTAAAAAATCATGGCTTAAAACCCCAAAAAGTCCTGCTGCTTTCAAAAGTAGAGCTTACGAGTGCCTCTCGTTGTACAATTTTTAAAGGGAGCGCAAGCCCAAAGCGTCCTCAACATCAGATGGATTTGCGGCGTTCCATATAGATCGTAAAATTCATAAATAATCGGGATGCTGTACAGTGCTACTGTTGTTAAGTGTATGGGCAAGGTTTACGGAACTGTCGCAGAAACGTACGTTGTGTGTAGTGTGGTAAAAACCACGCTTCAAACAAATGCGAGATCCCACGGCCGGAACCCTCAAAGTGCTGCAACTGCGGCACGGTGCATCCGGTGCACCGTGCCAGTCCAAGTGCCATGGATTGTCCAGCTCGCAAGACATACGTAGAAAGACATTTTACAGCATCTTGAGCTGCAAGAGCGAGGCGCAAGGCCGCTTAGGCATGACGCAATGCCGCCCAACATCGTTTCAAGCCAAAGATTTCCCGGCCCTCCCTCGATCAAGAGAGGACAACGCTCCAAGCAGAGGCCCAGCACCCAACCAACAGCTCAGAAGTGGACCACCAACGCATAGCCAAGCAGCAGCATCCAATCGGAAACCTGTGATATCATCGACACAGAAGTGTATCCCAACGCCACTTCAAACCCTGTGGACAATTAAGAAGACACCGTAAGAGGATCGACATTGTGTGTAATAACCTCATTTCCCCACTAAACCCATTCTTCGAGAATTTTGAATCTTCACCAGTTCCACCACTTTTGGAAACTGAAGGTTCTAAACCCCTTGATTTCATGGACCTCCTGAAACTCAAGATTAAAGTAGAGAAAAAAAAATCTTCAAGTGTTAAGAGGGGTCCCAAATTTTTTTATTTCGATTAAAATGCTAAGTGCGAAAGCTGAAAATTTTGAACAAAGTATTCGATTATAACACGTTTAACACAAATAGGAGAATAAAAAGATTTTTACGACACAGGCAAAAACTTCAAAACTCGAAGTTGTTAAAGTTCAATCAAGTTGTCATTCGATTGAATAGGGTAACAATTTCCAGTGTTACTGGAATTTGAAATATCGATAATTAAATTGCAAGGGTAGTCCTTAAGTGTTTGTGGCATCAATCTGGAAAATCCATGTTTTCACAAAGCATTACAATAAACAATACGTTTTTGAATTAATATTGTTTAATTATCCGTTTCAGTTCAGTCATAGCTAAGACAAGTTTTAATATTAAATATTTATTATGAAAATTGTAAAATAATTTATTGGAAGAATGACAATGAATGAATTGTATTTATAATGATCTTGAATTGAACAAAGGTCGTGTGACGTAAATGACAAATATATTTATTTATAAATCACTAGATATTAACACTTGACCTCGTACGCATGATATTTATTTGAGTATACTCGATGTCAGTATTGTTGTAAATTCAATCATATATAGGTAATTGTGATTCTATTATGTATACAATATTTTTAACCAATTTCAAATGCAAAATTCAAGCCGGTTCTATGTTTGCCTGTATGTATTTCTTTATGTATGTTTGACAGGATTATCAGAATATACGTCTGAGGTGATCCCATAAAAATTTTTAAAAAGAAATTCCATCCCTAAGGTGGAGGGGGCAAAAATAAATTTTAATGATTGAATATTATCCAAATAATAAATTCCTCGTGGATGTGTGAAACATTCCAAGATATTAATAAAAATATTCGAAACAATTACACTGATTTTAGAAAAATAACTGAACTAGAAATTCAATAATAATTTTCAAATATTCACGCATTTCTTATTTCTCTGTTCTGTTTATTATAAATTGATTTTAATAATTCTTTTTGAGTTCAGTTTAGTGGAGTTGTTTCTAACTCTTCATTACTTTCTTGTTAAGAAACAGATTTTAATAATTCCTTTTATCTTGGGTTCAGTATAGCTTCAAAATGATCCCATGAAATTTGATAAAGCAAAAAAGGCTAAGGGCAAAAGGACGATCCAAAACAATTTTCTAGTGGTTAAATGTCACCCCAAAAAAAAAAAACAAATTATTAGTGGATATAAAACCAAAATGTGAAAATAACAATTGATTGTAAAAAATTACTAAAAGGTAAAAAATAATTGTAAATTAAAAATTTCGATACATTGTTTTCTTGACACCAATAAAGTTGTGAACTCCGCCAGAAATATTATTAGGTTAACAGTAATTTGTTAGCGCCAACTTCGTAAGGTAATTAGTAAGATTTATAGAAATTTTTATTTATACTTAATTTTTAATTATTTTTTACTTTTTAATTAATTGTATTTTTTACAAAACATTTTACAAGCCAGTTCTATTTTTTAGAAGTTCAATTTTTTATAAAAAAAATTTTTTTATTTGCATAAAAATTATGCCTAACGCTAAGTTCTGTGAATACGCCAGTAAAAAAATTTATTCGAAATTCAAAAAATATATAAAAATTGTAAATAATAATTTATTCCTCGCATTTTATTTTGTTTTGAGTTATAATACAAAACAATTATTTATTTATTATTTGAAACATTTATAATAGACTAGTGTCGATAATTTTTGAAACCAAAAAAAATTACAGTAGAAGGAAACCCATTAGAAAAGGAGGGGGATATGATAAAAATGAAAGAAAAAATAAATTACGGTCGATTCGATTTCGGGAAGTGGGAAGGGTGGGTTTTTAAGGGAAAAAAATGGTTTCTCTTGATTTCCGGAAAAACTATAAGTACTATGGAAAAAAGTTAAATGGCAAAGTTGTAGGTAATGAAAAGATCTACAACTTTTGTATTTACAATTTTTTCACATAACCTCAAAATTTAGTTGAAAAATTCAAATAACCAAGTTTTTGATTTTTGATTTTTATCTTTTTCAAAAAAAAAATTTTTTTCTACGAAATTTGGTGAAAAGTTACTTTATTATGTCCCAAATATACTGTAATTTATTTGATTTAAAATATTTATTATTTTGCCGTATTTTAACTTAATATCAAAAAGCACCCTAAAGTTTCAATCGAAAATTCTGGCATCAAAATATCAGCTTTTTCCAAAAAGTCTGGGGCTTTTTGTTCGTTGAAATGTCTACTTTCTGATGGTGTAAAAAAAAATATACATACCAATAGTAAATGTTCTCAGAAAATGCAAAAATTGAAAAAAACTCAAATTCGACAATTTTTTTTTATAATCACTATGTACTTTTGAGCTATTTATTAAAATTTACACTTTAATTACTCAAAAAAACGTAAGATTTCATGTTACATTGATAAACGAAAAAATTGCAAATTGAAATATACTACTATAATTAACAAACAAATAAGTTAATATTTAATAAGGCATCTACAATATTTGGAAAAAGTTGTAGAATCTTCTTTAAATAATATTTGTAGATGCCTATTTATTGCTGTTTTAAGATAATTTATATACCTGAGTGACCTACGGTAAATTTTAGTCCATTTTAAGGTATTTCATAGAGAAGTGTGGGCGGACCTAGGAGAGTTTGGACCTTAGTGCATACCTGCTATTTCGTAGCAGCTGGGAAAACCGTTAGCCAATATTCGAGATACAGAGCAGTGAACAACATCGTTTTTAAAAATACACGTGCACTCTAAGAGAATTGTGAGAAATTTTCTTTATTCAAAGAATCGTTTGGAATCTACATAGCAAGGTAAATACTATCTATATATTAATCAACTTTAAAATTAAAATATTTTCTCTCATAAATAGTATGTTTAACGTAACATAACTAAAAAATTAAAATTGAATGATATTTTAATACAATAATAAAAAATAGTCATTTATCAAATTTAGCTATACTAATGATAAAACTTTGAAGGCATTATTAATTTGATTTTGTCTTTTCATGAGATTATCAGTTGTAAATTTTGAGGTTATGTGAAAAAATTGTAAATACATTTAACTTTTTTCCATAGGACTTGTAGTTTTGCCAGAAATCAAGAGAAACCATTTTTTACCCTTAAAAACCCACCCCTCCCACTTCCCGAACTCGAATCGATCGTAATTTATTTTTCCTTTCATTTTTATCATATTCCCCTTCTTTTCTTATGGGTTTCATTCTACTGTAATTTTCTTCCACTTTTTATCATTTTTTAAGGTATCTACTCTAGTCCATTTCATACTATATCATAAATATTATAATACCGTAGCATTGGTACCGTAACTGTATTTTCCCCTGTCTCGTCCAACTTATTGTAACCCGAACATTTTTAAATTTTAAATAACAATTTTTAGAATAAAAACAAAATTATTAATATAACACGTATTATATCAAACAGATTCCCATATGATTTAAAATAAAATAAAAAATTTTGTTTAGATATTGATAAAATAATCACATCAGTTCATATTTTATTTTATTTCTTATAAATATTTTCATGGCTATATAAAATTCCTAATCAGATTTTTGTTAATATTAAGGAATCTGTATGGTGTTTTTAATCTTTATGAGGCATAACATTACGTATTTTGTCCTTTTTAATTTTATTTTAATATTATTTTTTTGGTAGAATTATTATATATGTTATCATTTGATTATCATAATACGTATAGTTTTTGTACCTATATAAAGTTTAGAGATCATTTAAGTCAACTTTAATGTAAAATTTATTTATATGTACATTAAAAGGAGACTAATCAGTTTTTAAAGTTTATTCAAAAGTTTTAAACTTTAAATAGAAACACTAAATTCACTAATTTTTTTTTTTTTTTTTTTTTTTTGCGAAAAATAACCAATTACTACTGATGTTTTACGTTACAAACTATCGTTTGTATGTTAATTTTAAGGTAGTATTTTTTTTTATTGTAACGATCATATTGCAAATGATCATGATATCCATTTAATAGTCTTAATAGTTTCGTTCACAAATAATAAAATGTACTATGTACGAAATATATGAAATACTCGTATATTACATTCACGTTATCTGTTTAAGTTAACCCTAACCTAAACACTGACCTATGAATTCAAACTTCGAGATTAAATTATTCAAAATATTCGAGAAATGTGTATTTTACCACTTTAACAAAAAAAAAAAACCTTGTACTATTTGCGTGTAAATGGATCAAGATAAATTTACTATATTTACATTTTTGTCTTAAAGCTAAATTGATGAGATAGATTGATAATAAAGATATAATCGATGTTCTCTCACAATGAAAACAATGATAATGTCATATACTAATAAAATGTAGGAAATTTATGATTGCAGTATAGGCCAGAAATCATAATCATACACAGTTCATTAGAATGTGATTCTCTAGCCGCTACGTCGCTACTTTAGTGTATTTTCGAAGATTACCTCATACGTTCCAAGCATGAATCTACGAGCAGGATCATGGACATCATGTCAATTTTTCTTTAAACGAAAGGATCTGACTTATAGTAATTATCTTTTTATTTATTTTCATGCCGTCTCCATTAAATGAGAGAATACATCTTAATTATTAGAGATTAATTTAAATTTTCTAACTCTAAAAATAATATACAATTATATTTATAGAAATTGAAATTCTTGATTTTAAAATTCATCATGCATAAAAAGATAAATTGTCATTTATAGAGAGTTTCTACTCTATCGAATCCTCCTTGATTGACGTTACATCTGTAAGGATACGACAACTGGCAATTGATGTCTACGTATTTTTAATTAATTTTTTTTTATTGCTAGCTTTTATCCGCGACTTCGCTGGCATTGAAGCCAGTAGAAGTATCAGAGATCTTTACAATAGAAATGAATCAATAAAATATAAATTTTAAACCTCAAAAATTCAAATAGTTTTATACTGCATATAAAAACAGAAAAAATAACAATAAATATAGAAAAATTCCAAACAACTGAAACTATAGTCAATTGGATTGAATATTGACGTGACCGTCGATAATACAGTGCAACAGTATTACAGTGCTCATAGTTGGAACTTCATTCCTGGAATGCTAGATGGCGTTAAAGTAGCTAGATTTTGAGATTTTTTACAAACCATTTTTTTTCTTTCGTATAAAGTAAATTTTTTTCAATAAAAAGTATCCTATTTTACTTCTTATACCTCCAAGAATATGTGTACAAAGTTTCATGTTAATCGGTTAAATTTTTTTCGCGTGAAAGCGTAACAAACAAACTTACATTCACATTTATAATAGAAAGGGAAAGGGATGATTCGAGTTTCAAACTAAAATGTTTCTATATATTCAATTGAAGGATGTCTTTTTCTTAATTTTTATAGTTCCTTATCTGTCATAAATGTAAGATACATCCGAACTCCCTCCCGAATTTTAGCTCCGTGCTTGCTACATCCAAACTTACAAATTTAATTTAATTGTAATATATTAGTGTAGATGTAACAAATCAAGAAATTGTTGTAAATCAAATAATATTAAAAATTTTACCTCAAATTTTAATTGGTGTTAAACGACCACTAAATAATTAGATAATTCACGTTATAATAACTTCAAATATTGAAACTAACAGGTTTTAATTAAATAGTTTTAATAAATTTCCTAGTTCAATAAAACGTGGCTTTCGCATAGTTTTAATAAATACTACAATATGGAACTCTAAGAAACAATAAATTATCATATTAAAACTGACTGAAAAATCAATTAAACATAATCTTTATGATTATTAATTGATTGTTTATTATTATTGGAGATTAAATCTCCAACATTTATCTTTAGTTATTAGAAAAATTAGTCTAGAAGCTATCAATTCATAAACGCTTACCATTTTTGCATTATTGATCCCCCTTATTAAATTTAAAAAAAGTTAATTTCGAAAGCTTGCATTTAAATAATTTTTATACTCGATATTAGAGAATACTAATTTTACTCTAAAATTTGTAACGTTAGCGCTAACCAAGTTTTGGTATACGGATTCAAAATTACCCTATTAGTCCATTTCTGGCGACCTATCTGTCCGTAGATACCATAAATATTATATATGTTCATATTGTTGTCTATCCGTCGATCTGCCACCAAGATAAATCAAAAACAAAAATACATTTACGCACAATATTAGATAAATTTGAATTTTTTTTTTTAACTACATTATTTTGTACACAACGGCTAATGACAATCATCTAATTGCCCTCAACATACTTTCGCTTTAAGCGCTTTTCAGATTTGAAATTTTATTTATTTTTATTATTAATAGATTCCAAATTTAAGACGTAAGTCTACCGAAAAAACAAAATTACATGCTTATAATGAAACATATCGATGAAGGTGAATTTACGAGAAAAATTCTTGAAACTAGATTGATGAAAAAAATACCGATGCATTCTGTGTGGGCCAAACTCTATGTGTAGTGGGTGGGAGACAACCGAGTGATTTTGTATGTGAAATTTACTTAAGATCTTAGATCCCCATTTCCCTCAACCGCCATTAACTGCGTGTATGTTTAATGATGATCCAAACTAATTTTTTTTTTTAAATTTAAGCTACGTCTTAAAAAAATTAAGTTGCGAGATATAAAGATTATGTTACAGAATATATTAAAATGATTTATATAAATATATCGTTTACAATTTTCACTTTATTCACATTCTACCTTAAGTGATCGTCATTATCCTATTCTTTCCTACCAGCAGATCCAGTCACGCTGTGTTACGACACTTCACAAAATTTTGAAAAACAATTTTTTCTTTACAAAATTTTGAGAAAAAATTTTCCTATAGAAAAATATGTATTTTTGTCCCGTTATGCTATAAGAAAAACGGGGAAGAATTATTATTTATCTGTTAAGAGCATACAAGATTATTATATCAAAATAATGAATATCACACATTATTTTTAGTGTATATTTTTAAATCGAAAATGGTATTATAATCAATCATTAATTGATTTACATAATGACAGCATTAATAATAAGAATTAGTTTCCATGGAAATTCATTAGAAAATTGGTTATGGTATAAGTACCATTAATAACGCAAAACGCTAACAAAGTAATAATAAAAGAAAATAAAAACTATGCTTTAACCAGAATTACTTCACACATTTAATAAAAACTACGCTAAGATTGGTTAAGTAGTTTCGGAGTCTATCGAGTTTATGATCGTGACATGTGAATTTTATAATTTATAGATATTCAATTTAATGTTATGAATCTTCTTTCTTCTTTAATTTGAATGTTTTTAATAATAATTCACTTTTTTGGGTGGAGAGCAGCGCTTAGACTAATAAATATAAGTAGTTAAATACACAATAATTTAGAAAGATTAAACAGTAGTAGTTATAGATAGCATTGAATACTCATAAATTTACTATTTTATTATCTTAATTTAATTTGAATAAGTGTGAATAAAATATGTGACATTATAAAAATTATCATGAGATAACAAGATGAATTAACAAAATATTTTATTACATTATATATATATATAATATATAATATAATAAAATAAAGTAACAATAAAATAAAGTAATTTACCATAATTAGTTAGACCGACACTTAATAAAACCGGAAGAAAACTTAATAAATCTAAATAGCATTTAAAATTTTACTTGGATATATATTATGTATATATTATTATTAGTTAATAAAAATAAAATATTTTCACACGTTTAACAGTTAAATAATATAATTAATAAAGACATAGCACACAAAGTCTATTTCCTTTATATTCTGCATATTAAGATATCAAATTTTTGATCAAATATAGAAATTTAGAAATCAAAAATATTTCCAAAAAAAAAAACAAAAAAACAAACAAATTTCCTGGACAAATCATAATTCATTCGTTAAACTATTTTTGCTACATGAATTTTGAGTTACCAAAAAATAATAATTTTTAATATGTAATACGAGACCTATATAATACGAGAACGTATATTTGAATAGAAATAAGACCTCTGTAATAGAAATAACTCCTAATGCTGGATGAATGTGGACATCTATATGTACTATTGCCCAGTCAAATATACAGATTTAGTATTTATCTATCTCGATCTGATGATTACATAAATTCAATAATAATATCCCTGTTTTGTTCATTTTTTTCAAAAAAAAAAAACGCTGTTCTAAGTCAGGAATGGATCATTGATATAGATCCAATCATTCGATAACCATCATTCTAAAAATTATAAAAGTTATAGTCCAATTTAAGTCTTAATAAGTCTATAATTCAAATTTTTATACTTATACTGTTAATTATAGTATTTGTTAATTATACTCATATTGTTAGTTATACTAATTATTTTATAACAAGAGAATATTGTGAATTAGAGACCTTAGATTTTGTGCGCGTAAAGACACATGTTTTTATAGTGAGTAAACCCTGTTATTTATTCATTACTTTATCTTATTATTGTATTTTTTAAATCCAATTTTAAATATCGATCTCAACCGATCACCAAAATTCAGGAACGTCACACACAATACTGCGTGGTGTTATGTAGAATTAATACTAGAGTCACTGTATGACCTTAGCTGTTAAAAAAGTGACTTAAAAAAATCCAATGCACATTAAAATTTTTAACTTTTCCGAACAAATAATTTAAAAACTATGCAGATGTTATGACATCTGATATGCACAATCTTGACATGAAAACGAATGGCGTATCGTGAAAAGCATTTTTATTTACTTTAAATTAGAAAAAGAAATATGAAATTGTTATTAAACTTTTCCCACAATAGTTAACCTTCACGATAAGTAAAAAGATTACTCAACAAAAAAATTTAATTGTAGACTACTTTCTGAAGTAATCTAATAGGTAAGGCCAGTACACTTTAAAGAAACATTTTAATGACCAAAGAAAAACACACTTATGTTTTATACTTTGCCAAATGCTTGATAAAATCATTGTATTTATTGCACATGCATATGTCAAATCGTCAAAATACTTAGGTTTTTGGGATTAACCTTCCAATGCATATTAAATTTGATCATAGATGAAAAAACGAAGTCAACGGACCTAACTCATGTGACCAAACATTAACAACAATGTAATTACGTAGCAAAATAAAAGCGTACCACCTGATAACTTTTGGTATAACAGAAAAATCAAAGTATACAAATGTTATAAATTGCTAAGCAAGATTATTTTCTTGGGATCTTTCTTTAATAAGAAATATTGAATAAATTTCCCGGATCCATGTGTCATGGCAACATACAGGCTTTCTGTGAATTTGTAGTTATTTTATTGAGATAAGATTTATTAATATGATAGTCGCATATTTGCACTAGGCTTTATATGACAGATAATTTGATCTTACCAAATAACAAAAAAAAAAAAACAAATAATTACGAATCTAAATAAAAATTACCGCATACGATGCCTTACAGTAGCTCTAATGTCCAATATACACAAAAACTTGTATCTTCACCAAACAATTAATGACTTCAAATTATTATCTCTTCATGTAGTCAACTATGGTTACTGATAATATTTCAACACGTGTGTTTTGAATGTATTTTGTAGGGTTTATATCGACTATTGGTTCTTTTACCTCCAAGTCTTAATTCACTCAGGTAACATACATATAAGTATGACGAAATCGCATTTTTTGGTAGATTCATTCTATACAAAATCATTTAATGTGGGATTTGTTTGAAAATTGATACAAGACAGCTTTTGTCTTGTATCAATCTGTCTATACTTTTTGTTTGATAATAACCCCCCCCCAGTATCGCACTCCACAAATTAAAAAAAAAAACTCATTTCTCATATCCTAATTTATTGTTAATTTAAAATTTGTTTAAGAAAAATGTTATGAAGAAGCTTTCATTAAACGCTGTTTCAAACCGCCTGAGCTCTTTCGATACTAAGTTAGAGCATTTTGAAAATACCTCTTTTTCACTATTTTGACAAGCTATATCTTTGGAGTCGATTAATCTATCGAATTAAATTGTATTCTTTATATTTCCGGCAAAATATACTACCTACATCAAATTTCAGATTTCTAAAATATTATCTTTTATTCGAAAAAAAAAATTATTTCAAAAATTTTGAAAAACATAACTGTTTTGGATAGAAAATGAACTAAAAAGAATGAAAATACTAAGGTTTTCTTTGCATATCTTATGAATTTTTTGAATATGTTAAAAAGTGTTTTTTTCATTCCCTAAGAGAGTGTGTTAAAAATGCTTAAAAAATTCAAGAATATATATACAAAAATGAAAAAATAACAAACCATATTCTGATGTTAAAAAATACTTTTTAAAATTGTTTGAGAATGCATCCTAATCTCCTCTACGGTTCGGTTAACGACTACTTTTATTTGAATTATATCCTCAAAAATCGAAAGGATCAAATTTGAAAAAGTCCTGTGTATGACTCAAAATAGTATCATTTTGTATTTTTTAATTTCTTCATTCATTTGTATTTTGTGTCAGAATAAAGTTTAATTTTACGTATAAAAAAACTGGAAAGTTATATGTTTCGAATGTATTATGTTTATTAAAATTATAGCATCGAATTGTATTTGATTGGCTTTACGGTATATCAATAAATGAATTTATATATATCATCTCACTTTGAGCACGCTTTCTAATGTCAGTAATGCCCCCCAGTTTATGACAAGACACCAAAATTATGAAGAAAAAGTGATATCTCCGAATAACGAACCAACACAAAGATTTGAAACACTTTGAAGCAAGAGTAAATCAGATTACGAAAAACGGTTTTTTTCATTCTTAGAGTGAGTAACTGGAGGAAATATTATGTAACGACTAATAAAAAGAAAGACATTTTCTTTTTTTGACGAAAATCTCATCATTTGTGCCAATTTTCATCAAAATTGGAGATCATTTATTCTATAAAATGTTCAATTACTAATGAATAGTTTAGTGGATACGAAAAGTAAAACGCACGACAAAGGTTCTTTAAATTCTACTTTGAAAAAGAAATAAAAAATTAATAAATTTATATTTGTATCTAGGCTAAACTGTCCAACAATGAACCATGGCCCATGTGAGCATTTGTCTAACGCGTATATTGGCCACAGGTAATTTAAACCGACAATCAAATAGTGTGTATTTCAAAAAAAAAAAAGAAGATAATTTTAGGTACAAAACAAACAAAATTTTTTCAAAATTTTTATTCCAATTCCATGCGCATACTATATAATCGTAATGTCAAATTATTTTTTTAAACATTACTTTATGTTAAACATCAAACATTGGAATTTCACCAAATTAAATAAATAACAGTTTCGATTTTTGAGCGTAAAATAATGTCTCTTGTTCAACAATGAACCATAAGCAAGAAGTACACAGTGAACTGCTAGTTTAACGTACTCCTAAGAACATGCTGACAGTTCTCCAGCTTATTGCAGAAGTTATGGAGAAAATAAGATAAATTACAAAATGATAGAGAATAGTTATATCAATTTAAACTGAGTTTACATTAGCGTTTAATGTGATACAGAAACAGTCGTCAATTCGAAAGATTTATACACTTGTAACAAGAAAATAGTGTAAAATATTAGTTTTTGAGGCAATAGTGAATTAAACAAAGATTTCGAACTTTTTGGCTACTGGAAAATCACGCCTTCCTGTCGAGGTGTTTCGCGGAAACATTAGAGAATTATATAATAAACTACACCAGGCACTTTAGGTTTGTGTCTAAGGAGCTTAGGTTTTTAAGTTTTATTAACCATGGTTCACTGTGTACTGGACTAGTCTTTTAAAAAAATATAAATATCTTAAATTAGGTAATTAGTGTCCAATTGAATACATAATTTGTAAGCCAAAACTACAAGGTTTCCAATGAGTGTATGTTTTAAAGTATAGTTATACAACTTCGGAAGTAATATCGATACAAATACAAATTGGTTCACTGTTAGACAAGTTTCTCTACATCTTTTGAAAAATTTTTGAAGTAAAGAGTATTTTTACACCTGCTATTTAATTTTTTTCTAATGATTAGAATCGTTAAAAAAAAAACTTTTTTCTAACAGGCAAATTAAATAAAAAATATTAAATGTCTTACCTTAAAAGCAAGTATAAATTGAACACACTCCGCTTGAAAACTATCTTAAAATTAATTTTTATATTTAAAAATGAATTATAAAAAATGACAAAGTTATTATTAAGTAATTAAAGTTTATGCATTCTTTTATATTAAGGGAACGTACCACTAAGATACTTACATACACAGCTTTGTGTCTTTAGATTTTCAGAAACTAATTAATCAAACTGTAGGAGCTGATTTTACATCTCTATTACTACAAAACATATAAATAAAAAACATAGTTTTTTCTAAACTCTGGCTTATTTTGAAGAAAATCTGAATTTTCGTTTTTTTTTTTTTTTTTTGTCGTAGATATTTTTGTTTGTAATCGGGACTATAGCGTAAATAGTGAACTGTGCACTAAGTTCACCTTTTGATGCATTACTGAATGAAATCGGTAAATATGAGATCTACTATATCTATACAACGAATCCCTATAAAACTTAAAAGGCTGGATATATTTGAAAATAATTGTAGCTTAGAGGAAAGTTGTGCTATAGTTTTGATTTTCTTACCAAACATATTCGAGTCACTCAACACGAACTTGAAGTTTGATGATTAAAAATTTTCCCTTTTTCAACAAATTTTAGTGCTTTTTTTAATTTTTCGCATTCTATAAAAAATTACAGTTTTATAATTATTAAAGAGAACTCTAGGATTTTTCGAATAAATTTCGATTTTTTCCCCAATTTCCTAGATCAAATTATTTTGTATTTTATAAATACGTATTTCGACTACAAAGTAGTCATCATCAGTATGAATTAGCTAGTTGTAATGATTCTCTGAGGAGATGTTACTCGTTGCTAATTTGGTGACGGTTTGCACATGATGACTACTTTGTAGTCGAAATACGTATTTAAAAAATACTTTATAATTTGAGTATTTTAATAAAATACAAAATAATTTGATATAGGAAATTGGGGAAAAAATCGAAATTTATTTTAAAATTACAGTTAACAAAATTTCTTACATTTCTCATACATAACATTTCTTAAAAAACTGTTTCGCCGCTAGAGCACGTCCATAATAGGCCATATTTCCATATCTTGTGAAATTTACTGTTACTACGATATCGCCATTACTACGATACTTAATTGTTGTAACTTAACTTTCCCTATATTCGTTATTCATGCGAAACGTACTCTTATATCATGCAATTGGTTATATCTATTAATAAATTGTAACAAAACAAAATAAGGCCCTATTTGGGAGCGCTCTAGCGATGAAACGGGTGGTCTTAAAAAAATATAAAAATGAAAAATGTAGGAAATTTTGTCTATTTTGGTTTTGTATAGCATGGGCTTCTGGAAAAAACGCTGCCTCTCAGAGTTTAAAGTCAAAAACTGAAAAAAGTGTCAACATTTTTCAAAAAATATCTAGTAAACAAAGTTCTGAGAAAAATATGTGTTCCCAAAATTCAAACTTGTGTTCACTGTGTTTTTTTTTTTTTTTTTTGAATTCATTATTTTTTCTATACTAATATATTTTGTAGCTTCCGTTTCAAACCACAACTAATCTGATTATATCATTGAAAAAGGAATTAGAGATTTTAAATATCTATTATGGAGATCTAAATTCGATTTGAACTTAATTGGGTTTTTTACAAAAGTTTGCAAAACAATTGTTTAGATACTCGACATATGATTGAATATCATTTTTTGGCACTTTTTTTTATTTAGCATTCATAAAATACTATAAATATCCAGACTATACGGTTACATATACATGTATAATAAATATATAGTGTTATTACCAATATGTGGATAATAAGCTGACTTTGAGCTTAAATTGTGGCGAATCTCAACAATTTAAAAACATTTTCAAAGAAAAGTGTAGATATTTTTTGTATTTGAAGTTTTCTTTTATCTTTTATAGATTAAAAGTTGTATCAAGGATCCATTGGACGCAATGGACCGATTTTGCTCATTCAAAAACTCACTTTTTATGTTTAGAATAGGTCACCAAAATTTCAGCTCGTTATCTCTTTTTGTTTTTTCAGTTATCATGACGTACGGACGGACAATCGGAAATGGACTAATTAAGTGTTTCTATAAACACCTATACCAAAATTTTGTGTGGCCAATATTTCCAAGCAATACAAACTTTAGACTATAATTAAAATACTCTGACATATTATGTATGTCGAGTATAATTACACTTATAATCGTTTAAGATTAAATCTTGTTTTAATTGAACGAATAATTAATGTTTTATTAATTAAAGTTAAATTTTTTATTGCAGCATTTGTAAATTATTTTTATAGTCTTTCTAATCATATGCTGCTATACATCTATTAGTGTACTCACAACGATCACGTCCAGGATAAGAATAGACTACGATATTTGGCTTTCCACTAGCTCTCATTACAAACAGTAACCCAAGTGGAACGGAGTGAATGCAGTGGAACGGAGTGAACAAATGGTGTATTCGGAAATAAATCAGATGCATAAAGTGGTTACGGTATAATTTTTATCCCTTAATAATTAACTTTAATAATTAATGGTTAACAACTTACTTTATATTAAAAAAACAAACTATTAAATTATTTATATTTCATTTTAGTGAAGTAATTTACGTTTAAATATAATCTAAATTTGGCAATAAAATTAAAAATCATCTGCTGAAGAAGCATAAGTTACCTTTAAATTTTAATTTTCAGTATCATACAAAGTAATTTTTTTTGCTGCCATTTAAAATTTAAAAAATGGCGCCTAAATTATCAATCAGCGTTCTTATCGACCCACCTCGTTATTAGGATCGTTGAGGGTTCAATGTTGGTGAGAAAAATGATGTCATTCATGACTATTACGTCGCGTACGCGATGACAGCTATCTTGATGACAAGCAAACAAACGGAAAATGACGAATTCGGTGATTCTATGAACACCTATACCAAAATTCTGTTTGTGCGATTAATATTTGCTAGCGTTACAAAATTTAGACTAAAAATAATATACTCTGACATATTCTATATATGTCGAATAAAGTAATATGTCGAGTACAAAAATATGAAGAGTGTAAATATTATATGTTAACCAATTAAACGTTGTATTTAAGTGAATTAAATTTGATACATTATATGTAAAATTAACATACTTAATTATGATAATCACTTCTCGCGGGTCAATGGCGCGGCATATCTTACGGGCGACATCAAATATAAATTTGTCACGTGCCCATTCTGTATTAAAAAATACTACACAGTGGTGTTGCCCCTTAATTTTACAATAAATACACGTCCTTGAAATGTAAAGTACCCGCACATGAAAATAACTAATACGCTAATTCGATCGCATCTTTCAAATTATAGTGTTTTATTTATTTAATTCCTATCATTAAGATTAATTTTATTTATTTACTGCTATTGTAAATTTTTTTTGAATAATACAAACAAATTAATATTGTGATCGTTTTAATACAGACAATAAAAATATTCTTTGTACTTCAAATAATGGGATTTTAAAATTAAAAAAAAAAAAAAAAAAAAAAAAACAGTGCAAACAGTAGGTACAATGGAACAAATCCTTCATTCTAAGTAATTAAATTCATTTACAGCTTTCTACTAATTAATGCAAAGCAAAATTGTATTTTTACTGGCGTTTTATTAATTGTTCTATTGTATTTGAGATATTGCATAAAATATCCTTTTTTTACCATGATCTATAAAATTTTAATAAATTATTGAATAAACGATTAATATATTAATTAAACGATTAATTATTAAAACAAAATTGTAGACAATCCAATTCTGCACAAAATATTACACCATTTCTGATATATATGGTAATTGTTCGCTTAAAAAGTAAAGCAATGCTATGGTCGCGAGTAATAAAACAATTTTACATTATTTGAAAAAAAAAAAAAAAAAAGACTTACTTATGCTGAAGGTTTTGGGGGATGATTGACTAAGAGCTAGTAATGTCGGAATAATAAGAATTTTGACATCTCGTTCTAATATACATGTATAACATAAAATTTTATAGTTATATAAATCGGATAGAATTTTAAAAGTTGTGAAATCTAATAAACAATCTACGTATTTACTAATAGGCAAACAACAAGTGTTTTTCAGATCACTTTTTCCAAATTTATATTATTTTTTATCAAATAAAAGTTAACGAAACTTTCGAATGGCATGAAAGTTAATGTGCCGAACGAATGAGCGTATAATATTAATTTTATGTGTGTTTATTCCCAATAACTTGGTTAAATATCAAAATCAATTTTCACGTAACTAAAATGTATGATTTATAAATAAATAAAATTTATCAAATAGAATTTTTTTGTTGAATTACCTACCTAGTATTTATCAATGTTTAGTGATTTCAAGTTTTTTGTGGTATTTAAAAAATAATTATCCAATTATTTATTTATTTTCAATTATTTTAATTCAACAGCTAGACTATTTCATTCAAGAAGACTAGATTATTTCTCTGTTTTTGTAATAGTTTTCGAAATATGTCTGTTATTTTTCGTGAAACGTCACTAACAAGTCGAACTAATAATCAAAGATCTAAAAAGGAAGTAATTATCTAATAAAGAAATCCAAATTTTTCCCTTATTTATTTTTCCATTATTCCAAATTTTTTTTATTTTTTATTTTATTTTTTTTTTTTATTGTAGAGTAACGCGTTCTTGTTCTTTATAAATTTTTAGCTCCGTTTTTACGTATTACTTATTATTTTTGGTACAATAGTCGTGTTCACGAGTCGATCTTTTATCTGAGTCTACACTATAAACGATTCATATAACAACGTTTTTGAAAATTGAAATTGATTGAATCGATTTCTTATATAAAAAAAAAATGATAAAGACATATTCAAGATATCAAATTGTCAAAGTCGTAAATAATGGCAATTATAGAATACAATTTTGACACAAATTAACATCATATATCAATAAACATGATCACAACACATGTAATCAAAGATATGAAATTAAAGCTGACATTGCCCATTTCCAAAAATATTTTTTTTATGAAGCATGATAACGTTTCTAATGCGGAGGCTACTTACTTTGGTTCGCCATTAATTTCTCTCAGAATGCCAATTCTATACAACCGGAATAAGTTAAAAATCGACTACCAACAGATATACCAGAAACGCTAAATAATCTATCTTTGAAGTTTGTTTTCATTTTTAGAAATAATAAAATAATTTTTTAATTAAAATATCTTTATTTGCCATAATTTTAAAATTTATTGCTCACCGAAGACGGATGAAATTCAATGGGAATTGTGCTTAAATATTTCGTTCTCGATGATTGTAGTTTTATTTATTTATTTATTTTATGTATTTACGAGCTTAAAAGCCCAATTACAAAATAAATATAGTACTGAAGTATATGGAACATAAATTATAGTATGTTACTACAAATTACAGTAGAATAAAATAAAATATAACAATCAGGAAAATTTCAAATTTGAAGTTATTATAAAGATGACAACTATAGAACGAAAATTTTTAAGACACATACATAATCATAAACATTCAATAAACACATATTAAGTTAATAAATATATAAATACGTATGAAGAAATAATATACAAGAATTAATAAACAATAAAAATGATAGAGATCGTAAAAACTGTTAAAATACATTAAAAAAATTTTTATTGCACATTTATTACAATTAAAAATATCAATAGACAGATGATTATTGTCTGTTCTTAAAATTCTTGACATACCAGAATATTTTTAAGTAATTAGTTCTGAAAGAAGTAATGGATGTCTTGTTTCTGTTGATGATATTGTATCAGAAAAGAAAGTCAGTTTATTCACGACGTAATCCTATAAGATGTAAGAAATTTTATCAAAAACATAGAAAAACTCATCAAGCACTAATAAATGATATTTCGTAATTCACCACATAATGTGCTGAATATAGGGTTCAAATTTGTATATAACGATAAATGTCCTAATCAAACTTCTAAGTTTTAAAGCTTGATTGAAGATCAGAGCTTCTATTATAACGTAGACAGGATATAGAAATGAATTTTTGAAATTCAAATCCAAAGGAGAATTAGAACTATTTAAAGTGAGAAAACTTGAAATTTTGAACAGGTTCTCCTGTAATAATGTTGGTTAAGACCAAGAAACATGAATATAAATTACTCAGGAAGATCCTAAACATCCATATACATGAATATTTGAAAGTTGGGACGATAACATTATTCTCAATAATCAGAAACCCAATACTTCCGACATTATCGATATAACTCCGAAGTAAAATTAAGTGTTATATTTTGAACATTTTTAATACTCATTTGTTAATTTCTTAATAAATAACAACATGTTTTATTATTAAGATGTTATTCAAGTATTCTCAATACTGAATTTAAAAATACTGAATTTAAGAACCTGGTCGACTTTAGAGCGCTGTAGAACTCCTACTAGTTATTGGAATTAAAAAAATTATAGGTTAATTTATTAATTTTCCTTAAGTGATGCTCTATAATATTGATCTGAGCATATTTTTTCCTAAAATTAAAAATAAAGAAGTTATATAACAAAAAAGAAAATTTGTTGCGAAATTTTTTGATATATTTTATTAATAACTTCTTTATTTTTAATTTTTTTGAAAAAACAATTGTAGACAAAACGATTTGCTGCAATTTATATCTTTACAAATTTTTGAGAGATGAATAGTTTACGAGATATAGCGAAAAAGATGTTAACACCCAGTTTTTCCAAGATGGCGCCACCCACATGTCCCAACAATAAAATTGTGTCCTCTGAAAAACGCGAGGTTATGTCTAAAAAATGTAACATTTCAATGGAGTATTTTCTTATCGTTCATTGTATATAAAGTTTACAACTTTCATACAAGATATTGAGACAATGCACTGTTATGATATTACAAGTGAAAAAAAACCAAACAAAACATAAAATATAATTTAATTCATAGTTCAGCAGAAAAAGAAATAAATATAATTTTTCACTAAAATTTAACAAATCAATATATTCATGTCAGATACCAAAGATGTGTATATACCAAAAATTAAGCAAAGATAAACAGTAAAAGAAAAATAATATTAGCATAGTTACCATCCGTGACGTCTTATTCATTCAGAACCAACGACCCAGTGCAGATTATAGTTTTTACATAAGAGAAAATTTGCTTTATAGTCATAGACGTCATGAACCATCGCCTTATACAGGGCACACAAGTAACATATTGTTCAAAACCTCGTTTTCTTGTAGATTACATAGCATACAAATGTTATCACATAGCTGATGTTATTTATTACAATTCTGATAACTTGGCTGCCAGATATACGCAATTATGCAAAAAGTCGAACGACATAGCACAATTTAACAGTACGTATCTTTGCACACCATTTGAGTGGACAATACCTGAATAGCAAGTATTATCGTATTGTAGTATAGTAACAGGTATTGTAGTACAGTACAGTATTCCTATAAGTAGAATTGTTAGCTCTCTCGAGATCATCGTCAAAAATACGTTGCTCATATGAATTAATTATTGCATCAATAGTGTAGAAATTGATGATTTTCCCATAAATCCTGACTACCAATTTTAAACAGAAAATTTCAGTTGGTTTACCCAGTTATATTTAGCATTGTCATAATCGGGAATGTCAGGCAAAGATTTGAGGCGCTGATAACATAACCGTGGTAGTTTCAAACCAATGTATGGAGTTCCCACCTCCAATCTAACCATGTACCTGGGAGTGTTCCTAGGCAATTGTAAAAGTTGCTTAAAATAAACTAACTTGTACCCTCTCAATTTCTTCTAACAGTAACACATGGGAGCGCATTATAACAGTGCTATTCTGGCTTTCCAAGAGATACTACGTCAACAATTGCCAAAGAATTTTTGATGTTTCAGAGAACAAGGAGGTACTAGAAAATGCCATACCGAAATATACATATTGGCTTACAATGTCTACTTTGATGTTATCGTACAAGAATTTTTCTCTGTTCCATAATTTTACAACCTTGCTAAAATCATTACCTACGTTTTATTTCTGCTCACTCTCAGATAGTTTTTACTTACATAATCTTTAAAATTTATAACTTTCGGCTTAGAACTGTTTATCGAGAAAAATGTCGAATTTAATCAAGAAACCCCCAAACGACAAACAATTTTTTTTAATTACTTGACCAGGGTTACTAATTTTTGGATCCAAACGAAATTATAGTAGGATTGAAACCTATTGGAAACGGAAGAGAATATAACAAAAATTAAAGAAAAAATAATTTACTAGCGATCTGAGGTCGAGTATTGGAAGAGGATGAGTTCTTAAGAGTAAAACACGGGTTATCTGGATTTCCGGCAAAACTACAAGTCCTATGGAAAAAAATTAAATGGCAAAATTGTAGATAATAAACAGATCTACAACTTTTGTATTTACAAATTTTTTTGCTTTTTATTTCTGTGTTTAACAAAAACAATTTTTTTTCACGAAATTTGGTGAAAACTTACCTTTTATGTTACAAATACACTGTAATTTTTGTGATTAAAGTGTTTATTTTTGCACCTTAATTTGAAAAAAAATCAAAAAAGCACCCTAATTTCCAAAATTTTAACTTTTTTCCATAAGACTTGTAGTTTTACCGGAAATCGAGATAAACCGTGTTTTACCCTTAAAAACTCACCCTCTTCCACTTCTCGACCTCAGATCTCTAGTAAATTATTTTTTCTTTAATTTTTGTTATATTCTTTTTCGTTTCCAATGGATTTCATCCTACTATAATTTTTTTTCATTTTTTACCATTTTTAAAGGATACCCTGGTCTATTAACGTTACATGCATAGTATAACTACGTATGTGACTTAATCTATAAGATTTATGTTACATTAGACACTGTTAAATTTTAATTTTAAAAACTTATCATAACTTATTGATGTTCTTTCGTTATCTCCTAACAATGTAGCCATATTGTTGGATAGCTTAATTTTTTTTTTCTTTGGTTGTATGTATTTGTTGCAATCCAACAATATTTGTCAAACTGTTATTCGAGTGTGGCAGGTTTTGTATTCAGGTCATTTTTAGCAGCTATATCAACTAACGTATTTTCTGGTTCACCTAAATGTCTAGGTACCCATAGGAAGGTTATTTTTCAGGTATTTTGATATGTTTAGATGGTGTAGGTTTCATATTATTTGAATTGTAACTATATTTGAACTGTTATTTTCTAATGCTTTGATAACACTTAGCGCATCGGAAATAATTAGGAAATTTCTTGGATTTCATTGCATATTGATGAATTCTATTGCTATAAGTATGGCTGTGGCTTCTGCCGTAATATTACTAGCTATATTATTTAATTTATATTTGTATTCTCTATTGTTGATAATGATTTTTCTATAGTCAAAATTTTTGGTGTGAATTTGTTCATAGAAAATCTGAGTGTAGAAGATATGATACTGTGCTTGGGACAGCGGTTATCCTTTTTTAAAGTATTCAAACAACATTTGATAGTTTACTTTGATATGATTACACATCACAATGTCATTTGCAATTAATTCAAATTTAGTTATGTTTTTTGTAGTTATTTGGAAAAAACACAATTTCAGAGATTTTTCTACAATAATTTTAATGAAATTGAAAATTGGCCACATAATATTTTTTCGTAAGAAAGTAAGCAAGTATCACGAAGGAAGGTGAAGACTTTTAAAATTTGTATGGGTTTTTTTTGTAAAATAATCAAAAATCTTTGCAACATTGTACCGAAACTAATTTATATTTTTTTTAAATATATAAATGTGGATTTTGATGTAATACCACAAAAATAGTATTTTTAAAGAATGTTAAAAGAAAAAAAAGTTTATTAAGTTTTCTACGCTATGATATATTTTTGGTACGATATGAGTCATTTTGAACTTTTTAACAAAATCGAAAGAAAATAATATTGTTTAAATTAAAAAATCATTCGAATTTACGAATTTGAAGACTAAAACGTCATTAATAAAGGGGACATTACGATATCCGTGATAAAACAAGCCAATAAGACGAATGAAGAATACGAATATTTTTAGAAATAACCGTGTTTATGTCACATAAATACCACAATTTAAAACATGTCACAAGATTTAATTATTGTGTTTTGTTAAATGACTATAATTTAAACACAACTCAAACACAAATAACCAAAATTTAATTCGTTTAAAAGAAATCAACACTTGTATATTTAATACAACTATAAAAAATATATGTACACCTTTTTCAACTGTTATTAACCCATTAAGTTTTTGGGTCTAGTTTGCACAGGTCGGGATGGTTTTTGGCCTCTACGTTCAACCTGTGATTAAATTACCCAAGGATTTGTGAGGTGTAGTTTGCACGGGTCGGGTTGGTTTTTGGCCCCTACGTTCAACCTGTGATTAAACTACCCATGGATAACTCGAAAAATAGACGATAACTCGAAAATTGTATTGTTCATTTTTGTCTTATTTTGGCTTGTTTTACCAAAATCCATAAAAAAGTCGAGGCGCCACGGATATCGTTATCGAGCCATAATAAAATTTAATCGATAAGATTTTTTTAAATACACCTAAACATATAAAATGTATATATTGTTTCAGAAGGAATAGTAAATATTTTAAAAGAAAGTAGCACAGGCGAATTACTGCAATAAAAAATTCCAAAACAAGTTTGTGTCCAATTTTTAAGTTTTTATTGACAATCGATAAATACGATCATAGAAATCCATAGCCATGTGTGTATCAACATTAGAAACCAAAATGATTTGTAGAACTCAGTGATGGAATTGTTGAAAATTAACTTTGGGCGTCCAAATTAGACTTTGCTTTAAATTGTTTGGGCTACATGCTAACAGCTGTATCTCTGTACTAAATATTTACTATTACTTCTGTAAGACTTTGTATATATACCTATTTAATTTTACAGTACAGTTTTTAAGTATTAGTGAAATACATACTTTTCTAAGAAATTATTTTTAGTAAAATTATTTATGCATATTTTCTTTTAAAAATACACATGTAAAGTTAATGGCTGTAAATACATATTTAATAAATATAATTAAAACCAAAAATATTTAATTGCACAATATTTTTATATAACTTTCCACGCGGACGCAACAGAAGGGTTAATAGATGTTGAATAATGTGACAGTGAAATTCAAGTAGCAGATATTTTTAAGGAAACCGGGAAATCAATTAAAGTTAACTGAACATTGTAAATTTTGTATATTATGCAAATTAAATAAAATTGTAATGTAAAATATGTATCATGGGGGAGTGTTAAAGTAAAATAATAAACTTAGTTCATTCGGTTACCGCTGCAGTATAGATTATGAAAGCCAGCGCACAAGATTTTCTGATCAGGAAATCTGATGGTCAACGCACACCATCCAGTCCTATAAGAAATTCTTATAAGAAAATCTGATCATACATCAGACAAAAATTTTAAGCTAGTGTGAAAGCCAGCGCACAAGATTTTCTGATCAGGAAATCCGATGGTCAACGCACACCATCCAGTCCTATAAGAAATTCTTATAAGAAAATCTGATCATACATCAGACAAAAATTTTAAGCTAGCGCATATCATCGGATACGTACAACGAACCACAATGAACTTAAAAATATTTTAAATTCGTTAATTACTTTTTTAACTAACAGATGACCTACATAAGACAACAACGTAAGATATTCTTATAAGAAATTCTGATGCTAGACGCACACCATCAGATATTCTGATCAAAAAATTTGATGTCTTATGTAAAAATCTTACTGTGTGCGCGGTTTAATATAAAATACATGTTATTTAGTTATATCAGATTTTCTGATCAGAATATCTGATGGTGTGCGCCCGTCCATATTTTGCAAAGAAGGATCAAAAATGTTCTAGAATATGCGTACAAGCACATATCACTGTGTTTAAGAGAAAGATAATAAGCTTTACTTGTTTTATGAAAAAACATTTTAAAATAAAACACACCATCTATATATAAACACAGTGCTATGCGTTTCGGGCAGTTGAAGATAGTAATTTTTAAATAAATAATACCTTTAGGTAATAAAATAACCAATATAGTGATTAAAAACCAGTTAATTAAAGCTTAATAAAAATACAAAAACAAACGACTTTTTATTTTATCATTCATAGGCATGATAAACGTAGTGTAGTCAGTGTTAACAACCATACTATAATTATAGTAGACATACTATAATTACACTCTGTCTTACTATATACTGTAACGCCTTTACTATAATGTTAAAATCTGCTATAATTTTTTGAATCACGTATTTCCCTGGTGGAAATATTCAAAATTTATATTGGTAATTAGTAAGTCAAAATAAGTTTTATGACAAGTGTGAATAACTTCAAAATTCTTAATAAGTCTTATATTCTCACAAAATTGGGACTTTTCTCTAAAGAGTTAATAAGACTTCATCAAAATTTCATAAGAGTTTTTTAGACTTTTTAAGAGGTATTTTCCAGAAATATTTCCACCAGGGTTAATACTAATAGCTAATAATTTTATCAAATATTTTTTTTTTTCAATTTGTGTTTTGGCGCAAAAATTATCCGCTGTTGATACAGCAGGATACAAATGAATTCAGCGCTCGTAGTGTACAATGTATCAGTTACGTCGGAATAGGTGACAACTAAAGTAAAATATAACCTCGATATTATGTACACAATTGACAATGTACACTCTATATCTTAAATTTGAAACACCCATCAAATGCCTTCATTGGACAAATCACAAGTTAAATATATTTAATATTCTATTAGTTCTAAATAACCTCAGTAATTTTAATAGTACCGAACTTATTAACTTTTAATCATAATTTTAAACGATAAAATCAAATTTCACGATTTTTCTTTCTGTCTACTATAATTTTTTCGAACTTACTATAATTTTATGGCCCTTATACTATGCCACTCTCTGAGGTTGCTAACACTGAGTATAGTTACATTAGTTTAAATTGCTTTGTATTAAATAATTTGAATAAATGTCACCATAAATATTAAGTAACTAGGCAACTTTAGGCGCCGCAACCACATAGAGAATTTTGTTAAGATCAATATCATTTAAAGATTATAGCTGGATAGATTGATAGGGTAAGTAATTAATAGGAATTATTATGCTGAGTGATAAACAATTGATAGAGTTTAAAATAACAAGACAAACTAAATTTTTAATAAATATCAAATCAAATATTATTTTTAATGTTACAATTTTTCATATGACTATTTAAAACATGTTTAGCTGAAAATCCCCGTCCACATTTATTACAAACAAATGGTTTTTCTCCTGTATGAGTTCTTAAATGTACTTTTAGGTTATCACTTCTGTTGAATGACTTTTTACAATATGTACAAATATGTTTCCATTCTCCTACGATAATAAAAATTTAGAAGATAAAAGTAGTAAGTGGTCTAAATTTAATGTAAACATCATTGAATAATGTCTACCTGAATGTATAAATTGATGTTTATGTAAATATTTTTTAGTTTTACAACGTTTATCACAATAACTACATGCAAATTCACCCTCTGTATGTTGTGATAATTTATGTTGTCTCAAGCCCTCTTTCCATTTATATTTTGCTTTGCAAATTTCACATTCGTATTTCTTTTCTGCTGAATGCTTGGTCATATGTTCTTTTAAATGAAAACTATCTTTAAATTTTGAATCTAAAATTTTAATAAAAATTATTCGAGGTTCTACCGCTTTATTAAAATATTAATTGGAATTTAGGTTTTTCATGTCCATAATTATTAATACAAAAGAAATTATTTATTTTCTAAGTGTTCGTATTGAATTTTTAGTACTTGAAAAAAAATTTAAGAAGTTGATACGTTGTACTAAGGTCTACCACTTTGCTCCCTTTGTAGTAGTCGATAGTAGTTGAAATATATTAATCACAGATGTCGAACACTTTGTTTTGACATTTGTAAATATAACCCTACTTTGATATAACTTAATTTGTGTTTGCATCATAATAAAATTTTTATTAAATATGTCCGAATTTAAACCGAATTCTCGTCATTTGCGGGAAGTATTTACTGTCGAAGACCGTTATAGTGGTGGACAGAAAAAAGCAGCATTGAAAGCGATTCTTCTTCTGAAATTTCTGAAACCATCACAGGTGAGCGCTATAGAACGCAATTGATGCGCCTGAGCCGTGCTAAAAGAAAAACGGCCACAGTACAACGAGAGACACGATAAACTGATTTTACAGCATGATAATGCTAAACCTCACGTTGCCAAAGTTGTGAAAAATTATCTCGAAACGTTGAAATGGGAAGTTTTACCTCACCCGCCGTACTCTCCAGATGTTGCTCCGTCTGATTTTCACCTATTTCGCTCAATGGCACACGACCTGGCTGACCAGCACTTCAGCTCGTATGAAGAAGTGAAAAATTGGATCGACTCATGGATCTTATCGAAAGATGAAGAATTTTTTCGCCGCAGGATTCGCCTGCTGCCCGAAAAATGGGCCAAAGTGGTAGCTAACTATGGACAATACTTTGAAACTTAATGTATGTAATCGTTTTGTTGTAATAAAAAGCCTCAAATTAAAAAAAAAAAACCGGCGGGAGCAAAGTGGTAGACCTATGTACATAAATTAAAATTAAAATTTTGCACAATTACAAACCCGTGTTTTTCTAAATATTAATTGAAATAATTACCACATAATTTACACTGGTACGGTTTTTCCCCAGTATGGGTTCGAGTATGAATGGTCATATTTCGTCGATCTGCGAATGATTTCCCACAATAGGAACATAAGTAACCCTTTTCTTTGTGAATCTTAAAAATCAAATAATTTACATTTAACGATAAAAACCTATACAAATTTAATTTATAATTTACCTGCTTATGCCTGAAACAAGCTTCGGCGTTATTAAAAGTTTTCCCACATTTATCACACGCATTATGTTCTTGATTATGGTTTATTAAATTTGTAAAGCAACCATAATTTTTTGAACACCAGTTACAAACACTAGACTCGGAAGAATGTATTCTTAAATCTTCTGCATTGTTAAAATCTGTGCTACAAAACTCACACTGTACCACAGATTTTGAGTGAACATCCTTGCTATGATCAAACAATTCATTTGTACATGTAAAGTGTGCTTCACAATCTGTACATTTATAGTTCACTTCTTTACATATTTTTTTTGAATTTGAACTATTTTTTGTAAACTTCTCTGTGACCTCCTCTTTTACAATAATTTCAACTTGATGTGCGGGATAATTTATCTTAGATTCATAAAAATTACAATCATCTTCTTTGTTATCATCATCATAAAATTCAAAATCATTATCTAATATTTCATTTTGTAAAATTATTTCTTCTACTTTGATTCTTTTTTCAGAATTTTCAATTAATCTTTGCAAACGTTTTTCTGACGATAAACATTGAATTTTAAGTTTGTAACTTTCTTCTAAATATTGTGAACATTGTATACATAAATTTTTAGGCAAGTAATCATCTTCGGATATCTACAATTTAATGAAAAATTTGAAAAAAGCATAAAGAAAATTTAATTTAATTTTTGTTAACTTACGTTAAGAGAAGCACATTCTTTCATCATTTCCCGATATGATTTTTCTTTTAAATGCAAAATTTCAGTAAAAATAGAAATTAATTGATCCCTTTTCTCCAGGCATATACGACATATAATTGGAAAATCAGTTAACTCAATTATATTCTTTTCCATTTATTTTTCAAATTTTTTTTCCTGTATACACTAATAATGTATATTTGAAACGTAATCTTTACGCCAGAGAATATATCGGTAAACACATGCAACTCTGTTAAATACGCAAATGAGGTGCACTTTTTAACTTCAACGGTACAATAATAGATGGCCTATGCTATAAACGAAACTAAAAAACGCCCACGAATATCACAAAAAATATATATACTACTAAAAAATATCCTGATTTTTATGATACTCAAAGTTATCAATGTCTAATAAATATTAGACTGTCTTATAAATATTACCAACCATTACCAATTTTGATTGTTAGTAGAATTCAGAAACCAGGCAAGTAGAAAAAATGTCATTTGTTTTTAATTACTTGTTGATAGTAATCATAGCTTTTAGATTAATTGTAAAGTATTCATGATCTATTCCTGTCATTTTTTGTTCTATAGAGCAATTGCATGGCTTAATACATTAAATTTCTCTTTGTTATGGTTGGATAAATTAATGGGACGTTGTAAGATGTGTATGAAACATTTTGAAGGGAATATTTTAAGAAAAAAAATGTAGATGAAATTTTTTTTTATAAATGGAAAGTTGAGTTATCCCTTATTGAAAATGTCCATTTCATCAAATAATGTATGTTTGCCTATGATTTTTTACGAAAAACTCCAAAAGTATATGTAAATATATCGAACTCATTATTCAAAATGAGTTTAAAATGAAGATGCCTTTTTTCAATCGTTACTAAATGATGTGCGAACATAAAATTGCGAAAACATAATAAATATTTATGTTGTGTCATGGTATGGACATGTTTCAAGTTACCTATGGAATGGATTCATTTCGTTAGAGATCATGAAGGCGTCTTGTTGTGTTATAAGAACATATTTCAGTTGAACTTGGCTATGGACCGAGTTGACGTTTTTAGCTAGACAAAATTTATAATTGAGTTTATATACAGCTTTCACATGTAACATTTAGAATAAATAAAAGGAATTTATTTTTATATAATTTATGTGTTAAATTAAATTACAAGCTATTTCGGCGTATTAAGTGTGGTGGCCTCGGCGTATTAAGTTGTTAAGATGTTATAAAGCGCTGTGTTGGACGGGGTGATGTGCTGTGTCTGAGGAAGCAGGGGCACATCGCGAATATGGGGTCTTCTTAAAACCTGCCAATTTGAGGACTACCGCCAATGCCGATTCGTGAAGTTTGGGTTGGGAAGTAGAGATTTTCGCCAACGACTTGCGGATGGATTGGGAAGTCAACGATATGGAGAACTGCCACCAATGCCGATTCGGGAAGTTTGGGTTGGGAATGGTGAATTTCAAGGCCGGCTTAAATTGGATAATATACAAAATTGGATGAATACGTGTGAGATGATGTGGACATCATGGGGGCGTGTTGTGTCATGGTATGGACACAACAGTGAGCTAGCTATGGGCCGAGTTGACGTTTTTAGCTAGATAAAATTTATATTTGAGTTTATATACAGCTTTCACATGTAACGTATAGAATAAATAAAAGGAATTTATTTTTATATAATTTTTGCGTTCATTAAATTACAATTTATTGTCAAAATTAATAGTCAAAATTGCTGCAAAAAATTTTTTTGAACTTTTTGTATTAAATTACCAATTATACGCTTTAAGTGCAACTTTGATTTAAATCGATATTTTAATTATATATTATTTTCCACTAGTACCTATATAAAATTAAAAAATAAAACTGATATTAAAATTTTTTTTTTTTTTATTGAGAAAAACCGAGTACTTCTGATATAAAAACAACGAAAATGACCATAGCCGGATCTACAAAAAGTTCGTCAAAAAATACATATGAAAAGTTGATAATCGTTTAGCAGCTAACAAGCATTATAGTTGAATTTTAAAATTAAAGGAAGATCAATTAAGAAAAGTGAAAGCACTGGAAATATCTCGACAGTACAATTAAAGTCATTAATAAAAATGGACAACAGGTAGTGATAGAATTGTTTCATGGTTTATCGCCGGTAACTGTTACTTTGTTAACGTCACAGGTAAAACATTTGATACAATATGTGTTGGCAATAACTGGGTTGATAAATAAATAACTTGAACTTGAATAAAAAAATGCCACACGTATATTATAGAAAAACTTTACATACAAGAACAGACGAAGTGACAAGACAAAAAAAGGGTAACATAATAAATATGTTACCTGGCAACATAATAAATATGGGTGCGTTCTCATATTCCAACAATATGTTTACAGTACAGTATGGAAAGACTTTTATGTAATCGTACACAGACGTAAATATCTTTCCACACTTGATGTATATAAATATATACTTGTTACTACACAAAATATATTATACTATTCATAGAAAACACTTTCGATATGCATTTTTTATTTATCTCGTATTCAAGAGAAATAAATTAAATTTCAAGTTTTTTTTTTTCAATTTGTCTTTTAGCAATTTAAATTAAATTCGTTGTTTTATCCACACGTGATTATGTAACGTATAATTGACCATGATAGCAGCATGTATTTTTTTTAGTTCAAACCACAAATTGGCACTTTCTCAATTGAGATTTGTAGATTTTCTTTGAGATTGCCAAATAAACAGGAAATTGAAGCCTTTTAAATAGGATTTAGGAGGAATTGACACATAAAGTGAGTCTTTAATAAATACAAATTCATAAAGTAACATAAATTTTTATTTTATTATTTTTTTAAATTTTCGGCCATAAATAACTCATAAAAAAATTATCCAAATGTTTATGAAATTTGCTATGCATAATCTAGACATGTAAACAAAGGGTGTGTTAAACCGTTTTTTTTTTTTTTTTTTTTTTTTGAAAAAAAACTAAAAATATTTTATATTTAGGAATGGTTTTTTTGCGAAAAACTTTTCCACACACTGTCCGTTTACATGTCAAGATTGTGCATACTGAATATAATAACATTTATGGACAAGTATTTTTTGAGTTACTTGTGCCCGAAAATTAAAAAAAAAATGAACGTATTAAATTTAAGATTGTCTTTATTATAGAGGTATCATTGTCTATGATAATTCCTCGTAAGACCCGGTAGTAACATTGAGATACATAACAACAAAATTTGCCTTTAAATTTACCATTTAAAATGGTTACTTCAAAAACATTCCGATCATTAGTTTTGGTGCTCAAACATTTATCATTACACAATCTGGATGAATTTAAATTATGAAGCAAAGTTATCGACGAACCAAACGAACCGAAGATTGTATGGTCGTATTCTTGCTATATCTAGTGAATTCAAAAATGCAGTTAAATACTGTACTGTTTTGTTTGCTATCAATGCCTGTTTAATACAAAATAGTTTGTTTACTGAGCCAATTATGATACAAGTTTTAGCTCAATACAACTTAAAATGAATTACGCAAATTGGATTTATAAATATTGATCACTTATCGGGCCCCATACCTGTCTTCTAAGCAATAGTAACCAACCATACCCATTCACAAAACTTTATTTAAATCGGCCAGCTAGGTATTTTCGGAGATTCTCGTGAACGAATATATCGTGCCGGTATGTTTTTTTTTTTCATTTACATAAACACATAGATTTATATCTATGATTTTGACATAATCTATATGTGAATATGTAAATGCATTTGTGCTTAAAGCTTTCTGCAAACATTTACAGAAGACACTTGAGAAGAAACTTATGATTTTATAAGAATAAACAGATTATTTTTTAAAAACATTTCAGCTTTCATTAATTATTTTTATATAAATTTTCAAATTATTTGTGTAAACTTAAAAATTTATAGTTTTAGGAACGATTGAGGAGAAGGTACTTATCAAAATTTTGAAAATTATTTAATACCAACAGATTGATGTTGAACTTATTTTGTATTGGATATTAAATTTGAATATTAATATTTTAGATTCGAATGAGAAATAAAAAGAACAAAGGTCGTAGATGGACTGTTGATGAAAAATTACTCTGTCTTTAAAATAAAAAAATATATAACTACTATACGTTTTTTAATTTCACCAATTTTTTTGTTTTATAAATTAATGTTGACACATGTTTCGGTCTTATATTAATTAATTAAATAAAAAAGTTGGCGAAACAAAAAAACGCAAAGTATATAATTTTTTTTTTTTTTTTATTTTTTATTTTTTTTTTATAATAATGCTCAAAGTAAATCTTTAAATCATAATAAATAATATATTAAAAAAAATTAAAAAAATACGCTTTTATATAAAATTCCACTAAAAAATAGAAAATAAATCTTAATAAATTTGAATTAAAAATAGTGTAAGAAAAAATTGATCTTGACGCAGACACTCCAGGTCTCAGGAAAACAAAAAATCGCTAATCCTGATTATCCTAGTAATGATAACGGATCAAACTTGAATTGTCATCGGTCCTTAATAAGTATGTCAAATTTCGAGTTAATCCGACGTTTTGAAGGGGATCAAAATCATGTTTAAAGATTCCGTTACATACATACGTCTAAAGCTAATAAAAGCGTATTAAAAATACTCTTCCTAGTCTACGAATTTATCACTTTTTAAGAAAAATGGTCATACTACCGTGGCAGAAGATTTTAGTGTCGGTGTTGAATCAATTAGATTATCTACGCGGTGTAGATCCTGCTATAATGAATTATTTAATAGAAACATTTAGTGAGTGCTATGAAAAAGACAAACTATGTACATTAATGTTCGATGAAATGAGTATAAAAAAATTTGGAAGACTTTTGACCCTCAAGACCATTCCTACAACTTATACTTTCGTTCGAACTTTAGCTCGAAGATAGTTATACTTTTTTTATTTTTGAGCTATTCGAGCTCTAAAGCTAGCTGTTCTATGCTTTTGAGCTCTTCGAGTTAAAAAGTCTGATGAGAGTTTGATAAAACAATATTTTAAAAACTTTCAAACATCTATAACTTTTGAATGGATGAATTGATTTTCACGTGGTTTGCGGAGTTTTTAAAAAAAAAATCACTCTTTTCGAATTTCGTTCACGATATCTCACGAATCAACGGATTTTCACGTTCTTGACGGCAATCGACACGGTTTTTAGAGCTTTAATAATTATTCTATTTCATCAAAAACGATCCGAAAAGTAATGTCGAAGTTATGTAAAAAAATCTATTTTTTTTGAAATATTTCGTTCACGATATCTCTCGAACCAATCAACCGATTGTAACCGTATTAGCGGAATCGTCGTGGTTTAAGGTTAAGAGCTGATTAGTTTTTGGAGTTGATCTATAGAGCCGTTTAAAAGTTATTCAAAAAAAAATTTTTTGAGTTTTTTTTTTGAGATTTCGTCTACCAGTCCAAATTGTATTCAAATTCTAAGTTTGGTCAAGCCCTTTCCAATGGCACCAACCGCGATGAAATCAGTCGAGCCGTTCAAAAGTTATAAGCGGTTCACATACTTTCACACACACACACACACACACACACACATGCAGACATAGTGACAACCTCGCAAGGGTAGTCAGAGAAGCTTCCTATAACCTTTAAACGTCGAGATCTGATGAAAACTCGATTTTTGCAAAAAAGGGTGAAACCAATAACTTCCCGATTTTCGTAAGCCTTAGATTTTCTTAGCGGGAAGTAAAAAAAAATATTCAATACATATTATCGATGGATAGATTTTTGGTTTTATCGATAGGGGCTCTTTCTGGTATAAAGAATTGTTCACAACATGTTTGGTATTTATGTTACAGGGTCTCCATAGAAGTTGGAGGCAATCAATTACATTTTATTATGAAAATAAAATATTTGCTACAAATATGGCAAGTAAAATAAAAGAATTTATAATTGTAGTATCAAATTGTGAATTACAAATAATGGCAACAGTTTGTGATATGGGAACGAATAATGTGAAGGCAATAAAATTATTAAGCGGTGATCAGAATGTCAAATATTATTTTCTTTGAGCAGGCTGGCACATATTTTTGAAATAAGTAGATATTTGGCTATTAAATTTTTCTTTAATGTTTTGAAAAACCTTAATCTTATCAGAAAAGCATAAAAATATGTAATAACTGAATTTTTCCTATATTATAATAATTGGATTATTATAGGAAATTTTCAAGAATATTGTTAGAATAAAAAAATTTCATAATTTCGTTTCAAAATTTTATATTCATCTCTATAATAAATCTTTATTACAAGCCATCGGCTCTAAACATAAAAAAAATTCTTAATCGTGAACTTGGTTATTTGAATGTTATTTATTAACTTCAAATAATATTTCTTTTAACAAGTTTATTAATCACATATCGAACAAATATACATATGTCGGTTAAAAATCGGCATATTGAGTTAGATATTTTTATAGAACCTATTACCGACCTGAATTATTTTTTAAGTTGATGTATGAACATGCTGTTGAACTACATTCAAAACTTTTCTACCAGTCTGTTGTTTGTTGAGAAACATCATCCAATTGAAGTCAATTTACTTACCTTGATGAATACAATTTCGATTTTCAATTTGGTTAAACAAAAATCACATCATCACTAATTATTAAACTACGGGGCTCAATAACGTTTTGAAGTAAAAAATTAGAGGGACTTGGAAACTTTAATAATTTTTATTAAGAATTTTGAAAGATAATGAACGATAACGAAATTTTTTTTTAAACTGTAGGGTATACTTTAAAGTTAATAAATTTCATTCTTTTGATTCGAATCGAAATTTGTATATTCAGTCATCTAGTAAATCTTTATTAAAAACAATCAGTTTTAAAGATGAAAATTTTCTAGATCGTGAATTTGGTTATTCGAATTTTCTTGACGAATGCAGATTTGCTATTGAAGAAAGTGAACAATTTTTATCTGATGTTTCTACAAAAATAACCTAATTCAATAACATTAAGCTCAAATAATATTTCTTTTAACAAGATTATAAATTAAATAGCGAATATAATATTTCGCTTAAAAATAGACTTATTGAGTTATATATTTTTAGGGTCTATTACTAGCCTAAATAATTTTTTAGGTTGATGTATCAACATGTCACTGTACCAATATCAATTCTATTCGACAGATTTGATTTTAAATATCAAATCGACTTCATTCTTCTCACTTCTAGTGAGTGTTTTAGTAACCTAACGTCAGTGAGTGTTTTAGTACGTGGCTCAATTTATGTGATCTTTAAGCTAATTTATTATTGTATTTTTTTTTTATAATTAGGTAAATATATAAAATTGGTTTTTCAAAATTCTTGATATTATACCGCAATTAAGTTAGCGTGGAAGTTTAATCAAATTTATTTAACCAAATCTCAAAAAATTGCTCTCAAAATGCTCTATTAGGATCCGTAATTGCTCCAGTGATTAGGTAATTATTTAATGAATTATTTGCAATCAAAATTACAAAAACTGTTTTCCTTCTATCTCAGCTAATAAATGCTTTTTTCTATATTTTTTAATTCGATAAATTGTTCCCGATTTGTTCTTTCGATATTAATCCATTTGATTCAGCAATTACTTTTATTTATGCATAATAAATTAAAATTATTAATTACGATTTATATAACCACCGTAACACTATGATGACCTTGATTCTTATGGTGAGACCCAATCACTGGACCAATTACGGATCCTGATAGAGTCCGTTGGATTGAAGATATTCTATGTAGTTTTCCTCTTATCACGAATTATTTCTTTTCTTTGTTTCTTTTAATTTAAATATTTTAACATACTCTAGAAACAACCTTCAATCAAAATTTTAATTATTCTTGGTTAGTTTCCACGATATTTTCTTCGACCGCGAAGTATATTTCATTATGCGGAAATAAATTATTTGGAAAGAAAGCTTGTTTTAATTTATTATTTTCCGGTTCATCACAAAATAAAGTAAAAAATTGTTAAAATACATAAATTTATACTTAATTCTATATCTATCTGCATAATTAAATTGTCTATTATTATTGACTTTGCAAAATTATAAGACAAAATTAGTGTGTTCATTTTCACAACGAAATTTTGTACAATTCTTTTAAATGGAATGAGGAAATGTTTTTTAAATGTACCTTTCTACCAAAATTAACAAAATAATTTTACATTATCAGTATATCATGAGCTTAATTTTTATTTCTTGATAAATTGTCTATTTGGAGAGAAATTTTTTCTTTAACGTAAAATTTTTATTTCAATTTAATGTTGATTTTATGCTTTTGACAATAAAATATATTTTTTTGTTTTGATATTGTGTTTTTTACGATAGGTCACACCACCATGAAAACACAGCTAAGAATATTTTTACATTTCATTACTCTGTTCAGACAAAAATAAATTTTTATATTCCTAATAAATAAAATAAATCAGAGAGTCCAAAGATTATGCAATTTAACTACATGAAATGAAAGATAAAAATTTATTATGTATAAAATATATAAGATTGTATGAAAATGGTATTTATCCTATTTGCATCACATTAGAAAACTTATAATATTTGATTAACTTATGATAAAAATTATGTAAAAAACTCGATTTTAAAAATTACATACAACTTAATTATTATAATTGAATTTTATAAATAAGTTTTCAAAGGTAATTAAATACTATGTTTTCTTACTATTCAAGATAAAAACCTTATTATATAAGATAATATCGAGATCTATTTCATCGGTTATACTAATATAGTTTGTGTGTACAATCGGAGATGGAAATTCCTTGCGAAAAAAATTTAAATTTAGTTACCTTTTTTTTTTCCTATATATTCTCTGATGTCTAATTAATTACATTGCGCAATATTATTAACCGTCTTAGACGGTCCGTCTAAAAGGTACTTTAAAAATAAGCATGTAAACATGATAAAAAATATTGAATGTGTATGGGTTGTGTTATTTTTTATTGTAATTATAATTGAAAATTCGAATTTGATTTTTTAGTGAATAACGATTTAATTAAATAATTAATTAATTTTAAATTGAGGTAGCTCGTTTAAATTTAATAGTGCAAGAGGATAAATTTAATTTATTATAATGACGGAGAATAAAGTGCTTGGATTGAATGATTTTGAAATTGTTTGCAGAATTTGTTTAGATAAAAAAAAGATAATGACTTCAATATTTGAAAGATCATTGCTTCCGAATTTAATTAAAACATTCAGAGAAATGATAGAAGAATGTGCTTCAGTACATGTAAGTTAAAAATGTATCAATTTACTTTGTTTACATTATGTAAGTTCTAAGCGAAACCAGCATTATGGGTCATGTACATTATTGGACATTCACGCTTAGATCTCAAGCTTTGTTCACATTAATCAAGTAGTAAATAGTTTAGTTACTTGGCGTATGTGAACAGCAACATTTTAGTCAAATATTTAGTGAAGTTGTTTAATCAAGCAGTTTATTTAAATTCTATTTTTTGTGTACAACTGGTACCCCACCATTCTTGTATCACAAACATATAATAAACAAATAAAGGAATCTGTTTGACGTTTAACTCTTGTTCCAATCTCAGTTATATAATAGAAACAGTTTTGTGATATGAAATTATATTACATGACTCTGACTGTTTACATATCCTTAATAAATTACTTGTTACTAAATTATCAAATCTAGTGTGAACGATATTTTAACAAATTTTAAGTGTTTAGTTCTAAACTACTTGCTACTTGACTAAATTACTTGATCCATGTAAACAAGGGCCATGGTAGCAAAACTAATAACTACTCAAACACTTTCAGCTGATTAATTCCCATTGACTACCATAATGTGATTATTTATTATAATATATTAAACACAATTTATTATTGTGAAAACACTCCACTATAAGTTTTATGTCTATGGGGGCCATTCATTTTAACCGGACAACGAAAAAAGTGAGATTTTTATATTTAGCTTAATTTTACTGCTAGATGTTATGAAGGTGTACACACAATTATTTTTCATTATGATACTTTAAAGTTCAGATATGGGCCTCTAAAGATTTTACATAATCGATGAAGCACTTCTGAAAGCTGTATTTCGAATTAAGTCAATTCGTAATAAAATATTAAATTTGGTGTGGTTTGTATAGAAAATGTATAAATCTTCTTAATTTAAGTTTGTAGTTAAAATGTTTTTTTTTTCTTGTTCAAAGCCGTAAATAAAAATTCAAATCATAAATTGAATAAGTTCGACCATTTTTATTTTAATGATTTTAGTTGCAAAATGAAGCTAAAACTATAATAATTTTACCATAAAAGTTTTAAAATGGGATGTAAATTAGTTTATAAGAGTTAAACGAATTATAAAGCACGCTTTGTTTGTCATTCATTAATAAATATACTTTATTTTTATTCATTTGTTTATTTTTATAATATTGGGTTATGTTCAACAATAAAGCACATTTATTAATAAATGCTAAACACAGCGTGATACAGGTATCGTTCATCTTTATAATTCGTTTAATTCCTAAACTAATTTTTAGATCCCATATTTAAACTTTTATGATAAAATTATTATAGTTTAAGCTTCATTGTGGTGTAAATAAAAATGTTCGAAGTTATAAAAATTATGATTTGAAATTTTACTTCAGGTTTGGAACAATAAAAAAATTTTTTAATTAAAAATTAAGATTTATACATTTTTTATACAAACTACTACTATATTTAATATTTTATTACAAATATATTACAAATTGCTTATCGATTTTATCAAATCTTTTGAGGCTCATATCTGAACAACAAAGACTCATAAGGGAAACAATTTTGTGTACACCTTCATAACATCTAGAAGTATAATTAGGCCTAATATGAACAAATTTCAAAATATAACTTTTTTCTCGTTGTCCGCTTCTCTTGAATGGCTTTGTGGTGTTTGAATATTGGTAGCTCCAAATAGTATCTTAATTATACCAGTTAGAATATTCATTGACATGATTATCCAATAGCGACAAGGCACGAGTCCACTGAAGTATATAATCTTTGTTTGATGATTTAACAACCTATGGTATTATTTTATCCAATAGCGACAAGGCACGAGTCCACTGAAGTATATAATCTTTGTTTGATGATTGAACAACCTATGGTATTATTTTCATTTTTATACAATTCATAGTAAATAGCTTACCATCGATCAAACTTAGACAAAAATTTTACATGACTATTCTTCATATTTATGAACAATCAGGGTGAACATTCACTAGAATAGCGAGTAGGCCAACTACTCGCTGCAAGTGAACATAGATTATAACAACTGAATAATTGAGGATTATAGATAATAAATAACTCTCTGGAGAGTATTGCTTGCTCGATTTTTGTAGCTTGTATTAATGTTTTTTAAAAGAATGGCTATGACATAGAAATATATATTATTTCTATGGGCTATACAATAAATCTGGATGATATCAGTAAATGGAAATACATCAAAATGCTATCTTTCTTTGCTCATGCGCTTTTATCGGTTTAACATTTGTAAAGTCAGTCCAATTCATGAATCATAATAAATTTTTTTTGGCATATATAGAAGAAATGAATTCAATGAAAATTACTTATTTTTAAAATAATTGTTTATTGAACATTGGTAGAGAATAAACGTGTTGTAGTTTAATTATCATAATTAAATAAATGCGGAAATGTAATTGTTATAAGTAAATAAATTTGTGAAATAAACAATATAATGAGGGATTTTAAAAGAATATTCTTGTTATAGTGGGATTATTTTTTAACAATTTGTGGCAGAAAACTGCATTTAAGTGCAAAATTCTAATTTTATTTAATTATGAATTGCGCTTTATAGTTGTTTAAACTTGTCAGGTGATGCAACTGACTTTTAATAGAAGTCATTAGTTAAATATAAACACCATTGTTAATTTTCATAAATTTGGCCTTATATTTACGTGGTGGTCTAGCTCAGTGTAATATTAGATTTCTAAACCTAAGTACATAGAAATTGTGTTTGTTACATTGCTAATGTTGAAATAAAAAAATAGACTGGAAGCGAGTGACAGAAGTATCCAAGATCAAAACCTAAGTATATAGAAATTGTAGCTGAGATATCGCAGACAGCATTAAAATTTATATTTTATCTTTGTGAATTTTTTTATTTTCTTTGATTGCTTCTATTTACTTTAAAAATATTATGGCATTAAATAAAGTCTTGTATTATGGCATAAATCTGTCTTGAACAACATAAAGTCTTGCTTGATGTTATGTAGAATGCCGTCTATAAAAGATTTGACGAGAATGAAAAATAGTTAATGGAAGAAATAAATAGTTTGAAGTTTGCTAATGTTGAAATGAAAAATAGACTTGAAGAAGTATCCAAGATCAAAATGAATCTCTCGCGTCGATTTAAAAATGATAAAACAAGCCAAAATAAGACGAAATAAGACGAAAATGAAAGATACTAATTTTCGAGTTATCGATACTTTTTCTTAGAAATTATCGTATTTATGTCATATAAATATACAATTTAAAACATGCCACAAGATATAATTATTTTTTGTTAAATAAATTTTATTTTAAACACAATTCAAGTTTAAAATTTAATTCGTTTAAAAAAAAAACTCTCTTAAACTATAATTGATAAAGCCAAAAATTTTGTAGGTAGTTTAAATTTTTTATTTATGAAATTTTTAGGTTTCCATAATAATATTTCACAAGAATCCATATCTGTTATACTAATTAATGTCATACGTGAAGATATTTTTCGTAATACATTTTTAATGATTGGCGATCAACCCCAATATTTCAGAAACTTCAAATATTCTATAAAATATCGATTGATATACGTTAATAATATATGTTTACGGCTATAGTATCATTATCGGTTGCAATGTTTTTGAAAATAATCTTGTCTATTATGATCATATAATCATAGAATCATAGAAATAGTATACATACTTTTTTATAAATTGTATTAACCGCCATTTTCTAGTATTTTCTACTAGATTATCGCAATAGTGGCATCAGAATTGCAATGTTGGCAATATCGATCAAAAATAGGTAGTAAACTCTCCTAGTGTAAATGTACCCTAAAGATTGAAATATGAATAATGTAGCAAGTAGCGAATAAATTCGTCTAATGAAAGTGCACTAACATGTAATATAACAAGTCTGCCAGCCCCTGTTTTAAAAGTTTGCCTAATATCGAGGATAAAAAATACACTGTAAATTCTAACAGATGGCAGCGCTTATCATTATACGGGACGTAGATGGCAGGTCTAGGAAATTTGAAATAAATAAAAATATTTTATAATTTTATTTGCATTATAATTAATACTGTATTTTTATAAATAAAATTGTTATTTTAAAAACGTAATTATTTATAGGAAATAAAAAAATTTTTTAAGTTGCATTAAAAAAAAAAAAAAAAAATTGTAACTTTCAATAAATTTACAGAAGATTAATTAGTAAATAATAAATCACCCTTAGCCGAAGTATTCCATCATTATTTAAAGCATCTTCAAATCAGGTTGGAATCGGTGATTCTTGAAGACAAAGTCGTTGGAGAACATATTTCAAAAATAAACAAAGAATATAAACTTTTCGAAGTGAATTATGTATGAAATACCACTCCAAGTACTTCACCATTTCTATCTTTTATAATTTTTTTTCTTGTTATTTCTTCAGTTTTAAAATATCTTTCACATATAACGTGAGGATTTCAAAACTGAAATATCCAGAATTGCTGCTTCCTATTTTTTTTTCAAATTTATATTATTTGGTACTTTCAATACCGATCGTTTAAAGTTAAAAATTTTTCATAATACAGAAAGTCATCATTGTAAAATAATTTAATTTGTGGTATAATGCACGTCCTAACTCTTCAGAAGTAACCGTCATTTAGAAAATTAAAATGAAAACTATGCGCATGCGTCGAATGTTTGACCCATGTGTGATAGAGCATCTATTAGCAGTTTTGTTAACTATAGAACTTACCGCAATAAGAAAAGAAAATTATCTTGAATTACACAAAATGTAAGATGTCGAGGTCGTGGTAACGGTAATGATTTAAAAACTGGTTAAATTTTTTAGCTATTACGATTCGTAATAGATTCTTCAATCGCGCTTTACTAAAAGACGAGCGTTTTGTGATATAATTTATTGAACGATATATCATCTAAAGACATTTTTGCAAATTTTAAATGAATAAAATTTAAATTTTCCACATCAGAAAGTCAGAAACATAATTTAAAAACTTTAAAGTATAGGGTTCCGTTTTGCCAAACTAATCCACTTGGAGCAGCAGAATTACTGGCACTTTTTTACGGCTAATTTTCAAATCGAAAATATTAATAATACATTTATAAATATTTATGAATATAAATTAAAAATTAATATTTTTTAATATTAAATAATTACTATTTATTTCATAAATATTGCCAATATTAGATGATCATAAATATAGTTTATAGGTACAGTATTTGTTATCTCATTTGTAACATCAAATTTATTGAGGTATTGCATATCTTAAACCATTTTGAAAACAAGTTAATTCTTGAAATAAAAAAGTTATTATTTTTTAACGGCAAATCATTAAAGTATTTATTTACTTAATGAATGTTGTATTATACATACGCCTGGTATTTTGACTTTTAAATAGTTGCGCGGTACAGATTCTATGTATAATGCCGCCACCTGCGTCGAGTTTAACAAAAACGGAGCCCCATTATCAAAAAAATAAAATTGGGTTAATATTTATACAATTCTTCTTTATGGTTACAATAACAGGTGTGAACGTCGTCGCGATGATTTGCTATTCATTATAAACTAGAAAAATATGACAATATTACGATAAGTTATTCAATCATTAATCAAAACTTAATACAGTTCAGTAAACCCTTCGCTTTATTTATATAGAGTATTCATGAAGATACTTGCATTACTAATCGCCGCCATTATGACTCCTCTTTAAACGGTACCATTTTGACTCTATTGTATGCACAGTGAAATTTTAGTTTTATATTTTAATATTTGTGTCCATAAGCATTCATTTGTAAATACCCAACAAAAAATTTGTATATCGCTAAATTATGATTACTTTAACTCCTACAAAAATTCTGAAAAGTTGGCCGTTTCCTTTTTTGAGCTTTTAAAATTTTAGAATGTCCGCTTGTGGGCGTCATTTTGAAAAACGTAAACATAACTATTCTTTATTAAAATACATTTAATAAGATACACAAAATATTACAATATAAATTATACATAAATATGGACAACTTGATTGTTAATGCTTGTACGGTCGCTGACATTCTTATTGTCTTGATTGAGTACGCTACAAACTGCGCGTGTCTTTCACGCGCTACATGCGTTGACAATTTCTTGACTGTTACACTGTTTACTAAGTAGGAGACAAATACAACATAATGCTTAATAATAAGAATTTTCGTAGGGTAAGCAAATGTTATACTAATCGTAATCAAATATTTGTATGGGTATTTATAAATATAATGTGATCTACTTATTGACACTCAACCTTTTAAGAGAATCAAGATTTAAGAATAATTAAAAATTTAATTTGAGTAATTTTTTAGATATTGAGGGATGATTCGTTACCAAAAAATATTTGTTCTGAATGTGTAAAATATTTAGAGGAATGTTACAAATTTAAACTTCAATATTTATCAACTGAAAAGCTATTAAAGCAAATTGTTGCAAACGCACAAACAAATATAAAAGTTGAAAATTCAAATGATGAAGATGATGATGACTTCAAGAATGAAGAAGATAATTCTTTCAATTTTTACAATTCAGAGGAAAGTTTTCAAAATGAAATTATAAAAAGAGAATTTGTTTCGCTAAAAGAAGAATTAAAAGAAACTAATATAGAATTAAATGAAAATAATTCAAACGATTATAATACCACTGTAGGAAAGTATAAATGCGAGGAATGTGAATTAGGATTTCAATTAAAAGCAGAATTTTATAAACATAAAAAATTAGTTCATTCAAAAATAGTGAAATGTTTGTATTGTGATAAAACATTTGAAATGATTAGAGATGTTAAATTTCATTCGCCTGAAATAGTTCGTTGTAAAATATGTCAACAAGTTTCTGGATGCAAAACCACTCTACGAGAGCATGTACGTGAACATGCAACGTGTGACATATGTGGCAAAGGATTTCAAAGTGTACGACATTGTAAACGTCATCGAAGAGTGAGTATATCATTTACAGTCATAAATCACTGGTGGGCTTTTTCATTTGAAATTTCAAGCAAGGTACAAATAATAAATAATGTCTATGAAGGTATTCACATTTGAAAATGCTAAAATAAAATTTTACTGAAATGTGCTATTATGTTATGTTCCAATAATCTGCTGCAACACATCACAGATCTTTCTTTTACTAAGAATATTTATTTATTTACTTATTATTTTTTATTTATTTTTTTTTTTTTTTTGTAAACAAACAAAATGAGGTAGTCCAGGATTCATGGACTATTTTTACACTTGATTACTACTATCAAGCTAATTTTAAGTGAGTAGCTACATTTTGATGAGACGCCCAACAAATTCCTGTAGGAAAACTCGATTGTGGTAGGTAATAAGGCTAGCAAGGATAAAATATGTTGATTTGATGATTTTCCTAAATTTATTACTAGTCTGATTTGATCAAAGAGTGCCGTCCTTCAAACATTTATCGATAATCAGGTCATTAAAAATGATTACTAACAAGCTGGTTTTTTTTTTTGTTTTTATTTAGTTAATATTTATATAATTTAACAGACATATTGTCCTCAAGTGTAATCAAGTGTAAAAATGGTCCATAGACCCTGGACTAAGAAGCAAAACTTATAAAAAAGTATTTGTAGTATTACATATGTAGCTAAATATGATTAGTTCAATTTATCATTCTCTTATTTTACTAGAGAAATATACCAAATAAAAGTGGTAGAGCTTAAAATGTTATGGGACATAGAATTTGAAAAAGCATAGCTGTTATGTGGATCAAATCATTTGAAGAATGTTTATTTTAGATTCATGGAGATAAACGCTATTTATGCACATATTGTGGAAAAGCTTTCGCAGATGGTACGAATTACATTATACATGTAAGAACTCATACGGGAGAAAAACCTTACCAATGTACTCAATGTGGTAATTATTATTATTATTTTTTTTTTTTTTAAATCTTACGATGCAAATGTACAAAAAACAAAAACTATCCTATAACCTATTTATATTTTTAGATTCCAAATTTAAGGATAGTACTAGCTTACAACAACATTCTGCAAAGCATTCAGAAGAAAGAAATTTTGAATGTGAAATCTGTAAAAATAAATTTAAACGTAAAGAGGATTTAAAAAGACATGAACTTACACATAGAGAAGGAGAAAATTATTCTTGTGATATTTGTAATAAAAAATTTAAAACAAAAAAATCTTTACGTGGTCATCAATTTGTTCATACAGGTAATATTTGTTATAATTATCACCTTTTCAACTATCGAAAAGTATAATCCATGTTGCCAAGAATAGAGGAAACTTTGTATTTTAAAAAGTGTGCTTTTATTCAGCCACCAAAAGACTATAAAAGTATACACGGTTTCGAATATATTTGTCCTTGTGTATTGATGTACTGAGTTTCTTTCTCATGTAAATTGTTTTAAGAGGGATTGTCCATAGCAGTTAAAATCACACTCCTTTATGTAAAGAGTATGCTTCTAACAAGCTGTTGGCTTAAATTATATGTAATATATATTTCTTTCGATTGTTATGAAATTCGGTATGCATAATTTTGACATGTAAAGGGAGGGCTTGTCGAAGAGTTTTTCTAAATCGAATGGAATCACATTCCTTACATACAGGAGTGTGCTTTATGTAAGGAGTCCAATCCGTCTTAAATTACAATTAATATAGATTGTATTTATGAAAATTTTCTCGCACAAACTCAAAAAATACTTAATGTTATGAAATTTGGTATGATACTATTGACATGAAAATCTAGTGCTTATCGAAGAGCTCTACGATTTACTTTTTTATAATCATAAATTTCGCTCTTCAGATTTTACTGCTTTATAACGATAAATTTAAAAAAAAATTAAAAATATTACGATAATTTTAAAATCATTATTATATAATACTTTTCTTTCATTAATCAAATATATTCTAAATTGACAGTACGATGAAATAATAATTACTCTAAGTACTTACGCAATAATTTTTAACCATTTTTGTATTATTTGCTGGGAATCTAAACAGTTTAAAAAAATGTTTCAAACAACAGTTTTTTTTTTTTTTTTTTATTTGTGCCCAATCGGCGATTTTTAGATTTACTCGAGCGTATAAGATATGGGAGATGCTTTACCCCTTTTTTGAGTACCTCCACCAAATCTTAGATATCTGTATGGTGCCGTGCGTATAGGGTAGTCGATCAGAATAGTAAAAAAAATCGATAGTTGAATTTAATCGATCACGTCAAATTAAGATATGGTAGGTTGATTACATGCTGAAAAGTGTACATTTTACTAATCTGACGATTTGAACGTTTCGCAGGTGGCGTGTCTTTTTTGCAAGTTTTTGTCCCATTTTCTGGCGCCACACTCAAATCGTCATATTAGTAAAATGTACACTTTTCAGCACGTTATCAACCTACCATATCTTAATCTGGCGCGCTCGATTAAATCGAACTATCGTGTTTTTTTTACTATTCTGATCGGCTACCCTATACGTGTGGTATCATTAAGAGAGCTAAGATTTGATGAAGATACTCAACAAGAAGTAACGTTTCACCCATATCTTAATCAGACGCGCTCGATTCAATCAAATCATCCCCCTTGGGCTCCTCTACCATTGCTACTCGACAGAAATTAGAAATAATATCAACGTTTCAGGGAAAATTCAACTACAACTAAACGATCTAGTGGATAAGGAAGCTTTTAGGATTTCTAATAAAAGTCATATTGTGAGCATAAATAACAAAATTTGAAACCTTGAACAAAGCAGTTCTATCCGCATCCGGATAAATAAAATCTCTGTCAATGTGATAAGAATGTTGCGGTTTTGAAAATTTTCTATTTATGTTTTAAAAATTCTGCACTAGAGTGTGTTAAAAATAAAAATAGGCAGAACAATCGAGTTTTGATGCACTTTAGTGGCGAAACAACGCAAAATTGGAAAATTTTTTATAGATACAAATCGATCTGGAAAATATTTTTCTACAAAAACTTTGGCAGGGCAAAATTCGAAAATGCATCATTATCTTGAAAAATTAAAAAAATCGAAAAAAATGCCCAAAAACACCTTTTTTTATTTTTGCGCACAATGTGACTTTTATTAGGAATTCTAAAAGGTAGAATTCTAGGTAGCTTTTTTCCTCCATATTTTCCAATTCAGGTGGGCTTTATGAATTTTTTTAAACTCTATTTCAGGACTATAATTAAAATAAAAATGGAACCTTACTAATTTTATTTTGGATCGAATTCTATACAAAATTGTTTTGATATTTTTAGGTGAACGAAATTATATTTGTACATACTGTACTAAAGCATTTTATAAAAGCTACAATCTAAAAATGCATTTACGAATTCATACAGGAGAAAAACCATATACTTGTAGTAAATGTGGAAAAAGATTTAATCAGAAACATGTACTGAATAGTCATATGAAAACTCATTTTGAAGTGCCTGGATAACATAAAAATTTATATTTTATTTTAATTTTTTAGTACAATAGCTTGACATACACAAAAAAAAACTCGAAAAATAAGTTGAATCCTGAAAATTGTTTCAAACTTTAAGTTATTAACTTAAAAAAAGTCTATTAATCTCAATTGAATACTTGTGTGAATGGATTTTCTTGAAGTTCTTCATTTTTTCTTCGCATTTTATAGAGGATAAAAAAAAGTTGTTCAACTTTCGTTCAACTTATATTTTCGCATAATATATTTCGTTCAACTTATATTTTCGCATAAGTCAAGTTAAAAAAAGCCGCTTGTAAATAAATAGAGATTTATAAATAAAAGAAATTGATTTATTTTGTTTTCGATTTTATTCTATTTATTTAATTTACCAAAAGTACATAGATATAGTCAATACAAAAACAACAAAAAATTAAATTAACTTAAACTACATGGACATTACAATATACTTTTCACTTACTGTTTAGTCTAAACCTGCAGTAACTACATGGAGACTGTAATTTAAACCATCTCTATATAGTCACTGTAATCTAAACCTTAGATCATATACTTATCTAAACCAAAATGACAGCAAAACCGCTGAGCGATTTCTGAACATTTTTTTTTCCAGCACACTGTAAGAATTTTTCATAAAACATTAAAGTTTCTAATAACAAAATTATTAGAATGTCACATTGGTTAAGGTGGTGATGCTTTTAAATAATTGAAAATTAAACAACGATGGAGAACAAAGTCATCGAATTGAATGATTTTGAAACGGTTTGTAGAATTTGTTTGGATAAAAAAGAAAATATGATTTCAATGTTTCAAAACGCAATACTTCCAAATTTAATAAAAACATATAAAGAAATGTTAGAAGACTGTGCTTCAGTACAAGTAAGTTAGAAATCAACCTATTTGTTTACTTTCCATAAGAGGCGCATTTGTAAACTTATACTGTCATAATAGGCCATTACGAAAATTATTGAATTGAATAAATAATAGATGCAATGGGTATATTCCTAAAATTAATTGTACCAGGACACCCTGCCATGAACGGATTAGCAGAGCGAAACATAGCACCTCTTAAATCAATGAACCCAGAAAAAAAAATCTTAAATCAAATAGAACTGTTTAGAAACTGTTGTGTTAAAATAGGATAATTGACGCAGACAGTGATAAAATATTATATATATATATATATATATATATATATATATATATATATATATATATATATATATATATATATATATATATATATATATATATATATATATATATATATATATATTTCAATATTTCACTTTAGTTATTGCATCGGGGCGATTACGATTACAAGGGCCCCTCGGTTTGACTTTTAATTATGATAAAACAAGCTAAAATAAGACGAAAATGAAGAATACTAACTTTCTTGTTTTCACCTATTTTTCGAGTTATCGAACCTTTTTTTCGAAAATATACTCCAAAATAAATAAATATTTTTTACGTTTATTTCACAAAATAATCACAATTTAACACATTTCACAAGATTTAATTACAATTTGTTGTTACAATTAATAAAATTTCAGTCATTAACAACCAAAATTTCAATTTATTTAAACGAAATAAACATTTTTATTTTAATCAGTTTTTTGGCATATTGACGTTTAATATTGACATTTTATATACTTATATTTTACTGAAAAAAGTAACCAAAAAACATTCTTTTGAAATATTATAGCCAACATTAAAAAAAAAAAGTTTCTTAAAATGCGGTGCTGTACAATCAATATCAAAATGTTTTAAATATTAATTAACAGTAAATGTCAAAATGTTTTAAAAATTAATTTTTTGTTATAATTATTGTGGATTATTATTCATGATATTTTTTATTATTATGAAATATTAACATTCAACTGTACGTTCAACCTGTGATTAAACTACCCATAGATTTGTGGGGTATCATTTGCACGGGTCGAGTTGGTTTTTGGCCCCTACGTTCAACCTGTGATTAAACTACCCATAGATTTGTGGGGTATCATTTGCACGGGTCGAGTTGGTTTTTGGCCCCTACGTTCAACCTGTGATTAAACTACCCATAGATTTGTGGGGTATCATTTGCACGGGTCGAGTTGGTTTTTGGCCCCTACGTTCAACCTGTGATTAAACTACCCATAGATTTGTGGGGTATCGTTTGCACAGGTCGAGTTGGTTTTTGGCCCCTACGTTCAACCTGTGATTAAACTACCCATAGATTTGTGGGGTATAGTTTGCACGGGTCGAGTTGGTTTTTGGCCCCTACGTTCAACCTGTGATTAAACTACCCATAGATTTGTGGGGTATCGTTTGCACGGGTCGAGTTGGTTTTTGGCCCCTACGTTCAACCTGTGATTAAACTACCCATAGATTTGTGGGGTATCGTTTGCACGGGTCGAGTTGGTTTTTGGCCCCTACGTTCAACCTGTGATTAAACTACCCATAGATTTGTGGGGTATCGTTATACACATTTCATCGACATTATGTTTTAGAGATAATTTTTGTTTATAATTAATTGTATCTCTATTAAATTTAGCAGATTTAAATAAAAAATGTTTGATTTGGCGATGAAATCTTAGCATGAATGTTTTATATAAAATTAAACAATAAAATCTTCATTATATTCATTTAGGAATTTTTTTTTTTAATGTTGGCTATAATATTTCAAAAGAATTTTACTTTTTTTCAGTAAAATATGAGTATATAAAATGGCGTCAATATGCCAAAAAACTGATTAAAATAAAAATGTTTATTTCGTTTAAATAAATTGAAATTTTGGTTGTTAATGACTGAAATTTTATTAATTGTAACAACAAATTGTAATTAAATCTTGTGAAATGTGTTAAATTGTGATTATTTTGTGAAATAAACAAAAAAAATATTTGGTTATTTTGGAGTATATTTTCGAAAAAAAAGTTCGATAACTCGAAAAATAGGCGAAAACAAGAAAGTTAGTATTCTTCATTTTCGTCTTATTTTGGCTTGTTTTGCCAAAATTCATCAAAAAACCGAGGGGCCCTTGTAATCGTAATCGAACCCTTAAAAGCATTAGCTATAATTTTTGGCTTATATAATACATATACCCCAATCGAGTTACATAAATAGTGGAGTGTTGTGTCATGTTATGGATATGTATTTAGTTGAAGTTATCTATAGAATGAATTCATTTTGTTAGAGATCATGGTGACGTGATGTCGTATTATATGGACATGTATTCAGTTGAAGTTGGCTATGGAACGAGTTGATGTTTGTTGTTAGATTAAATTTATATTTTAGTTTAGAGCTTTCATATTTGACGTTTGAAAAATAAAAGGAATTTATTTTTGTATATCATATGTTCGTTTAAATTACATGGAGAAAATTGTTACAAGCACTTTGACGGCAGAAAATGATAGATAGAGTTGCAATAAACGTAAAAAACAAAATGCGTAAGCAGGCGAGGCGGACTGTAGTATTCAGAAGGTGAAAAAGGAATTTGCATTGTTGTAAATTCCAGCAAAAGTTGAGGTCGTACAAAAATCCAATGGGAAAGTTTTAAATTATTAAAAGATCTACAACTTTTTCGCTGACCTTTTTTCTATGTAACCTCAAAATTTTCAAGAAAAATACAAAAATCATGTTTTTTATTTCTCATTTTCGCAAAACCCATTCAATTTTAAATGGTTTGGTCAAAATGTAGTCTTATTGTTGTATTCATAGTTCGGGCTTAAGTGTAAGTGCACCTTAAGCACGAGCTTAAGGCAGTGTTTAGATTCATATACGGCTTTCTTAAGATATACTTCAAAATTTGATCTTAGCTAAGACATATAGCTGGAATACATATTCATAATCTTAACTTGAGACAATCTTGAGCATTAGATATTTTTGATGTATTCATATTCAAATAAGACGGTCTTATAAAATACATTAACCTTACTTTTCATCCAAATAAGAGAGTTATTTTTTAAGTCATCATTTTAGTTGACTTAGAACAGTCTTAAATGTATTCGCAGTGAAAAAAGTGGTTAAAAAAATGAATTTTTTGGGGTTATATAATATTGATATCGACTTTGATTTAGATGACGATGATTTAATCATACGTATTCCAAAACGTTAAATTCGAGATGTGCAAGATCCTTTTGATTTTTATTCAAACATCGAATTCAAGCAAAATTACACTAGATGAATTAAAGTCGGTTGTGATGAAATCCCATGCTTCTTTAATTTTCACTTAATGTAGCAGCATCACTCTTTTTATTTTCTACTACTTGTGCATAATTTTTTAAAATTTGTAGAAAATATTTTTTTTCTACAGGGGTAAAATTAGTACTTTTTCCTTTTTTTGACATATTTTCTTCTGATCATGCGGTAATAATTTTCTAGCGTAAGTTTAATTTGACACTTACAATTTTCTAAGGCACATTTGTACATTTGTTTACACTTTTGAATAAATAACTTCATTGTCAAAATTTAAGTATGTTTCAACCAATGAGATTGTAGAAAACATAAGAATTTTTACGGAAATTGACGAACACGCGTTGACTCGGTCTTGAGTTACGTCTTACTAAAGCTTATCTTACTGAAAATGAGATCCTGCTTAATACTTTAGACTTTCTCAAGTTTATCTTAAGGAATGACTCTGAAAACATCATAACTTACAACCGGTAAGCCAGTTTTCATGAAGACAGGCTTAAGTACGAACTTAAGGCCGGGCTATGAATACGACTCTTCGTGTCACATTTTTTTGTGGATAAAAAAATGAAATATTTTCAAGATAATATATTTTTTTCGAAAATATCATGTTTTTTTCAAATAAAAAAGAAAAAAAAATTTTGAAATAAATTTATGCAAGAAAACTATTAAAAATTTTGAAAATCTAATTACACCTATTAATTCTATGAAAAATATACTAAAATACCCATTAGTCAGTGTTTGTAAAGGAACTTTATGTTTGAACAGATTAACTGCTGAATACGTATTGATATATACTTATTTTGTAAAGTAGTTATAGGCCATCGGTTTGCGTAGGTATCGGTTTCTGTACTAAAGACGAACGGGCGGACATATGGAAATGGATTCTATGAATACTTATACCCAAATTTTGATAGTGCCTTCAATATTGCCTAGCGTTACAAACAGACTAAAATTTATATACTCTGATATGTTATATATATGCCCAATACATAAAGTCGCACCACGTACTATCATTCTTTAGTAAAAAATGACAGTCGTCTGAATTAACATATAGCACGGTAGTGCGCATCCGTGCAATAAGTTATAAATATGTGTTTAATGTGTACACTAATGTGTACACTACTATATATACGAGGTCTGTTCAAAAAATAAGGTGAATTTTCATTTGCAATGAATTATTTTTTCACAATTCGGGACGTTGAATTACATTTTTCACTCAAAATTTTTCTTAATTACATTTTTCACACAAAATTGAATGCAAATTCTTTGATCCATTTTTTCGACAACAGGAAATCGCCGATCACAAGCAAGCTAACTATGCTATCTATATAGTTGAAACTGTGAACATATATTTGAGACGAGTGTTCCAACATAACAAAACAAAAAAAATCGATAATCGAAGGTACGTAGCCCGCGAAATTTGAAAATTCACCTTATTTTTTTAACAGACCCTGAATAGCACACGACCGAAAATCGGCCGCTTTTGAACGTCTACATCTCAGAAACCTGAAGAGCTTTGATTTTGATTTTCACATTGTGGCTTCAGGTCATGGATATCTTTGATTTTTATATAGCATAGAAAAGTCAATATCTTTTATAGTTTCACCACAGTACGGTCACAAACCTGGGACTGTTTGATATTTTAACTATTTTTCAAGCATTTTATCATGCTCAGGGTATTGTATGGTTTGTTTGTTCTGATCTAGAAAAACTAGAAGAAGGTTTGTTTAAAAACATACTAGACCACCTCCGGGAAAATATGAAATTTCAATATTTAAAATGGGAAATTGAAAATTTTGTCAAGTGAAAACCCAATTTTTCGTGTTTCTCTTCAACAAACAACCGAGCTCTAGAAAAATGCAGTTTGTTTTAAAACATAGTAAGTCTTATTTATAAATGGGATAAACTATCATATTTCAATATTTTCAATGGGAAATGGAAAATTTCGGTAATTGAAAATCCACTGTATTTTAAATATGGTTTCAATCAAAGTGATATATTTTTTTTTTTTTTTAATTTCTGGCTTTCGCTATTTTCAGCTATATAGCCATTAACCAAAGTGGATTATTATTATTATTATACAACAACAGTACACAATAATGTTAGGTGGTCACCCATCCAAATACAGATTGTGACTGCTGTTGCTTAACTTGTATTAGTTGGTCTAAGCATGTCATTACGTTACGTCAGTCCGGGGTTAAAAGTGATATTAGCCCACCTGATATTTTTTATTGGTTGATAGTTACATATTTGTCAATACAAAATTTGTAAAACAATTATATTTTATTATATTTCCATTTTACGCTAGCTCTAAATAAAGAAATCTCTAATGTAAAGAAAGCATTAGGGACCATTTTATCCTTTACTTAAAATTTAAAAAATTTGGTAGAAAATATCACATTCAGGATATTTTGTGTATAGTTTTTGGAAAAATTTCATTTGCTCCTGTGGCTAAACATATCAAAGGTTTTTATTTATAAGAGGAAATTGCAGTTTTTTTTCACTCGCCCTTTTAGTAAAAACTACAAAAATACTAATATTTTTTCTATATAAGATAGGAACATGAGGTTATTCAAATCGATGAAAAATTATGCGTGAAAATTAAAATAAAAAACAAAATTTTTGGGTCTCATAACTTTCACGGGAAAACCTCCAAAAATCCAATATCTTTTTTTCTATGTAAGGAACATTTGGATTTTTTGCAATCGGTGTGAAATGGTAACGGGATTCAGATATAAATATATAAACATGCATACATTTATACATACATTTTTCTATGAAATAAAGCTGTTTTTTCCAATCGATGTTAAATGATTTGTGAAAGTAAGAAAAAATAATAATTTTCTAATTTTTGGATTTCATCACCTTCACCTGGCGAAAAACTCCAAAACTTTAAACTGTTTTTCTATTTAACCCTTTCAGGGTCATTAGGTTTATGTAAAAAAAATTGTTAGATTTGACAGTATATTTCGAGTAAATATGACGTGATTAAGTCATACATCCTGACTCTATATCTTAAGCTATTTTTGAGATAAATCTTGGGGTAAATGTGTCCCTGTAGTCGTTAACGGTTTATAATCACTTTAGTAAATAGTTTATTTACTTAAAAATGCAATATAAAACAATTTAACCAAATGATATTCAATAAAACATCTTCAATAATATCTCTATGATCCAAAACATGGTATCCCAAGATCAAATTTATCCCCAGAAATTCAGCCATTTCTTCTTTTACAATTGTAAATTCACGTCCGTTTTGGTGAGGACATCTTACTGATTCAAAAACAATATTTTGAATCAAAATTTCGAAATTTGATTCTGAATATTTCAAAATGAGTCAATGATGTCAATGAATTATTTTCAATTCACAGATTTGTACTATTTCATATGCATAGTTCATATTATGAAAAATATTGAGTTAATATTAAGTTTTGTGACTGCAATTAAATACTGATTGATGTAGTTCTTTGGTTGACGCTAAAGGCTATTTTGGTTATAGAACTAATTGATCCTCTATCATCTTGATCAACACCTTTCTCTAAAAACGTTTGGCCTTGCTGATGAAGCTCAATCCCGTTTTCATCACTATTGTCGGCTAACAAAATTTGTTGAAATTGTTTTTCAGTCAGTTCAAATATTCCATATCCCTTTCGTATCATATTCTATGAATAAAAGCACAAAAATATAAGGTATATTTGAAATAAAATGACTAGTTCAATTATTCGAGTTTTCTTATAAAATGTATACCTTCACGACCATGTGGACAAGGGTGCCCCTTTTCATTTATTGAATTTTCAAAACACTTTTTTTAATAACAAGTTCATTATGTTTTGTAAAAAAATTATATTTATTATTAATTATTACATGTTATGTTTATTAAGTGTGCTTGCTGACCATGTTCATTTTTACTCATCCTCCTTTACAAGTGCTCTGTGATTCTATTTGGGTTCATATAGAGGTCAGCATCAAACTGACTCTAATCATGAAAATTATCGATATGGTTATATAAATATAAATAACAGTTTTTCACTTACTTACCTTATTAACACTCATACACTCGAAAATGCTGTTTTAAAAGCAACTGTATCGTCGTCCACAATAAAGAAAGAATTTGAATTACAAAAAACGATCAAATTACTGAAACGATTTTATTGTTGAAAATAAATAATCAAAGAATATACAAAATTATATTCGTAACACAAAGAAAGCCGTTATTGCAACACATTTGCTTGTGTGGCTAAAATACATTTCTGAGGACATAAATGTCCCTTCTTCTTTAAAAGAGTTAAGATAATAACATGCGCTTATTCCCAATCGAGGTAAATTTATGTGCGAAAATTAGAAAATAAAAAAAATTTGTTTGGATTTTACCACATCCATCTGATTTAATAGACGTATTTATTACATTCAGAAAATTTACTATATAGTTATTGGTAAAATTATATTCGATCCTGTGAAGATAATCCCCAAAAATATCAAAATATTTTCTTTGTTAGATAGAAAATTTTTCTAAGTAAGATAGGTTTTCTCTCCTCCGTTTTAAGAAAAAAATACAAAAATCTAATTATTCTTTATGAGACAGGAACATGCGGTTTTTCCAATCGATGTAAAATTATGGATTTCACAACACTTGGCAAAAAGCTCTTTTATATATTAGGCGATTTATTAGATACAAGCTTGCATAAATATATGCATACACCCTTACAACCAATGCGCAGTTGAATAATTTTTAACCACTCTATGCACAGTACTGTTCTAAGAGATCAACTTTAGTGCGGTAATAAAATACACGGTTACATATGCACACTAACAAAATTTAAAATTTTCTTATGCGCAAGAGGACCAGTTATGACCAGTTATGCGAATTGCAAATATGACGCTAATTAAATTTTGAAGAACTACGAAGCCAATCAATACGCAGTTGACTAGTTTTGGACTGATTCATGCCCAGAACTGTTCTAAGAGATTGACTTGTGCGCATAAGAAAAATATTCAGTCCTATTTAAAACTATTTAATTAGTTTTCGGGTATGAGTAATACCTGAATTACGAGTTATAAGACCATCCAGTGCGCAGTTTAATAATTTTAGAATAATTGATACACAGTTTTACTCAAATGGATCAATTTGTGCACAGGAGTAAAATATACGGTTCACGTATGTGCACTTACAACATTTATGATTCTCTTTTGCGCAGTAGTAAACTTAGGAGACCAACTATGCGCAGTAATTATTAATTACTTGAAAATATGAAGATAATCAGTTTGAAAAGTAAAACAAACAATAACTATGAAACCATATCATTCGCAATTGAATATTTTGGACCAACCCATGCGCAGAAGTGTTCAAAGATAACGGCTTGTGCGTATTAGTAAATTATTCAGACCACATATGCGTACTGTTAAAAAATTAGGTTTTTCTTTCCAGAACTTAAATAAGGGGATCATCTATGCACATTACTTAACATTGTTATAAATTACGTTTAAAATGTGTTTTAAATCAGGATTTTGGGTGAATTAATATATTTGGACCAATCCATTCGCAGTAGTATCTAAGATATTAACTTGTGAGTATTAGTAGAATAAACTGTTCCCACATGCGCAACACCAAAGCATATAGTTATCCTATAGTAAAATTACGGGAGAATTTAGGTGAAAAAAGAATTAAAAGAAAATGATGAGAAAAACATAATATTTTTTTCTTCTTTATTTAAAAACTAATTTATTTTTATTAGTTTGAAGTTCGGCAATTGGATAAAAATTAAAATTTAAAAAAAAGGCCTTTTTTTTCCATGTAAGATAAGCATAAGGAATATGCGGTTTTATGGAATCTGTGTGAAATGGTGAATATTGAAAACATTATTTTTAATTTCAACCTCTTCATTTAGCAAAAACCCTAAATTGGAAAAAAAACCTCTTTTTTCTATATAAGTTAGAAGATGGAGTTTTTGCCATTGATGTCAAATGATGAGAGAAAATAATGCAAATATTATTTTACTAAGTACTCAAACGGATACAGCATATCCAAAAAAAACTAGACACCAAACAGCACGCGATACGTGCTTACACACCTTTCAAAAATGAAAGCTTAAAGGAGTAATTGTCTTAAAATAATTTAACAAAACTTTGAAAAAAGGACTGATATCCAATCAAAAATGGTGTATGATATCCAATCAAAAAAAAAAAACTCACGAATTTTACGGTTTTACGTTTATTGTACCATCATCCACCATTTTCCGCCATTAAAATGCTGTTAACATTTTTTTCCACTTTCACAAGGGGAACGCATAACTTTTGGATTTTTATTTTGAAATGAAATTGCGTTTAACGATTGTACCCCTGTAGAGTGTTCTTCCCTTTCAATAATAACATGCAACGACCTATCATTTCGGAGAAAATGACTTTCGAAAATTTTCGTTTCGGCTTTATTTACTTTATACACCAATATGGTATTTTAATAAGAATAGGCTAGATAGCCTAGTTGATAGAAGAACTGCGTTCGGAGTGGGCGTTAGGGGTTTCGGTTCCCGGTCGTAACTTTTTTTAAATTTTTATTTGTTTTTTTACAGTTAACAATAAATAAATTTATTATATATATTATCCATTATTATTTAAAAATATACTTCGTAAAAAAAAAAAAATAGATAAATAAATAATCGTGACCGAGAATTGAACCCCATAAGCCGAAAGTATTTTTTGAGTTATTTGTGCTGGAAATATATATGTTTCTAACAACTGTTGATAAGCCTGCTTAAGTGTAACATTTGCGAAATTTTTATGGTTATTAAATTAAGTCGAAAAATGTCGAGTAAAAGTCAGTTTGGTCATTAAGTACTACGAACGGCTTTTTTTTTGTGTTTGTGTATTTCAATAGCCTCCCATAGATTTAATTTTTGACCTTTCGTTAAATATGTAATACTTCCACTTCTTGATCTGATTTGCGGTTTAGATAGGTTAGATGTTTGGCAAATATTGATTCTCCAGTGTCTCCAATGTTCCGTTTATCTTATCTTGAAGCTTCGTTTGAGCAATGTACACACCAGGACAGTTTTTACACTTTAACTTATATACACTCCCGACTTGTTTAATGTGCCAATTTTTTTTATATTGATAATATGAGTCGATATGACAATCATATCGACTAGCTCTATTGGTATCTTCAATGCAACATTAATTCCCAGTTTTTCGGATAGTTTTATCATTTTGTCCACGTACGTCCTTAATATGTTATTATTTGAAATCTTGTTGGTTTGGATGTAGTGTTGTGAAATATGATGCATTCAAGGCCATTTTTTGTATCGCTACTCCGGTATTAAACATGTGATATACACACAATATGATTTTTATCGGATAGTGTTTGCACGAGTAGACTTACCACGGAATTGTAAGTTTTTTTTAAATCTTATTACATTTATTACATGAGTTTCAACATTTCTCTGAATTTGACTGATTTTACAAATTTTGAAACGATAAAAGTGCATGAGCAGACATATTATTACAGTTTGATATATTTATATTTGCTGATATCATCTAGGTCTAATTGCAATAATTTTATTCACAACCATTATTTAAAAAAAAAAAAAAATTCGGTTATTGTTCAGTTTAATTACTGTTGCTAAAAATGGTAAATAAACATTGAGAAAAAACTAAATTAAATAATTTTTTACGAATATCATGAAAAATGAATCCGTGAGCGGTTTTGCAAAAAAATTCAATACGTTTTTTTTATGAGCACAAAAACTGCCAAAATTTCAAAGTCAACAACACTTTTTTTTCTTGTTAGTAAATGGTTCCATTCGATTTAAAATTATTTTCAAAAGATAATTTATTTGTAACAATTGAAAAATTACTGTAAAATGTATCAAAATGTAAAATAATTTGAATATTTACTATAATTTGTATAAAAATCGATTTTAATTTTTATAATATATCAAGATAGAATTTGACATTACCGATATTTCTTAACCGACTGACATTATTCAATTGTTTCAACTTTTGAAATTTTTTTGGTATCATTCTTTGAACTTAAATATTATCAGATTATATAATTAGACTTTTTAATACCCAATTATTAAGTGTCCTTTAACATTTTTCTTGTCGCAAGATAAGAAATTGATAATAAATGTGATATACTGTAGTATTTAATGAGTAATTTTAGAATTTGCACGGGTTTTGAGATTTTTTGGGTCTCTCACATTAAAAATGTGATACACAATCTAAGATTTGTTGGGTAGAATTAGCACGGGTTTACGGTTTTTTTGAGCCTCTAACATTAAAAATGTGATGTATATTCAATCTGAGTTTTATCGGGTAGTGTTTGCACGAGTAGACTTATCACGGATTTGTGGATTTTTTTGGGCCTCTCACATTAAAAATGTAATATATACGCAATGTGAGTTTTGTCGGGTAGCGTTTTTTACGGGTTTGCGTTATATCTTATTGCATAGGACATTTTACATTAATTATAATTACTATAGGTATCATTTTCTATCCTATGACGAATTAATATTTTTATATTGTGTTCGAAAGCCAATTATTTTTATTCTTTAATATACTTTCATTTAAAAGCTTAATCATACTAAATTGTGATTTTATTTATGTAATTATTTTTTAGATATCCTGCGACGATTTGCTGCCCAAAAATATCTGTCTGGAATGTTTAAAATATTTGGAACAATCGTATCAATTTAAAATTCAGTATTTATCATCCGAAAAACTTTTAGAAGAAATTATTACAAACACACAAACAAATATAAAAGAAGAAATTTGCATTGATGAAGATGGTGATTTTAAAAATAATTTTTACAATTCAGATGATACTACTCAAAGTGAAATTATCAAAAAAGAATTTTTTTCGGTTAAGCAAGAAACAAATAAAACTTCAAATAGAGAAGAAAATGGTAATAATTCAAATACATACCATACGGAACAAAAATATAAGTGCGAAGAATGTGAAAAACAATTTCATTTGAAAGGAAAATTTTATAAACATCAATTAGTTCATTCGAAAATGGTGAAATGTATGCACTGCGATAAAACTTATGAGTCTTATATAAGGTTAAAATATCATTCACCAGAAATTGTTCGATGTGGAATATGTCAGCAAATTTGTGGATGCAAGAGTACACTGAAAGATCATGTATTTGAACACTCCACTACGTGTGATATATGCGGCAAGAAGTTTCAAACTGCACCAAATTGTAAACGTCATCGAAGGGTAAGTAAGTGTATTACATGTGCAGTAATAAATCCTTAAGAGCCTGTATCATTTTGATAGAGACGTCTATAATAAACACACTATTACACTCGCCGACAAAAATTCGGTAATTTTTGAAGTGAAACTTCTTTAGGCGCGACTAGGGAGTAACTCAGATTTTTTTTCTGACGGAAGTAACGTTTCCGCCATTTAAAAATAATAATAATTCTGATTGGTTGTATGTTTCCGCCATTTAAAAATAATAATTCTGATTGGTTGTAAGTATATGTCATATACTACACGCTTCTTGACTTAATTAAATTTTTTGAAAATCTCTAAATATACTTGTTTATTTATTACTTTTAAAATAAGTAAATTAAAAATAAATTTTCTGACAATTGCGACATTTTATAATATTTAATAACAAGGTTATATTGACATGTGCTGATCTAACCTTCAATTTGCTACTCTCAATTATTTTAAGAAATTATGATGACATTCATTACCTGTTTCGAATGAATAATATTAATATAACATTTAAATAATCTTTGTAAAGCACATGAATAATAAATATAATTAAATTATAATATAATATTTATTTATTTAAGTTAATATTTAATCATTTCAGTGATATATGTCGTCAACGCCAAAGAAGTTTCACTTCAATCGCGCGTAAAGGTTACACGCACACTTTTTTTTTAAGTAAAAATCAAAATTTGAAATTGTGACTATTATGAGTGTTTTAAAAATTTTATTTTATTGTATTTAAATTATAATATTTTATTTACTCTTATTTACTAACAAAAAATATAAAATGGAAGACATTGAACATTTAATAAATGAATAAAGCGATTAACAATAAGTCATCATCCATTTTTATATTCCCACAAAAAGTATAAAACACATGCTTAAGATTTTCGTGGACATGCTTAAGATTTTCTGATTAGAATTTCTTATAGGACTGTCGGAGCAGAAAATCTGATGGTGTGCGCCCGCCCGCTCTAAATTTCATAACATTTGAATAAGTATTTTTTCAGTTATTTGTCCGAGAAATTTTATAATTATAAAACATATACCAACATTTCTTGTAAGATGCCGTTACATGTTTTAATTTTAGATTTTATATTAGGGATACTGTTTTGTACAGATTACAGGGCAGTATTTAGATATTTTTCAAATGTTTTTATAGTATTTAGCAACTACACATTTTCGCATGTAATAAGTATATTACATTCTATTGCTTAAATTTAAAATTATTATAACAATACAAAAGCAAGAATTGAAGGAATATCAAATGAAAAATAATAAAAGTTGAATAATTTTTTTTTCTAATAATTTTTATTTACTTTAAAATAATAAATTTTATTTATTAATTGGCGTTTGTTCAAATTAAATTTTTTTGTTATTTGGATATAATATGGTTAACAATTTGTGGAAAAGATGAAAAAATGTTCTCATTCACAAGAGTTTTACAAAAATTTTTTGTGAAAAATACCTTATTGTATTTTGTTGGAATAATATTCTTTATGTTTTCTTTTTTCGATAATACATTTTTTATTCACTTTTCCATTTTCTATGCTTATTAAATTATTTTGAGTTTTCCGTTGACAAAATATTCTTACACTGTTGTCTCTTAATTTTGTTCATTAACGTACGAATAACAAAACCAGCTATGTAGTTCTTAATTTATTTTTCCACTGTTATGTAAAAATATACCTGTATGCATTTTTTTTCAGGAATGTACGGTAGACATATCTACCCAGATTGACTTTGATTGGTTTCACAAACCAGTAATACGTGAATCTCCCATGTCTGAAATTATTTTCAAGACTTACCACAAACTTCTTCACAACATCTGAAATTATACCATACTATAGATTTAAAATAATCTGACTTGAAGAAGATTTAAAGTTAAAACTCGATGATGCTCCTCGTATATACAAAAATTAAAGTATGCAGTAAGAAGATGTAAAATACCTTTAAGGTAGAAATAGGCAAAAAATCAAAAGACTGTTGGAAACTAAAAAACGTAATAAAAGAACAATTAAAGATTTTAAAAGTGTATTGTAATCACTTCAATCTAAAAATAATAATGTCCGAATAAGATTAAATTGCATTTAAGCGGCATTAGCAATGATTTAAACGTTTTTTATAAAAATATTAAGATATAAAGGTTAAAAAAAATTAATTCAATAGAATGCAACTCCAATTAGCAAAAACACATAATCTTCAAAGTTAAATAAATATTAAAAAAAAAAATATTCAACTTTAATTATTTTTCATTGAATACGCCTAATCTTTTTTATCTCTTTACTATTGTTATATTCTTAAAAGCGACTATCCACAGCTGTTATTGACATAAAGGTGTATGCTTCTAACAAGCTGTTGAGTGTGCTTCTAACAAGATTTAAATTACATGTAATGTACATTGTATTGTATCCAAATAATGTTCTTTTTACATTTGTTTTGTCTTGTTTACTCTTGTAATAATTTATTAGATCTTATTCATATGTATTATGGAGTGTAGGTATTTTCTCTACCCTCCATGTAATTACATTACATTAAATAGTAAATTTATTCCAACTCCTATATTTGAGGATCCTTAACAGGTATTCCTATTTTAACTTTCATAACTAACTTATCATAAATCATTCAAAACTATTCATATAAGTGGATTCCCTCATTTTGTATTTACAATAACTTATTGATTAATTGCACTATATTACTTCTACTCTTAAAGGCTAAATATTTTAATTTGTTTTAGACTCATGGAGATAAACGTTATTTATGTACATATTGTGGACAAGCATTTTCAGATGGTTCAAATTACATTGTTCATGTACGAATTCATACTGGAGAAAAACCATATCATTGTAATCAGTGTGGTAATTATTTTCTTTCCACTTTCACAATTTTATAGAACACTCAAAATTACAGGCTTTATATTTCACTTTTAGATTCAAAATTTAAGGATAGTTATCGATTAAAACAACATTATATAACGCATTCAAACGAGAAAAAATTCGAATGTGAAATATGCAAAAATAAATACAAACGAAAAGAGGATTTAACAAAACATAAAAAAACACACAGAGAACGAAAAAATTATGCTTGTGATATTTGTAATAAAAATTTTAATACAAAGAGTCATTTAGGTCGTCATATGAAAACTCATCTTGAAGTGCCTGGTTAACTTTGAAATATACATATTAAATTTTTTTTAATTGGAGTGAAAGTTTTTATGGCACATTAAAGTTTTTTGACATGAGAGTAAACTCAAATTATTAACAATCTATCCTTATCCTTTTTAACTTCCTGCTATAAAAATCGAAGATTTTAAAAAATCGGAAAGTTGTTGATGTTTTGAAAAAATCGCCTTTTTATCAGATCTCGGATGTTATGAAGTTACAGGAAGCTTCCCTGACTACCCCTGCGAGATTGTCACTATGTCTGTATGTATGTGTTTTCTTTTTTAAGAGGGGGGAATGCTTTTTACGGATTCCAGGCATATCGCCTGGATATGTGTAGACTCGACGCAGCGTCATCAGAAACTCAACGCTAACGCCCATACTCACTAAACCCTAAACCCCTTTTCTTTTGTCCTATTAACCCTCACGGAAACCGCCGTCAGGCATTACTTCGTGGGGGGAGGATATAACTATTGCTTTTCCTTCTGGTGGCTAAGGTGTTATCTTCCTTCCTTCTATCATGTGCAATTTGATCTTGCTCTTTCGATGGAACGCAAGTCTGTGAGGACTTCTGTTACAAACGTATTGGTAGCGTTCCAGGCAGTCCCTGATGATACCATTGCTTCAACTAGTGAATCTGGTTGCGTTCTCTGGTTCAGGATCCTTTCCAAGTCTTCACGCTGTGGATCGAAACGACGACATACAAAGAAGACGTGCTCCGCATCTTCAGAAACTCCTGGGCAGGCCGGGCACCCTGAGAATCATCGTGCTTAAAGCGGTGTAGATACTTTCGAAAACACCCGTGTCCAGACAACATCTGTGTAAGATAATAATTGACCTCGCCGTGATTCCGGTTAAGCCAAGTGTCGATCCAAGGTATGAGGCGGTGCGTCCACTTTCCCTTCTCTGCGGTATCTCATTGCATTTGTCATCGGCCTATGCTGTTCTGCCGTTCTTCCATTCTATGTTCTTCAGGTCTCAGTGCAGTTTGCCTTCTTCGTTGGAAGGCCCGTCTTTCCTCTGCTAGAACTCTGAGAGGTATCATTCCGGAAATGACGCACGCTGCTTCCTCTGATATTGTGCGGAAGGCGCTAGCTACTCGTAGAGCGCTTTGTCGATAGATAGGACCAGCTTTTCTCCATGATTCCTGTAAATCTAGTGCATCGGCCCAAATAGATATGTAATATGTGAGCAGTGATGTGACTACGGATGATAGGAGTAGGCGTCTACTCTGTTTTGGGTCTCTAACATTAGGTATATCAATCTTGCTAGACTAGCTCTCACCACCGACGCCTTGTGTGTATGTGTGTGTATGTTTGTCGATCGCCGCCAAGGTCGTGAAAATCGGTTGATTGGTTCGAGAGATACGGTTAACGAAATATTCGGGAACAGCTAGCTTTTGAGCTCAGAGCTCAAAAATAAAAAAAGTATAGTGCTTAGGTATAGATTTACCGGGAATTTGCAGGGATGGCCTTTAGGATCAATCGTTTTCAAAATTTTTTAATTATCTTATATATGTCGTTCTCGTTTTTCTGTAAGCATTTCTGCCTGTTTTTATTATTATAGTATACTTATTTATTTAGGTCTGTCATACCAAAATAAGCGATTCGTTTTTATACAACTCAACGCAGATGGTAACATCATAGATGGATTCCTTTCCGTTGCAATTATTTAAAATCAAAATACCACGCGTATTTATAATACAATATTAATTAAATAAATAAGTGGTTTACTGATTTGTCGTTAATAGTAAACAACAAAAATAATTAATTTACATGTGTAATAACTCTTTTGTTTTAAAAAATTATCTTGTTTTCAAAATAGTTTAACATAACTTCGATAGTTTTGTTGTTACACATGCAATCGATCTCAAACATGAGATAACAAATGTTGTACGAATGAAGTAAATTTAGGATTCTCTAAAATTGGAAATATTTGTAAAAAAAATATTAAATTTAAAAAATATTTAGTAATTTAAGAAAATAGAATAAAAATGTAACAGATTGGTTTGAAGCAACAATTGATTTTTTATTTTTTTTCGCGCCTTATGAAAAAATGTAGCTTGATAAATTTTTTCAATTTTCGGGGAAAATATTATGAAATAAAATTTTATGGAAAGTAATTAAAATTAAATTTTATGAAAATTAATTTGAATTAGATAAAATGCTGTTCCTGAAAAACGAAAATTTTATATAATTGTCTACTAGTAATTCTGTGAGTTAGATATGTATCGCTTAGAATGCATATACAATCACATGTTTTTAGTATAGAAACGAGGAAGAAGAAATTATAAATCAATTTGAAACACGGAAAAGTCAGGAAATTTAGTATTTGAGATACAGTAGACATCCTAATAATTTTTCCCCAGATAATTTTACATTCAACTTATAAAATTGCACTTTCCTAGCGTGCATAGAAAATGTAGGTGTTTCTGGAGTTTTCTTTTCGCTGCAAAATTGTCTAGCTACAACATAGACCTCACTACGCTGTTGATGTTAAATCAGCGGAAATTCAAAAGTTTCGTACAGTTTTTATCTTATTAAAAATACTCTCTGTGCTCGCAAAGTGGTTTCTCGTTGATCCTTGAGGCGGTATTACGGCCTTACCTCCGTGTTAGAGAATTATAATATGTCAGAAAAACAGTTCTACGCGTGAGTTGTACTAAAACAATTAACTAAGCGTCGATTGGACATAGTTTTCTCACTCCAGAACCTTATTTTCTCACATTTGCAACTAATAAATGAGCACATGGGTAGTCTCCTTTTTCTAATTCTGTGCTTTGGATAAAATTATATATTGCTAGGGAGCACATTTAAATATTGTATTTTATGTATGCAAACAGGTTAAAATCTGGGAACTGTTCTGCACATAAGTTAATTGTTAACTGTTCTGCACATAAGTTAATTGAAAATACTTCAACTGCGCATCAACTGTTTTCATAATTCTTAATTCACCTCAAAATATAATTCTACACTCAATTGCAACTAATAATAAGCACTGCGCGTTAGTAGTCTATTTATTTTACTAATAAGTACAAGGAGACCTTACAGTTTCCTAGTTCATATATATGGACCTTATAATTTGCGTAGATGCTCATAGGAATTTCTATAAACAGTTCTGCGCATAGGTTTGCTCAAAATACTTGTGCACATCGGTTGAACTCATCATTTGTTGTCCCCAAAACCATATATTGCTTACATTTGCAATTAATAAATGAGTACAAGCATCTATTAATTTTATTTCTGCACATAGAAGACTCTAATATTTTGTTAGTACGCATATCTACCTTTTACAAATGATATGTTCACAGGTTTATTTCTAAAAATACTTCAACTGCGTTTCATTTGGTCTCATAGTTCTTGGTTAACCCCAAAACTTAATACTACACGCAATGGCAACTAATTATTGACTACTGCGAATAGATGGCCTCCAAATTTGACTACTGCGCATACGAAGATCATTTATTCTAATTCACAAAGGTTCATGTCAAAGAACAGTTTTGCGTATGTGTAGTCTTAAAATACTTCAGCCACACATCAAATGGTCGCATGATAGATAGTATTTTAGGGTGTTATCAATTTTTGAAGGGAAGGGGGTTGTGGATGGTGTAACGCCAAGAAAGATTCTCTGATTAATTTAAGTAATTCTACGTCGAATGGAAAAAGCCGGAACTTCTTAACATGTCTAGAAGTGAATAGGGTAATTAAAGTTTTCGGAATTTTCAAGTAATTTTGCGTCTATTGAAAAAAAACTGTACCTTCCTAGCATTTAAAAGTAAATGAGGGTAGTTTTAAGGGATTGTGAATATGATTAAGGACCAGGAAGCAAGATTTTCTTTAAATTTAAAGTAATTTCACGTTGAAAGGAAAAATCAGCAGCTTCCTAACGAATATTTGAGGGGTTGAGTAAATCCAAATTTAATGTTTTCGGATATTTCACCCAGGTTTCAAGGTCATATACTTTTAAATACTAACACAGAGTTTCTCACAGAAATAAACACTTTTAAGTATTTCAAAATATTTCATAAATTTTTTTAACACTATCACATATTTTTGTAGAAATATTATTTACACCAGAAAAGCGTTAAAGCGAACAAAATAAAAGAATAAAAAGTCCATATATATTCCATATTCATGTCGGTATTAATTTAGTACATATATTATTCACTCATATAATTTTTTTTGATTCTAAGTATGTATAGCAAAGTTTAAATTATTTATAATAATGGTTGTAAAAACGTATAAAAACTACAAGCTGACAGCTATCGGCACCGTGCATATATCATATGGAAGAGAAGCTCAATCGATTAACGCGAAGCTGGATAAATGTGTAACATAAATCATTCATGTATGTGTATAAATCCTATTTAAATGCATCTAAATTGTGTGTTGTTCAATAATTAAAAAAAAAAAAAAACTGGAAGAAATAAATGCAAATTTTTGTTTTCCAACAGGAAGTTAAGATTTTGAGCAGTCTAGAAGGAATTAATACCATTAAACAGTAAGTTACTAGTTACCTAATAAAATATAATTATATAAATTAATAAATGTGTTACTATATTACATAATTGTATATAACAGTTTTTTTATTGTTCAAGATGACATTCTCTGCAGTTAAAAAAATTGTGAGCCGTCACGGTACAGATGGCAGATGTGAAACATCGAAAGAATGTTGTAGGTTACCCTAACATGTGTAACGTAGTAAATAACACTATATATACTATAGGTATGTGTGGATCAGCGAGACAGATTGTGCACTGTGACTTGAGTATTACCTACGACTACGTATAGTACATATATTCCATCATACAGGAGATGCGTCGCCACGGCCTATATCGCCACGCCAACACTCAAGTTTACCCTCGCCTATAGATGTTTCACATTAAAATTTGAACATTAATAAATCAAATACTTTATGGGGGGTTGTAATCGAGTTATGACATATCTATAAATATTTATTTCAAAATAATATATATTTTGAATTTCTAATATATGTATGTCCTATATTATATTTTTAATTAGTCCAATAGTTGATGACCGATTTAGGGTAGGTATTTTAAGGCAACTTGAAATAATAAAAACAGTATATTATCGATGTGAGGTGATGGTGCAGCTATATGAAAAAAAAATTTATTAGAAATTTAATATATACTTTTGGCAGCTTGAAATCATTTTAATCTTATTTTTTTAAGTTTAAATAAAATTTTAGACTAATTTGAAGATTTTTAGTATGACCCAACTACACCAAAGTTGATTTGCGATGTATTCTTTTGAATGATAATTGCAAATTGTAAATTAATATTTTATATATTTTCAATTTCAGAAAGTTAATTTAAAAACTGCAAACTGTTATATTATTTTAAAAAAATTGTGAGCCGTCACAGGACGCCTGGCAGATGTGAAACATCGAAATAATTTTGTAGGTTACCCTAACATGTGTAACGTATTAAATAATACTATATATACTATAGGTATGCGAGATCAGTGTAACAAGATAGTCACTTGCGCACAGTCGCTTGCGCATTACTTACGACTGCGTATAGTACAAATATTCCATTATATAGCATGGAATGCGTCGCTACGTCCTATATCACCACGCCAATACTCAAGTTTACCCTAGCCTATAGATGTTTCACATCAATAATTGGGTTAATATCTATGAATTCCTTCTTTATGGTTTCAATCGTGCGACTATTGTCCTAACATGATGGAATAAAATGTTGGATCAAATCATGTGCTTCTAAGTTTGTGAATTCAATGTTGCCTTCAATAAAACCTAGTATAATAATATAATAAAACTGTATAATAATAAAAATTTAAGAAAAAAAAATTAAATTAGACGAGCCCACGGGCCTTTCATGTACATGATACAAAATCCCCGTTAATTTTTTTCAATCTCCCCATAGCAATCCTTTCCTGGAAATCAGCAAACTGGGTCAATTTGACCCACGGTCGCTGCTCTTCAGGAAAAGATTTCCCATGCCACACGATGTCGATTGCACCTAATTCCGGGGTAATCTTAATTGTATATATTTTCTTTTAGGTTAAGTCATCTATTTATTTTTAAGTTATACGGATGGCCTATCCATCCGAATAGGTTAAGTGTTCTCTCAATGGTTTTTATTTTAAATTTTCCATTTATCAAACGATGAATCAAAAATTGTAATCTCGATGTAACTAGTATATAAGATGATGTATTATAGATAAAGCTTAGGCTAGGTGCTATAACTGTAAGCCGAATTGTATTTATATTATGATGCTAATAAAGAATTATCAAACTAAACTAAACTAAATTTTGACTCAAGCAGAAACAAGTCTTGTAATTGCCATCATGTAGTATAAACATCAGAATAAACATTTTGTTCATATATATTACGTATCAATTATTTTTCCCGCTCAACTAAATACTTCAACAGATTATGAGACTTACATTATAATATAAAAATTATAATAAAAAGTAAATAAATAATAATTTACTGAATTACAATTAACATAAAGTTCCAAGAGTAAAACTTGTGTTCACAAATTTGGTATTTTGTGTAAAGTTGAAATGGCAGCAAAAAATAGTTCAATATCCACATTTAGATCCTACAAATTTCTCATAATAAAAATTTAAGTAAGTTTTATTACACTTACTTGATGAAAAATATGTCAAAGGCGTAATTATGAAAACATCAGACCTAAGTACTATATCAGAAAAGGAACAAAAGGATTTCGAAGGGAAAGATGCAACAGAACGTGTTACTATTGTCATGTGCATACCTGATTTACACGTCAGAAGAAAATTATTTAAATCAAAACAAGACCTACAAGATTTACAAGAACTTTTTTGCAATAATGACAAACTCATCAATGAATTGGAATCTATCGGCACAAAAATGGTCTAAAATAGAAGAGGGCGATAAAGTTTGTCACTTGCTACTCACTATTTCAAAAAAATATGAAACAGTTATTACAGTTTTTATAAACAAACGACAATCTCACATTAAAATTTGTAAAATCAATACAGAAATTTCTCAAAATCAACATGAGCATCACACAAACAATAAGCATCGCAGTCAATTTCAACGAAATGTACAAACGGCAAGAGAAATTATAATAATTTAAATAAAAATCGGGCAAAATTTAATAAAAATAACAATTATGCAAAATTAACTAAGCAAGTAGAAAATGATATTTTTTTAGTAACATTATCGGATGAAATAAATTACATCGATCACAACGAAGTATTATTTATTTTGGATTCAGAAGCCAAGAAGACAAATATTCAAAAAATAGAACCTGTAAAAAAACAAAATTGCTGATGGTACTGATATGATTGCTCACGAGAAAGGTTACTAAAATTATATTCTATGCATACACTCATGAAAATTGAAGCGCTTTTACTTGAAAGATTAAAATTCAATTTACTGTCTGTTAAAGAAATTATTCAAGAAACATATACAGAGACATTTAAAAATGATTATGCAGAAATTAAAAGAAATCACTTCAAACTTCTATTTAAAAATATAAACAATTTATTTATAGCTGTATTTAATTAAAATAACCAAGAAAACAATTTTCTAACAAGACAAGAAGATAGCCTTTGGCATCTAAGATTAGGACATGCCAACAAAAGAGGGTAACAATTGCTGAAACTTCCTCAAAATAAAAATATAAGCTGTTCTTGTCAAGAATCTAAAGCTACAAGAGAACCATTTAAGAAAATAGATTATCCACACGGTCACGTCGAATTGAACAATTACTACATTGCGATGTTTGGTTGGGATCCAACCAAGTAAACAACATCTTTAGGTGAGACATTTTATCTATCAATCACCAATGGTTTTTCTCATTGTTATTGTATTTACCTGCATAAAAAAAAGTGAAACAGAATTACATTTGAAAGCACATATACAAAATTTAAAATCTAATTCAATCCATGTGGCAAAAATACGCATGAATCCAGTAGGTGAATTTTTGTCAAATAATTTTAAAAGCTACTGCATTAAAAATGGGATTTAACAGAAACAAATCATATTAATGATGAATCAAGCGAATATGAAGAATATCAAATTCAAAAAGATGAAACACAAAATGTAAACAAACGGTTAATCAAAATGTCCAAATATTTTTCATTGAATATGAAATATAAACTGCGTATTGATTAATTGGCGAAAATATCGGCCCCTCCATATATAAAGAAGCAATTGATGATGATGTATAACGAATACACTACTTTACACTACGCCATTAGTAAATTAAAAAGAGCAGCTAAGTTGTGGTTTTCCTCGCTGGAAGATGAAATTTTAGACTGGGAAACTTTCTAACAGTATTTAAAAAACACCTTTTCATTAAAAATCGATGAAGCGGAAATTCATCAACAATTGTCAACAAAACGAAAGAAAAGTAACGAAACGTATACATCGGACCCATATGAAATGAAAGTATTAAAGCGAAGAAACTATCGTAAAGTACGTTATAAGTGGAATTAATAATAAAGAATTAAAGAAAATATTATCGATTAATAATTTTACGAAAATTCATGAATTGTTAACCGCTACGACAACGCTACGAAAACAAAGTTAAACTGTCTTTAACCAACGAAGAAGAGAAAAACGATTCCTTCATAATAAACATAATTATAAAAAAACAAAACGATGCAGACGAAAAATAAAAACTACAAAAGTATTCAAATGCTTTAATTGTAATGAACCGTGACATTTATCAATTTAAAAAATTGGACTTGCAAAAAAAGACTGTTTTAGTAAACATATAAGGAATCCGAAACCTAACAAAAATGTTAAACAAATATCAATAATTGGTGTTACTTAAAATGAATATCATAAATAAATATTCATTGACGGAAAAGAAATGACAGCCTTTCTTGATATGGGAAGCGAAATTCTAACCATGCGAGAAGATGCTGCAACGAAAAATCATTTAGATTACCAACCATATAATATAAGTGGATTTGGAAAACAAAAATGTGAAAGTCTAGGAAAACGAACATTGTGGATAACGATTGATAAAATTAAGATAGGAGATGAAGTCTTAATCATCCCCAATTTCGCACAAGATCCGGGAACCAAAGAACAAGGTTTGTTCAACATCGAAAAGAAGTGTGAGAAATTAAATAAAAGTAATGAAAAACGTAAAAATAATTTAATTCACTTAAACGAAATATTTGTGAATGAAACTATGTCGAATGAAAATAAACACGCCTTAACCGAAGTACTCAAACAATACATTGTTTTGAGAAATTTCAAAAATATTTTCGGCTTCACAATGTGTTCTCTGTATAATTTTAGAATTGAAAATTTTTTTAATATTATGAAAAATTTTCTGGTTTATTTACATAAAAAAGTGGTACCAAAAACAACTACTGAATGAAATACATTACAAAAATTAAGATTAAGTTTTAACCAGTAAAAATAATATTCAATTTTGTCATATATATATAAATCAAAAATAGAATTTTCTCTTTCCAGTAACATTTTTAATTTTATGCAACTAATAAAACTTACAAGCGTTTTTCTAAGCATACATACCTAATTTGGCAAAATGAATTTGCAACAATTATCGTCTATAAAAGTTTATTTTCCAGCAAACATTTCTTTTCTCAGAAGATCGTTTGCCCTTGTATATTTTCTAGTAAAAATATCACATGAAAATGCTTTTTTAACAAACATATCACTATTAATACTAGTGGTGCCATACGAAGTTCCGTAGTGATTTATTCAGGTACTATCATCAATCAAGTTCACAGATGTTGAACTTGCTTCTACATTGTGGTTTAGAGCCTGATTTATTGATTCAAGTTGTCGTTCCTCTTTTTAAGATTTTTTATGAATTCTGAGCTTATTATGAATTCGTTTATATTGAACTAAATTAAATTTATTTGCAAATGTTTTATTATAAATATGACGTAAAAAAGATTTTTCTCCAGTATGAATTCTCCAGTATGTCTAACTATTATTTTCTAATTTTTATTACAAAAATCACAAGAAAATGGTTTTTCTCTACTGTGAATTCGTTTATGTAAAACTAAATAATCCTTCTGAATAAATGTTTTATTACATTACAGATATCAACAACTCGTGGTAGCATAAACAGATTTTATTACAAGAAAATTATTTTTCTCCACTACATTGTATTCATTTATGATCAGTTAAACATTTTGATAATATTTTATTACGCATATCATAAGAAAATGGTTTTGCTTAACTGTGAATTCGTTTATGTTTAAATTCGTTTATGTTTAAATTAATATTTGTATTATTATTTTTCAGTTACTTTTGTTTGCTCTAGAAATAAGTTGGCGAAAATTAAAATGTCACTAGGCGAAAATTTATTAAACATGCTAATTAGGTTGGTAGGACAAATTGGGAAAAACGACAAAAGTGAGAAAAAGCAATTGTATGAATCAAATGTGTGCTCAAGAGTTATAAAATTGTTATAAATTTTCTGTTGTCAATCGAGAGATAATTGCAAGCTTGAAAGTGTGAAAAGGTATTTTTTCAAAACACTTTGTCAAATAAATTTCCATTATTTATTTTTGGACTTTTATTTTATAAGGCGTTGTTAATTGTGCGTCATGGCATTGAAACTTAATTTAGCACTCAAAACCAAAGACATTTATGGCATAGCAATAGGCACAAAAGTTAAAGCAGCAGATGGATCAAATGATCCAGCAGTGAAAGAATGGGTTAAGCTTGACATTGAGGCTCAGTCACTCATAGCCTTGAATGTCAACAGTCACATTGCAACGAAACTCGCAAACTGTGAAACGTCGCGCCGGATGCTGGACAAGATCGTGACAATGTATGGGACCAAAACGGACGCCACTGCAGAGGCTCTACGAGTGAAATTCTTTACCTATACATACAATGACACAAAAACAGCGGCGGAAAACTGCATGGACATGGCGACAATTTCTGATGAACTGAGAAGCGCAGGTGACCCACTGAGTGACAAATGGATCATGTCGAGGATTTTGTGTGTGCTGCCAACTAAGCTCGCACATTTCAGGACTTCATGGGACAACGTTCCGGGAGACCAACAGACTGTCGACAGGTTGATAGAAAGACTCAGGTTGGAAGATGAAAGACTGAAGGATGTTGGGAATGGACCTGAGGGAAATGTACAAAATGCTCTAGTCTCAAAACAACAATACAAACCACAATACAAGAAGCAAGGACAGCAAACAAAACCACTCATCTGCCACAAATGCGGAAACAAAGGACACTTTATGAAACAATGTACAGGCAAGCCGTGTGCGAAATACTTGGAGTATTGCAAGAGAAATTACACATGCAACAGCTGCGGAAAGAAAGGCCACTTTGCGAAGAAGGTCATGCCAAAGTCGACAAGAACCAAAACAAGGCACCACCATATGCACTCATCAACGTCACCGCTGCACTGCTGAACTGCAAGAAGGAAGATAAACAAGAATGTTGGTTTCAGGACTGCGGCGCCAGTCAACACATGTCTGCAATCCGTGAATGGTTTTATGAATTGGTGCAATTGGAGGCGTACAACGGGAGAGATTGGAATGAAGTGACACTGAAAGGAGTTTTGTATGCACCCAGCCTTTGTTTCAACCTTGTTTCAGTAGGCCAGATTCTTGACAAAGGATTTCAACAGGAAGCTGACAGCAAAACATCAAAGTTTGTGAACTTTGAGACCGGAGAAGTTGTTGTCATGGCAGAAAGGGAAGGAAACCTGTTCAAGATGCTGTTGAGGAGGGAGAAGGACACACAATGCTCGCTCATCACATCCATCAAGACCTGGCACGAACGGCTGGCACATCAAAATGCCAAGTACGTAAGGAACATTCTCAAGGAACGAAATACATAGACGACTGGAACAACTACGTATGCACAGGCTATGCCTACGGCAAGCAACATCGGACGTCTCATCCGACTAACCCGAAGACAGCAGAGCACCCGCTAGACCTGGTGCACGTAGATTTGGGCGAAATGAGTGTACCATGATTGTCGAATGCGAAGTATTCCTTACTTTTTAAGGATGATTACACTCATTACCGCACAATCTACATCTTGAAGACGAAGGATGAGGCACCGGACAGACTCGAGGACTACACCAACTTGGTGGAGAATCAACTCGGAAGGCGAATCAAAAGTGTCTTAGGTCAGACAATGGAAAGGAAATAAAGAACAGTCGCACAGTCAGGATGTTGAAAGAGAGAGGCATTTTCCACACTTTTACGAACACGCATACACTGGATCAAAACAGAAGAGTTGAGAGGGAGATGCGCGCCGTAGTTGAGGCTACCCGCACAGCAATACACACGAACGCAATGAGCAAGAGACTGTGGGCTGAAGCTACAAACTACGCCACATTTACCCTGAACCAGACAGGAACCAGCACAGTAGAAGAAAAGACACCAGCTCAACTTTGGTTCGGAAGGCAGATGGACATAAACAAACTGAGAGCATTCGGATGTGAATGTTATGTGCTGAAGCACAAGCACAAGACTGGAAAGTTGGATGAAAAATCCAGGAAGGGAATCCTGGTGGGGTACGAGTGGAACTCACCCTGTTACAGAGTCTATTTCCAGGACACTGGGGAAATAGTGAGCTCAGACAACGTCATGTTCCGAGTGAAAGAGGTCGCAAGAGAGCTGGGAACAGAGGTGACACACGAAGCAAGTAGAGAAGGAGAACCAGAACTGACAGACGACGAGTCGGAGAATGAGGAAAAGAAGGAGCCAGAAGAGCAAGGAGGCCAACAAGACAAGGACGGCAAGCAAGGAGGCGAACCAGAAAGGAGAGACAATTCACCGGGCAGAACAACGTTTAGAGATCGTTACACGCTATTACAACCGAAGAAATACGCCGATTACATCACCGGCTACCTGAGAGGAGGAAACATTGTACACTGTGCAATGATTGGCGAAGTCCAGGAAATCTCGACGGAAGACGCACTGAAAGACCCAAACTGGCGGAAGGTGATGCAGGAGGAGTACGATTCTCAAGTGAAAATGAAGACATGGAAGTTGGAGAAGTGTCCGAAAGACGTGAAGCCTATCTCGTGCAGGTGGGTACTGAGAGAGAATGCCGACGGTAAGCTGAAGGCGAAACTTGTCGCTCGAGGCTTCGAGCAGAGAGAGGGTATGGATTACCAGGAGACATTTAGCCCAGTCGCTCTATACGCCTCGATCAGGCTCATCCTGAGCCATGCTGCCTCGAAGAAGATGAAAGTGGCTACGTTCGACGTCAAGACAGCGTTTCTATATGGCAAGTTAAATCAAGTTCTGTTCATGACCCAGCTTCGGTGTTTCGAGGACGGAACTGACAAGGTATGTCGTCTCTTCAAGGCCATATACTAAAGCAAGCACCGAAAGTCTGGAACGAGGAAGCAAATGGAGAATTCGAGAGCATCGGACTGACAAGCACTGATGATGATCCATGTGTTTATTACAACGAGGACAGGAGCATCATCATGTCAGTCTTCGTGGATGATGATCTGATCGCAGGAGAAGATGTTGCAGAAATTTGCAATCTTCTAAGGAAAATCAGTCAGAAGTTTGAGATCACCTATAGCAAGAACATACAAGAGGAATTTACTTATTTGGACATGCAACTGAAGATGCAGGATAGAAGATGGAATATTCGAGTCAGCCCAGATACACTGAGAAGATACTTGAGAGAATGAGACACGCCGACTGCAACCCCGTTTCAACCCCTATGGACGTTGGACTGGCTAAAGAGTTGATGGAGAGTTCGAACGACCTACCAGTAGTTACCGACATTCCCTACAGGGAAGCGATCGGCAGCTTACTGTACCTCTCCACCATCTCCAGGCCCGACATTAGTTTCGCAGTTAATTTCTCAGCAGGTTCTGTACAAGTCCGAAAGAAGTCCACTGGTCCATGGTGAAGCGTATTTTCAGGTATCTCAGAGGCACAACGAAGGTTGGAATCTTCTTCAACGGAGATTCAAAGTTGGAGGCATACTCAGACTAAGACTTTGGAGGTGATCAAGAAACGAGAAAGTCAACTACAGGAGTACTACTGATGCGAGGTGGACCACTGGTGTGGTACTCGCAGAGGCAACATTTGGTCGCTACTTCGACTTCAGAAGCCGAGTATCGCGCTGCAGCCGCAGCAATCGACGACATATGTTGGGTGAGACGAATCGCCAAGGAGCTGAACATGTTGGAGAGTGACGAACCAACGAAACTCTACATCGACAATCGATTTGCTGTACACATGCTTCTGAACGCCCACGAGGGGAAAACTTTCAAAGAAAAGAAGCACATCGACATCTCGAGAAAGTTCATTCAGCAGAATATTGGCAAAACAGTGGCTCCAAACCCGAAGCAGCTGGCTGATATTCTGACCAAACCCTTATCAAAGAAAACTTTTGTCTATTTAAAAGGTGCATTAATTCAGGAGGAGTGTTGAGATGAATTAAATTCACTGTCCTATTATTGTATTATTATTTTTCAGTTGCTTTTGTTTGCTCTAGAAATAAGTTGGCGCAAATTAAAATGTCACTAGGCGAAAATTCATTTAACATGCTAATTAGGTTGGTAGGACAAATTGGGAAAAACGACAAAAGTGAGAAAAAGCAATTGTATGAATCGAATGTGTGCTCAAGAGTTATAAAATTGTTATAAATTTTCTGTTGTCAATCGAGAGATAATTGTAAGTGATTTTGCTTCGCAAAATCCAGCAAGTTTGAAAGTGTGAAAAGGTACTTTTTCAAAACACTTTTTCAAATAAATTTCCATTATTTATTTTTGGACTTTTATTTAATAACCTTCTGGAGATCGCTGAGAAACAACATTAAATAAATAGCTTTTCAGAATAAATGTCTTCTTACAGATATCACAAGAAAATGGTCTTTCTCCGCTATGAGTTCGTTTATGTAACACTAAATAACTTTTCTGAGTAAATGTTTTATTACAAATATCTCAAGAAAATGGTTTCTCTCCAGTGTGGATTCGTTTATGTAAAACTAAATGACCTTTCTGAGTAAATGTTTTAGTACAGATATCACAAGAAAATGATTTTTCTCCACTATAAGTTCGTTTTTGGTGAATTAAAACATTTTGTTGAGTAAATTTTTTATTTCAAATATCACAAGAAAATGGTTTTTCTCCACTGTGAATTCTTTTATGTTCAACTAAAGTATTTTTTTGAGTAAATGTTTTATTACAAATATCACAAGAAAATGGTTTTTCTCCACTATGAGTTATTTGGTTCGAATACGATTACAAGGGCCCCTCGGTTTTTTGATGAATTTTGGCAAAACAAGCCAAAATAAGACGAAAATGAAGAATACTAACTTTCTTGTTTTCGCCTATTTTTCGAGTTATCGAACTTTTTTTTCGAAAATATACTCCAAAATAACCAAATATTTTTTTTGTTTATTTCACAAAATAATCACAATTTAACACATTTCACAAGATTTAATTACAATTTGTTGTTACAATTAATAAAATTTCAGTCATTAACAACCAAAATTTCAATTTATTTAAACGAAATAATCATTTTTATTTTAATCACTCTTTTGGCATATTGACGCCATTTTATATACTTATATTTTACTGAAAAAAAGTAAAATTCTTTTGAATATTATAGCCAACATTAAAAAAAAAAATTCCTAAATGAATATAATGAAGATTTTATTGTTTAATTTTATATAAAACATTCATACTAAGATTTCATCGCCAAATCAAACATTTTTAATTTAAATCTGCTAAATTTAAAAAAACTACACCCCACAAATCTATGGGTAGTTTAATCACAGGTTGAACGTAGGGGCCAAAAACCAACTCGACCCGTGCAAACGATACCCCACAAATCTATGGGTAGTTTAATCACAGGTTGAACGTAGGGGCCAAAAACCAACTCGACCCGTGCAAATGATACCCCACAAATCTATGGGTAGTTTAATCACAGGTTGAACGTAGGGGCCAAAAACCAACTCGACCCGTGCAAACGATACCCCACAAATCTATGGGTAGTTTAATCACAGGTTGAACGTAGGGGCCAAAAACCAACTCGACCCGTGCAAACGATACCCCACAAATCTATGGGTAGTTTAATCACAGGTTGAACGTAGGGGCCAAAAACCAACTCGACCCGTGCAAACGATACCCCACAAATCTATGGGTAGTTTAATCACAGGTTGAACGTAGGGGCCAAAAACCAACTCGACCCGTGCAAATGATACCCCACAAATCTATGGGTAGTTTAATCACAGGTTGAACGTAGGGGCCAAAAACCAACTCGACCCGTGCAAACGATACCCCACAAATCTATGGGTAGTTTAATCACAGGTTGAACGTAGGGGCCAAAAACCAACTCGACCCGTGCAAATGATACCCCACAAATCTATGGGTAGTTTAATCACAGGTTGAACGTAGGGGCCAAAAACCAACTCGACCCGTGCAAATGATACCCCACAAATCTATGGGTAGTTTAATCACAGGTTGAACGTAGGGGCCAAAAACCAACTCGACCCGTGCAAACGATACCCCACAAATCTATGGGTAGTTTAATCACAGGTTGAACGTAGGGGCCAAAAACCAACTCGACCCGTGCAAATGATACCCCACAAATCTATGGGTAGTTTAATCACAGGTTGAACGTAGGGGCCAAAAACCAACTCGACCCGTGCAAACGATACCCCACAAATCTATGGGTAGTTTAATCACAGGTTGAACTTAGGGGCCAAAAACCAACTCGACCCGTGCAAACGATACCCCACAAATCTATGGGTAGTTTAATCACAGGTTGAACGTAGGGGCCAAAAACCAACTCGACCCGTGCAAACGATACCCCACAAATCTATGGGTAGTTTAATCACAGGTTGAACGTAGGGGCCAAAAACCAACTCGACCCGTGCAAATGATACCCCACAAATCTATGGGTAGTTTAATCACAGGTTGAACGTAGGGGCCAAAAACCAACTCGACCCGTGCAAATGATACCCCACAAATCTATGGGTAGTTTAATCACAGGTTGAACGTACAGTTGAATGTTAATATTTCATAATAATAAAAAATATCATGAATAATAATCCACAATAATTATAACAAAAAATTAATTTTTAAAACATTTTGACATTTACTGTTAATTAATATTTAAAACATTTTGATATTGATTGTACAACACCGCATTTTAAGAAACTTTTTTTTTTTTAATGTTGGCTATAATATTTCATAACAATGTTTTTTGGTTACTTTTTTAAGTAAAATATAAGTATATAAAATAGCGTCAATATGCCAAAAGAGTGATTAAAATAAAAATGTTTATTTCGTTTAAATAAATTGAAATTTTGGTTATTAATGACTGAAATTTTATTAATTGTAACAACAAATTGTAATTAAATCTTGTGAAATGTGTTAAATTGTGATTATTTTGTGAAATAAACAAAAAAAATATTTGGTTATTTTGGAGTATATTTTCGAAAAAAAAGTTCGATAACTCGAAAAATAGGTGAAAACAAGAAAGTTAGTATTCTTCATTTTCGTCTTATTTTAGCTTGTTTTATCATAATTAAAAGTCAAACCGAGGGGCCCTTGTAATCGTATTCGCCCCAGTTATTTTATGTAAAACTAAATGACTTTTCTGAGTAAATATTTTATTACAGATATCACAACAAAATGGTTTTTCTCCACTGTGAGTTTGCTGATGTTGAATTAAAACATTTTGTTGAGTAAATGTTTTATTACAAATATCACAAGAAAATGGTTTTTCTCCACTATGAGTTCGGGGGGCGATTACGCAAAACTAAATAACCTTTCTGAGTAAATGTTTTATTGCATATATCACAAGAAAATTTTTTTCTTCACTATAAGTTCGTTTATGTAAAACTAAATAACGTTTCTGAGTAAATGTTTTATTACAGATATCACAACAAAATGGTTTTTCTCCAATATGAATTCGTTTATGTTGAATTAAAATATTTTGATATTTAAATATTTTATTAAAAATATCACAAACAAATGATTTTTCTTCAGAGTGAATCTTCTGTGATATAAAAACACTTTCATCAAATATTTCATCTTCAATCATTAATTCAGTGTTTAATTCTTTTTCAATTTTAATTTTTTCATAATTATCTGAATGAAAATGTTCTTGATCTTCTATATTTATATTGACCTTGTTGTCTGCTATTTCATCCATTTCACCACTGCTACAATCTTCTATTGTTTCAATTTTAATTTTCCAATCTTCCATCGTAACATTTTCATTAAATATTTCATCTTTAATTATTAATTCAGTGTTTAATTCTTCTTCAATTTTAATTTTATCATAATGATATTTATCAAAATGTTCTATATTCATTTTGCTCTTGTTATCTGGCTAAAGTTCTAACGTTAAAATGACAGTGACTTAGTTGCATAGAATATAATATATTATTTGAAAAAATCAACACATGTAGGGAAGTTTAATACTAAATCGATACTCTGAAGTATCGATATTTTTTCAACAAGTATCCATATAAAATATCAATACAGAGCCTCGTATCTATGCTTCATATCGATACCCAAATAGCAATATCGATCCAACGAACTAAAATGCAAAAATTATTTATACTAAATTTTCTCTAAAAAAGTTTTTAAAATATGATTCTACCATTTTTATAAATAATTTTAAAATTTATTATAAAACAATTTTATGTATTTATAGGTATCTATATAAATACATGTGTACTTGTGTTTACATATTACAACAATATTATAACAATAACATCAAGTGATACTGCCAGCTAGTGATACTTTAAAAAAAATTATTTAAAAAGCGCCAAAGATTCTTAAATCTTTGGGACTGATTTAAATTTGTATAGCAAAATAAAAATGCTGGTGGAATATTATAATTAATATAAAATATACAGAACAATATAAAGCAGAAATTTTACATAGTATTACTTCTAAATGACATTAAGCGGGTTTAACAACAGCTGTTAAAAGCATACAATTTTCCAGCGAAATAACTCAAAAAATACTTATACAAATGTTATGAAATTTAGTATGCACAGTATTGACATGAAAACTTGAAAACAAAAACTACGTATTTGTCGAAGAGGTTTTGTTAAAAAACAATTCTAAATATAAAATCAAATTTTGATATTTATCTTAGAAATTTTTTTCGGGAAAAACTCATCGACAAGCAATAAGTTTTCATGTCAATATTATGCATATCAAATTTCAAAACATTTGGATAAGTATCTTTGGAGTTATTTGTGCGTAAAAGCTGCTTAGAAGTACACAACTTTATGACAGCTGTTGATAAACCGCCTTAAGAACCGTCCAGGGTAATGTAAAGTAAAATGAAAAGTTATCTTACGATGAATCGAGCTTATTCTATTAAAATCATAAAGCTTAATTGTCAACTAGAAATGCTTAAATACAAATTTTCTATCAATCTATGAACCATTATATTACAAATTATTTTAGTTCATTTATTTACGATCATACTCATATTAAATCTAAATAAATAAACGAATATTTTAAAAAATATACAAATATACATGTATTCATATATACCCTTGGCGCATATATTGCCGCATACGCATTACACATGTATTCTGGATATATGTATTGAGCTTATTAAAATTATTAATTAAACAAAAAATAGGCGATTTAATGGAAGAACAAACGTAATTTATGCAAGAACAATCATAAATCGATAATTATTATTCAATAATTACAAAATACAAATTGAAAATGGTTTAGGGGAAGAACAAGTTGAGGGTGTATTTTTAATTATTATTATTATTATTTTTTAATGAAACAAATTAAGTACAAACACTAGTGATTATAGCGAGCAATCAAAACAAACGACAAATATATCAAAATAAAAATTCAAATATTAAAAAAAAAACAAAAACAAGCAATTCTTACGTGGCCTGCATTCTAGTAGACTTGAAGGCCCTTGTCTCAAAATTCGCATATTTATTTACCAGGGTGGCGATACTATCGGTGGGACATCTTAACATTGGAGAATAGGGCCAAAATCCAGTTATTTTTTATTATTTAATTATTTAGTTTATTTTTGTAAAATAGTATTTAAAAAAATTAATTAATTAATTAATCTAATCTCGAAGTATTGTTAGCACAGAAATTTTACACCAAAGAGCCGATATTTTCAAAATAATTTTTTTAAATGTCCTTTTTTATTGGTAGCCGCTATCCGAAAACAAATAAAAGATTTTTTTTAATTTTATTTTTTTCTAATAAATATACGAAGCATGCTATAATAATTGATATAATTTAGCACGGATTATAATTAAATAATTAAAATAATGTAGTAAATAAAATATTATTTCACTATATAGTCAACTGTCACTAGATAATACCAACTTTAAATGATTTTCAAAACATAACCCTGAACTGTCAACTTTATTTTTTATATCGTGAATTCTTTATTTATTTTTTTTTTTTTTTTTAATTTTAATATAAATAAATAATTTTGTTAGAAAATAAATTTAATATTATAAAAAATAATTTTTATATTTATTAATGTTCAATATCTTTTGGTTGTTATATATTATTTATAAGTGTATTAAAAGCGCTAGTTACTATTTGAAATTGGCGCGCTTAACAGAGCCACAATTTTTTCCCTAGTAAATATGAAGGAGAGAGATAGAAACCACATGTCAATATTGAAAAATTAATTACATGGAAAGAACGCGGTAAATTATTTTGAAATTTTTCAGTGTATATTTGGGATATAGTTCTATCAATTTAAAAGTTTTTTGCGGGGTCAACTTTGCCAATTTTCTACAAACCCTCCATTTCCGGTATTATTGAACAAGAACACTCATAAGAGGTCGTGTATTTTTGCTAAACTTTAATTAATTATATATCTATTAAACGGTGTGGTAAAAAAATCTGAATTTTTTTCAATAGGTGCATTTTAGTATAACCTTTCGAATAAACACAAAAAAATATTGGGTTAACTTTAAGTCATTTAGGTACCAAACTACCTTAAGCCTAAATAATTCAAATGAGATGAACATGCGTATGTGTATGATACTACGTACCATTTTATTCACCAGAATGACGACCCTTGTATTTAATAAATAATTTATTGTAAAGCAGAGCCTGATGTTTTGGAAACAAAATTATTACTTCTAAGTAGTAGAGATAATAATAAAAATATTATAAAAGCATGGATTGTATCCCAAAATTTATCTTTAATTGCGAGTTATTTAATGTTATACTCTTCTATAAAATAAATGTATTTGAAAAAAAAATAATTTTAGAATATAATAGAATCGAATAAATGTTTATTACGCAAAATTGTATTTTAAAATTTTACAAATAAATTTAATAAGAAAAATTAAAATTTCCAGTGATAATAAAGATATTTTAAAAAGGTGGCTATGTTTTGTAAGGTAGATATGCTCGAAACCTATAAATAAAACGTTCTTGCCTTCAACTTTGATTCTTCTCAAATAAAACTAAATACAATCCACAATCCTAGAAATCTCATTTACAAAACGCTCTACAACAATGCAAAATGGATCCAAATATTAAGGAAAAAGCCAAAAGACTTTTTAAATTTATGATTAAAAAAAGAGATAATTCGTCATTTTCAAATCCTTCAATGTAACATCCGTAATCATCCAACAATAAACCTAACGTGCTACACCTACTTATATCACACTTATCCACGTTATCTTTCTATCGGTAACTAGACTTTGAGCCCACGCGTCTGTCCGTGTCAGACCGCTATCATGTATATTGCTTTGATTGGGCAAATGGATATGTAGGAACTAGAATTCTTATCCATTCACCCATCCCACATCAACGCATCCCAATACCATCTCCTTCTCCAAACATGCAAGTGGCTGAAATACAAATTGGTGACATTGATGTTATCTCAATCTATAACGTTCTTAATATTCCTGTTAAATATAACACATTTATTTCTAGTAATATTTTATATATGTTGGTATTAGTTAATTATTTTTGATAAGTTTAATTGTTGTATTCATAGTTCGGTCTTAAGTGTAAGTGCACCTTAAGCACGAGCTTAAGGCAGTGTTTAGATTCATATACGGCTTTCTTAAGATATACTTCAGAATTTGATCTTAGCTAAGACATATAGCTGGAATACATATTCATAATCTTAACTTGAGACAAGCTTGAGCATTAGATATTTTTGATGTATTCATATTCAAATAAGACGGTCTTATAAAATACCTTAACCTTACTTTTCATCCAAATAAGAGAGTTATTTTTTAAGTCATCATTTTAGTTGACTTAGAACAGTCTTAAATGTATTCGCAGTGAAAAAAGTGGTTAAAAAATGAATTTTTTGGGGTTATATAATATTGATATCGACAATAATATTGATATCGACTTTGATTTAGATGACGATGATTTAATCATACGTATTCCAAAACGTTAAATTCGAGATGTGCAAGATCCTTTTGATTTTTATTCAAACATCGAATTCAAGCAAAATTACACTAGATGAATTAAAGTCGGTTGTGATGAAATCCCATGCTTCTTTTTTTTCACTTAATGTAGCAGCATCACTCTTTTTATTTTCTACTACTTGTGCATAATTTTTTAAAATTTGTAGAAAATATTTTTTTTCTACAGGGGTAAAATTAGTACTTTTTCCTTTTTTTGACATATTTTCTTCTGATCATGCGGTAATAATTTTCTAGCGTAAGTTTAATTTGACACTTACAATTTTCTAAGGCACATTTGTACATTTGTTTACACTTTTGAATAAATAACTTCATTGTCAAAATTTAAGTATGTTTCAACCAATGAGATTGTAGAAAACATAAGAATTTTTACGGAAATTGACGAACACGCGTTGACTCGGTCTTGAGTTACGTCTTACTAAAGCTTATCTTACTGAAAATAAGATCCTGCTTAATACTTTAGACTTTCTCAAGTTTATCTTAAGGAATGACTCTGAAAACATCATAACTTACAACCGGTAAGCCAGTCTTCATGAAGACAGGCTTAAGTACGAACTTAAGGCCGGACTATGAATACGACTCTATGTTTGTCGGTTGTAAGAATAAAAAGTTAGAGTTTTTTTGACATGTAGTAAGAAGATAAAGGAAAAATAAAGTTGATTTGAATATAAATAAATGTAGTTAGATAAGATAAAATCCACCACCTTAACAATTCCTATTACAGAAAACCAATTTACTAACCTGCTATCCATTTTTCTCTAATCTTAGCAGGAGATTTCAATTTTATCATCCTACTTTAGATAATCATTTTAATGATGCAAGTGGGAAAATATTAAACAACTACCTTGTTGCACGGTTATCGTTATCTTAAATGATGATTCTCCTACTCTTTGTTGCTCTGCTCCCAGAAAATTTACGGCTGTTGTCATAAGTATTTGCGTTGATGAATTAAAAACGTTTACCCAATGGAGGCATTGTTTCAATAGGTAAAACACCTGTAACCAATAAGCAACTTTTTACACCAAGTTGGTCTGTGACCAATGCTGATTGGCAACTTTATGGCTAATGCTTTCGGTAGCAATACTCACCCACTGCAGCATATAAATTTACTGATGGAAATCCATGTATCTTCCAACTCCATGGTGGGATGAAGAGATTTTGATACTAGAACGTAAATCTATTGCAAAATATTTTTAAAAAATCTTAGCATGGATAACTACCTACACTACCGACGGACTTATGTTAAAGTAACGAGAATTTTTAAGCTAAAAAAAAGTGCGTGGATTCTCTCCGTGCGGAAGAAGTGAAACTTCGTAATGTGGAAATGAAAAATTTTATTAACCATTCACTCTCGCTCTGTTTTTTTCTATTCCCCCTCCCTAGGAGCGTTGAACGTTTAACGCAACAGTGCTATCATACCCCCTCCATGGTAGCGTTAAACGTAATCTTGTTGGAAATCGCATTAGAAGTTTCACTTAAAAAAAACTCTCATGGAAGAAATTTTTGTGAGAGGCATAGAGACATATTCAACTCTCATTATTCAAATTTGGATAAACTACGGTAATTTGACTATCTATGCATCCATTAGACATCTACAAAGAGGCTATCTTTAAAGTACTATATAATTAACGGTTATATAACAAATAGTTCAAAAAAAGTTTTCTCAAATGTTATAAAATTTGGCATACGTTATCTTGATATAAAAACGAAGGAATTTTCAAGCAGTATTCCTCGTCAAAAGTATTTCTAAATATAATTAAATGTTTTTTCTTAAGAAATATGTTTGTTTAAAACTAGAAATTCTCTCCGTTTGCATGCCAAATTTCATATCAATTGAATAATTATTTTTTTAATTATTTGTCCGCGAAAATTGAAAAGAAAATACTTAAGGATGTTTCCTCGGCAGTAATAGAAAAAATATATTAGTAGATAATAATCAGAATTTTTAACAAAACATATTACTATATAAAACAAAAATTTGGATCAATTAAGAGAGTAATTATTAATTGATCAGCAAGGTACCGCTTTGATTTATATAATAATATGTAAATGTTTCGTTAACTATAACATAATACAAGCAAGGTACCGCTTTGATTTATATAATAATATGTAAATGTTTCGTTAACTATAACATAATACAAGTTCGGATTACTATCTACCAATTTAATTTTTTTCTATTACTGTCGAGAGAACTTCCTCAAATGATATATTATATTGTAATGCACTAGAGATTGTGTTTTTTTGTAGACTTTTTTAGTTCGCATTTCATTGTCTCATTTTTAGTTCTTATTCCATATATAATTCACTAACGATTTAAGCGATTTTTACAGACGATAATTTTGGAAATTTATTTATTTACAAATTGATATATTTACAGCAAATTTAAAAATAGATAAATGGTTGCTTAAACAGCAATACACAAGAGGAATAATCAAATTTTGTTTTTTGTGAAAAATATTTCCTCTTCAAAAAATTTCCTTTAGTTTTCAAATTCTCTCTAACGATTACAAATAAATTTTTTTCAGATAATAACAAATTTGTACTAATTTTGAATAAAAAATGAAATCGTTTTACGGTAAAAAATATTAACTCTCTGATTTTCTTGGAAATGGTCTAATTTCATAATTTCATAGAGGTGAAAAAGGTAAAAAAATAAATGCACAATTTGAAATAAAACGAATATTCGTTCTATCTTTATTTTATTGATAGTTTACACCATTTATTTTTTACATTTACATAATTTATAATTGAAACTGTTTTTTTGTTTTTTTTGTTTTTTTATTTAGGGTTTAATAAAATAATAATTAAAAACCAATAAAAAAGAAATTTAAAAATTTAACATTTTGTGACCTAATAATTAATTAGAATAGGACCTTTATTTTTTGTTTTTAATAATAAATCTTTTCAAAATTTCCTATCAATAGATTCTAATTCTTATAACAATTTATAGCATAAAAATTTTCAACTTCTATCTATAACTTGAAATAAAAACATACTGGGAACATGTTGATACGAAATTTTTTCATTAGAAAGTACATTTTGTATAAGATATTATCTACTATCAAAATGTATATTCATGCTCTACATGATTAAAAATTCAATCTATTGGTTAGACCTTGAACAAAATCAGTTTCGATGTTGATTCTCTCGAAAATCATACGTTTGAGTATTAAACGTAAAAAGCAGTATCGAAAATAGTTTAAAAACCATTGGGATGAAAAAAATCCGTTTCTAAGTTAATTCTATACAAAAAAAAAAAATATTATTATCAGTTTTTACGCCATTTTCCGAAAGTTGAGTAGGATATTTTATATTTTTTAGTCCTTCCAAATATTCGAAGTGTAGCAACACAAAATTCGAAAATTAAATTAAAATTTATTCAAAAACAAAACAGTTATCATCTTTTAACAATTATTTTCCACTACTTCCTTAACAAATAAAATTATAGAAGTATAAACGACATATATATACATCATGTCTCCCTCTTATATTAATCAGGATTTTAGAACATTTAAAATTTACTTATTGAGATTTTTAGTTTGTTTATGTGTCACATCCGAATCGTGAGTCCTTTAGTTGAGAGCTACATTTGTATTCATTTCACATCTGCTCTGAATATCTGACGTGTTCGAATAAATTTTTTGTATTTCCAGGTGATTTTTATTTTTTTCCTATTTTTGAAAGCCTATGTACTTACAATGCATTGTAGAATATAAAAAAATGTAAAATTTTAAATGAACACAACTTTTTTGGAATGAAAATAAATTCTCCATTATACAGTGGTAAGTAAATATCTTTAATTTGGAATTATCTTGAATGCTTATTCTCTCAACGAAAAATTTCTTGAAAATATTGATAATTTCAAGAAATAAAATTATGTATTTTAAACTTTTGTCTTAATAATATCCAATTTATTAAATTGTATAAATTAGATAATCGTGTTTTCAATATTGTTATTTAACTGCACAATACTCAAATTACATGAATTTAAAGAATATCAACATTGAAATGACGTTTCGTCAAGATCGACTAAATAAATTGAGATAGACCACTTTCAATAATTTTTATCAAGTAAGACACTTCATACATTGGATAGTAGAATACAAAGAGGGAGAGAGGGAGGGGTAAATTTTTAAGATACTTAAAATTATCTTGTTATGTCATAAATATCTATATATATATATATTTATATATATTTTATTTTATTTCCAGATTTTTACCAGTAATTAATGTTTTATTTTTGTTTAATTAATTTTTTTTTATACATATACAGCAACTAGATTTCATTTTTTTTATTAAATTTAATTTTTTTTTTTTAATTTAAGCTCAGCGAAAAATTGTTTTTTTTAAGCTTTGATTTAGTTTTCTTTAAGATTAATAAGAAAATATTCGATCGCTTTCAAATAATGCGCAGATTGGATACATCATGTGAAAAGAATTGTTTTATTTTTGTACAGAATTAATATAGTTTATTTCATATAAAAGAAGTAATGGTTTATAATTATACTTCATTACTTATGAAGATTGAATACACCTCTTTTATCTTTTATGTATGTCTAGTTTCATCGTACTACTTAATATTAAGAAAATCTAATCTTTCTTAAGAACGATTATCCACAGCTGTTATTGATATAAAGGGATGTATGTACTTCTAACAAGCCGTTGAGTTAAATTACATGTAATATGTATTGTATTTCTTTCACTTTTCGCGCCCAAATAACTAAAAAAATACTTCTAAAATCCAAATATTTTAAAATTTGGTATGCACAATATTAACATGAAAATGGAGTACTTGTCAATATTATGCATACCAAAGTTCAAAACTTTTGAAATTTAAAAGATTTTTACATACTGAAAGGTGCATCTGTATTATGTTTCAATCCCCCTTAATATTCTAAATAAATAATACTAAAATTTTAAGTCATCAATAATAATAAGTGAGTAAAAGCGAACTTAAGTAATAAAAAAAAATAGTTAAAGTCGTGGTAAAGTTTTTCGAATGACGCTCTGTCGATTTTATTTTTATTAATCTGTTCTAGAATGTTAACATTATCTGAAATATGAGAACATGTTAAATTTCTATTTTAATTTTTTATATTAACAAATTCGTCATTTAGTTAAACCACTTAATAACACATTTAAAATCTTGATATATAATACATGAAAATAAACCAAATTTGTTAATTTCAAATCTCGATTCTTCTAATTTGTGATTCCGGGGTTTTTAAGGTCGCTTATCACAATTCTGATGGTTTTCTTGAAAAAATTTCTATTTTTAACCATACTAATTAATATAACTTTTTCTTAAATAATTTATACTCGGGTGTTTTCGACAATATTAATTGTAAAATCGTGATCAGCGATCTAAAAAATCTTCGAATATAGATTTAAGTTAAGATTTATTAGTTATTTTTGGCAAAAATAGTAATTTTCAAGAATAAATGGTCATTTTGAACGAAATGTGATCAACAATCTCGAAAACATCAGTGTATAAATCTTAATAAAATTTATTATTTATTTTTGGGAAAAACAGTCATTTAAAATTAAATCGGTTATATTGAATCCGCTATTATGAGCTTTCCAATTTTCATATTGGAATCATAATCAGCGACTACGCAAACCTCCAGATGACAAATTTGGTACATTTTCACGTATTATTTGTCAAGATTTTCAATTTCTTTATATGGTTTTTTTCAAAATGACGAATTTGATAATAAAAAATTAAAAACGTATTTTGATATGTTTTCATATTTTAGATAATGATGATCTGTGGACATTCTAGAACAGATTTTAAAAAATCTGGGGAAAATATTTAGAAATTAGCAGATGTCATAATTATCCAACAGCATTTTTTAGTACTTAATTCAATGTCTCGCAATATTTTTTTGTTCCCATTTTTCAAACATACATCATACATACATCATAGGTAGAATTTGCGGATTGGTCAATGTATATGAAATAAACTATATTTAAAAAAAATGAATGTTTTGAAATAAAAATGGTCCATATGTATGCGGACGTTTTAAATATGAAATAAATTGTTTATTATATAAATGAAAAGCTGAAAAGTAATTCCCATACCCAAAAAAACCTATAGAATATATATTACGGAATTTATGTCAAAACAATATGTGAAATGAGCATAAAGCTCACTTATTGTTGACACCGTAATATGTTAAAATGTATTTAAAAATACATATATATTTCAGCTCGTAATTTATAAAATAAATAGAATTTATTGCACATATTTTCGCGGATATCTTAAAAGGCATTCGATATTCATTTAAATTCTGTATTTAAAAGGATAGTTGGTAAATAATTCAAAACAAATAAATTTCTTTTGGTGCAAAATTTAACACGGTATCATGAAAATTTAAACAAAATATTTTATCTAAAAACACAATTTTTTACGTGTCAGTTGTTATCGATTCATTCGAAATTATTTTAAATAATTTTCTTATATTTTTTTAAGATAAAATTGAATTAAAAAATAAAACCGGAAATATTAATAAAAAAAAAGAGAAACCATAATTAGGCTCTTAATACTTCAAACTCGTTTGTCTTTTTTGACAACAGATATGGAACATCACAGAGAAGTATCTATAGAAAAATATAGCTCAAGCGAGAGACATACTTGGGATTACCTGTCTTATGTTACATGTGGCTCATTCGTTTTTTGGATCCCGAATTACAAAGTACGCAAATACCAGTATGATAGCTTACACTTTGAAACCCTTAAGATTTCAAAATTGAATAACCACAACTATTTTTATAACGTTAGCCAGAGTACCGTTAATAATGAAATACATAAAGAGTATAATTAACCTACTGATGCCTAAAGGAAATTTACAATATTTCCAAATCTTGAAATCAAAAATTCTCTTTCTGACATGGTTTTATTATTATTTCGGTTTTTACCTTTTAATTCAATTCGATTTTAAATGTAATAGTTTCGAATTATCCACTGTTTTTCTCATTACGACAACTTGTTTATGATGGTAATTACAACTTTTCAAAGAGGGTACTTAAGAGATAACGTAAAGATGGGATTTTAAAGGGTATGCTGAAAAGCATATCCAAGGAATTGGGAGAAACCGAAATTTTCTAAAAGCAATTTGAAATAAATTCAATAATAAAATCGTGTTTAGTAATTTTTTTTTCAATTGGTTTCACTAATAGGAGAGATTTATTTCTTCCACCATTTAAATATTTTCTTTAAAATCTAACCTAATTATTTTTTTTAAATAAAATATATTTTATTACTTATTAATTATTGTAAAATTTAAAAACTTAATGCAAAAAAATTTATTTTTATACGACTTATGGTAGCAATAATTATATTCAAATATTATTTTAGAGTTTGCAATTCATTTTTTTTAATTTTTAGTTCACAAACAAGTCAATTTTGTCATGTTTTTTTTTTTTTAATATTTTGATTGAGCAAGTTTGTTTTCAAGAATTTATAGTATAAATTTTTAGGTCATGAAAAAATCGTAAATATAGTCCTAATGAATTAAGCATATTTTTCAGTAAACTAAGAGGCTGAAAGGTATTATGGAGCACTAAGGAAGATGTCGACGACTCTCCGAAAAAACGAATTAGAGAAAACGTGTTCATATGCAAATATGTCTATTTTTTTGGAATTTTTCGGCAAACTAATCAATATATCTCAAAACATGTAAAATTCATTATCGTCTTTACCTGAATTCAGGAAAATTTATATTTCGATCGTAAGTTTGTAATGTACGTATTTCGTCTTGCTTTCGTGCGCACATCAGCATTTTCTTTGAAAACCAGGATGCTCTTCGGTTCTTAAAAGCCAAGATGCTTTCGGTTCTTTTCAACTTTCTATGATTATTCTTGAATTTTTCAAGAAACTGATCTAAATAACCGGGTTAGGCTAATCTGGGTTTTAACCATTCTGCCATAAAAGGGAAAGAGACAGCGGATTTAATAGCGCGAGAGTGGTCATCTCACACACTTATATCGTCAAAACCTAGAAGATCCTCTGTTATATCCTGTATCAAGAAGTGGCTTAGACAAGCTCATCTTGATTTCTGAAACTTAGCGGATAGAATGCTATGTTAAGGCTACGTTGTGTACAGAACAGAACAGTATTGAATTGAATCTTATGACAGGATACTGTTGGTTGAACTATAACCTTGATAAGGTGGAAACCTCAGACTATCCTACTTGTAGATCGTATATGGAAGAAGATGAATTTTCAGCCTTAGAAATATATTCGTTTTTATACATATAGAGGTATATATACTGATTCCATCCTGTGAACATTCTCAGCGGACAAGTTGTTCTGATAGTAGTTTCAGTAGTTTCAAATACTGTAAAAAGTATTTGTAAAATTAATCAGGTGTCAGCACTCATTTTTTTGAGAATCTTTGACATTTTCATTAGTGCCCCCATAATTTATATTTTAATGATAGAATGTCACTCCTCGTTTAGTTTTCTTCATAAAATACTATTTCATCTGGACTAATATTATAACATTAATTAATGTGCACAGCATGCATGATGACGCAGTCAAAAATAGCAACAATCCCTAGTAAAATTTTAACATTGTTCAAAAAACATTTATTTTTTTATGGATTTACAACAATATGTATTAATAGCTACATGTTCATACAGCGAACGATCCAAAACTACCATTCCATGTGATAAAAATATACGCTGAGACCTTAAACTAAATTGTTTTCTCTCCCAAAAGGTGGAACACTTCAAAATATGTGGATCTGACTTGAATCTATCTCATTCGAAAGCATGTACTAACTAGTTTTCGATTCAGTTTAAAAATTTAGCAATTTTAAGAAATACCTTGCTTTAAATTTCCATTACACATTAAAAACAGATTTTATTCATTCTCAAATTGACCCTTACTACTAGGTAAAGATGGAGTACGATTTAGATCGTTCCACTTGCAGAAACCAACATTAACTCCTAACTAAGATCGCCTCAAATGGTGCGATATTTTTTAGAAATAAAATTCGAAAATTGTCTGAGAAATTGAAAAAAGGATTTTTGTTTTGAAATAAATGTATATTAAAAATCTAAAAAAATAAAATAATTAAAAAAAGAGAACTAAAAATAGTGAGAAATTTTGAGATATCGTGAAATTTCGATTAGATAAATGAAAATCCATTTCAATTTAAGGTTTATTGGTCTGGAAAATACAGTCATATCACTTTTTACATGACAAAAAATACACGCTTTTACTAATAATTTTTATTTGAACTTTCGACGAAAGCTTTGAGACTACAGGAGATAACCTTTAAATACGATAGATAAATTATTATTCAAAGTCTAAATTATGAAGTCTATTAGTTTATTTCTCAGTTGTTAGCTTGAAAATCGTTCGCTATACGAACAAAATCTTATAATAACTAGATAAAGTACATCACAGAATTCAACTTAATACAAAAAGCAAAAATTTCCTTGTCAATTTCTTTTTCATAAACTTACATAATACATTTTTAAGAAAAAATTTTACATACGATCTGAGGTTCAGAAATTGACAAGATTTTCTAACAAAATCATAAGATCTCTTCATTCCTATTTACAGAGAAAGAAATTAAAAATTCTAAAAAATATTTTCTAACAACTTAATAAATAATCTATACAACAATAAGCTGCCGATGTCGAGTTACTTCGACGTATCATTTTATTTATTATTCGAGTATCAAAAAAGAAGAAAAACATAAAAATTAAAAAGATAAGTGCAACGCTATTTATTTTGTTTCTTGTAATAAAAATATATAACACTCTAAAAATTTGAATTGTGAGTTTTTCTTTTTGCAGCACTCAAATTTTGGAATGCTTCTTTTATTGGAATGATTTTATCACCTAAAACATAGCTTTCACAAAATAAGAAAAATCTAATTTTTCTTAATATACAAAGGGAAAAATTAATTTAATACAGTTTCTCTCAAAAGAGGTTAAAAATTGTTTTATTTTTTACCCTCGTGTGAAAATTATTGTTGTGTGCCCCGTTTTCATTTTTATTATTTATATTAAACTAAATAATTATTATACGCTCATGACTAGATTTGAATAAATACTTAATTTTTCATACAAGATATTTTCATCGAAAATAAAAATATATACAAATTTAAAAATTACAAAAAATTTTCACTTTTCCATCCAGTCTTTCAGTTTTGATATAAATTTTATTCGATTTATTGTATAAATTTAGATCTCTGTGGAAAAGTTTTTCTTAATAATTTTTTTGATAACATTGTGGGGGTTGTGTATTATATAGCGTATACGAGCATTACATCATGGCAAGGATAAAGATTCAAATAGTTGGAGAATATAAATTCTACCCAAAATCCCAGAATCCCAGGATCGAATGTCATGAACATTTAGTCAAGCGAAGAGGTATCGTAAATTGCTTTGATCGATTTAAGTTTAAACGTAAATTCTAAAATACAATATATAGTAGTAAATTATTGTATATTGTATTTTCTTAGAGACTGTACGTTACTCATGATTATACTTGTATTACTAAAACATATTTACGGTCAAATTACTGTGGAAAGATTTTCGAAATTAACATAAAATTAATATTATAACGTCAATTACAGGACACTGGCTGGAAGGCAAGTGTGCTGATTACTTGGATCTATCAGTACATCAAAACTACTGTACGTGCTGCCACAGTTAGTAAGTAGCTGGAAGCAACGTTGAGTCATTTTCTCTGCCATTCCTCAGTTTTTACAATGAGAAGATTGAAGGTTAACCATGTTGACATAAAATCGCTCCTGTTTATCTTAAACAATTTGGGGATTCTAGTGGACCAATCTTTCTTCAGGTATCGCAAAGAATCTCATGGCTTATGTGTGTCCTAATATAACATTTGCTGCAACTTAATCTAATGTATTTAAACAGTTACAAGAAAAGCGATTAGCTTTGTGTAAAATTAGCTTGGAGTAAAAAATACGGCAAATATCATCAAGATCAATAATCTTATTCGCAAGATTTACGATTTGGACTTATGAAAAATATGTACAATGTAATTTTTTTCCAATAGAGCAGCATTTGCTATGTTTTCAACCTAAGAGTCTAAATTTCAGTTTTTATTTGGACCACACCTTTTACATTTACCTCAGCCAAAAATGCTTGTACACACTGTATACTTTGATATAATTAGTAGAATATTTTTTTTTGGTCATTTGAGATTCAATCTGGTGTTTATATAATATTTTTGTACTTTTTCTACATAAAAATTGAGAATTAAATTTTTTTTTCGAAGCACAGCCCAAAATTTGACTAAAAGATTTCACCTTACCCCACACACAACCATCGCACCTTTGTAAAAAAAAATACATAATCAAGAAGAAAAGATTCATTTTTTTTGGTATTCAAATATCTTGTACTAATTTTCTTTTTTAAAATTATGATTAATTTAAATATAATATTATTACACTATGCCCATTTTATTTTGGGTATTATTTTTGGGTGGGAAGAGGATTTGAGAAATCCTCTTAAAAAATATTTTGGTTCATTTTAAATTAAGCCGCCAATGGAGTCTGTTTGGTATATTTTAAACCTTGTCTATAAATTGCCAAAAATATCAAATTTTCTCATTGCAACACAAAAATAATTACAATTTAATTGTTTTGAATTATTTTTGTAACCTAATTCTTTTTTTTTTGTTTTGTTTTGTTTTTTTTTTTTTTTTGTTTAGAGCTGCTGAGAAATGCTTTGTTTTAGAGTGAATTATTTAAAAACAATTAAATGTAATTACTTATTGTTACAATTTGCAAAATCTATTAAATTTGAATGGATGAATTTAAATTATTATTTGATATTTAGAAAGGTGTTTGATTAATTCATTTAGTTAATTAATAGACAAGAACAGATTCCATTGTAATTAAATCTCATTTATTGTTCGAACCATTATTTTGTTGAGATGATTCTGTGGTTGTTGTTGCTGTTGTGGTGATTGCTGTTGATGTAGAGGTTGATTGCGGTACACGTCGTGCTAATTTTGATCTAAATTAAAAAAAAAAAAAAAAAAAGATTTACTAACAGTTTTATTACATAGTCTCACAGGGATGTTCATTGAATTATTCATCGAATTAATTGAATATAACAAAAAAAAAAGGTGATTAAAAAAAGCATTATTCTTCCTTTTATTTCAAGACAGTCTTTGAGTCGATATGTCTTTCTTGATACAGGCTCTATTAATAAATTTAATCTATAATGCTTTCTATAAGTTGTATTTTTTTTTAAATTTTCGCGCATAAATAACTCAAAAAATACTTATCCAAATATTATGAAATTTTATGTGCACAATTTTGACATTAAAACGGAGGGCTAGAAAAAACCAAAGGATTCTAAAGTAAAAATCAAAGTTTTTTTTTTATATTTAGAAATGTTTTTTCGTAAAAACTCTTCGAATGCCCTCTGTTTTAATGTCTTAATTGTGCATACCAAATTTCATAACATTAGTATAAGTACTTTCTTAGTTATTAATACACGAAAATTAAAAAAAAATACAATGTATATTACTTTACAGATTGACTTTATTAATAAAGTCTGTAGAGATCTTTTTCAAAAATACATTCCCACTTAACACAGGATTGTTCAATTTCGATCAAATATGCACCGTCGTCTTGATTGATCTCATTATTCATTCATAGTCGGGAATGGTTAAATTTAATTTCAAATAGCCAAGACCGCTGATGAAAATTCAGTCGACCAGGTTTTTTCGGATCAATTCATCTATACATCGAACTTCTGTTTGAATCCAGCTATAATAGTTAAAACTATTCTGTGTTCAATCTTCATTTCCTTGGCATTGCTACAATTGTTAACATTCCGGCCTATCACGATCATTTCTACGAACATTTCACGGTTTTTTCGTAACATCCTATTAAATACATGGATCATTCTCAGTTAAGAGGTAATCGCTTTAATAGTAAAACGCAGTACGACAAAATAGAAATTTGCTCGAGCGTCGAGGGATTCTATTGAATTTTGAAGATTAAATGGTAGAAAGAGAAAAACGTAGTAAGATTTATACACTTTCAGCGCGTCAGATATTGATATGGTGTCTTTGAAGACACTTGGAATGTAGGTAATCTACATGGTTTGCATGGTGGCGAAGACATACGGAGAGAAATAAGAGTAGGAAAAAAATTATTCCAGTACGTCAAATATCCAGGTGAAGCCCCCATTCAAAAGACCAGCGGTTCGGAAGTGATGCAAGTTCGTAGCAGCTGTTACGTAAAAAAAATCTCCATTTTGAAACAGTCGAGCGCGTTTGATTTTCAAATAGGCGGTTGAGTTTGATGTCCTGATCGTTATTTGCACTGATTTTCTTAATATGATGGTTTAAATAAATTTTTTTAGTTATTTGTAAATTTGTTTACCCTGCCTGTCCCTTACGTAACGTTAAAATCGTCAGATAATTTTTTTCATTATCCTTTAATTATATTCTTATAAAAAAAAAAATGAATTTCGCTCGAGAATATCCAGATGGTGTTTTTTTTTTTGGCAAGTTTGTGACCCTCCCACTGCCTTTCTTTACGCTGAAATCGTCAAATAAAATTTTTTCGTTGTCCTTGAATTTTTTCCTTTTAAATAAAAGAAAAAATTGGTTGGCGTTCGAGAATATCCAGGTGACCTTTTTTTTGCAAGTTTAGGACTTTTCCAACCCCCTTGCGTCACGAAGATTTGGTGGAGAGGTGGAGACACTCAACAGGGTGTAAGGTATCTTTCATATCTTAATCTGACGTACTCGAAAAAATCCCCTCATGACGATCTATGAACCAACTTTTGAACCATTAAAGATACGAAAAATCCAAAAACAAAAAATGTTTGTTTTTTTTCAGAAACATTTTTTTCGTAACCTATTTAGATTCGTCACAATTTAAGCTAAATTTGAGCTTAAAAGCACATATATAATTGGAGTACATATTAATTAATGTTATATATGTGTATATGATAAACTGTATGGAATACATATTTAGAGTATTTTATAATTGTTATCATGAATAGTTCGAACCTTGATACTGAACCACATGTCACACCACAAAATCTAAACAATTACCTATGTTAGTTGGTATCTTAACTTGTTTTACCTACATTTGATTATTTAAATTTAAATGAATGTACTGACCTGATTTGACCAGCTAATAATGGATTAATAGCATACAACCAATCATGTACGTCACGTGCATGTAAAGTTTGTAATAAATAGCCACGTGTACGTGTTACAACACTAAACGCGTGTGGAACTTTTACCATTGCTAATTGAGCTTCAGAGTGCTCAACTTGAGCTGTTGCTAAATTTATTAATGCACGTTCAACTGGATCTTTCTCATCTCGGAAAATAAATACGTATGGTCGTCGAACAGCCTAGAAAATAAAAATAAAAATAAATTAGTGATAGAACATTCATCCATCAAATTGTGAATAATTAAAGTCCATTTGCACCGATTTTATTTTAAGTATGCACAACTTTAAAATTTCTTAATTTTGAGATAACCTTCTTTTGTTTAATGAACTGGAATCATCACTTTGACTGGAATTTAATCAAAGTTTATATTTTTTGAGTATACAGATTAACAAGTGGAAAATTCTGGATAATTTAACATCACGTGGTACACTGGCTGATTATCGTGATTGTAAAGACATTACATTTGGTTGTATAATATAGTAGTCAAGTACGTCTCTGACTATAACTAGGAAATAGAACTAGAAATTGGGTCACCTGCTTAAACTAACTCAATACCTTAACAAAACTTGAAAATTAAGTAAAAATTGATTAGAATACGAAGAACTTATAAGCTCTTAAAGATTATTTTCCATCTTTTCCCTTGTTTTCTTCCAAAATAATGTTTTATATGTAATCACTATGGAGATATAAATATGAATGACGTCATATATTTAATATCTCTCTCTTTGTTTAGTCAAGAATTTTATATCCATATAATAATATAAACGAGAAAAGAAGGTAAACGTTTATACGGTATTTTACTGAATTGGCAGAATAATAATAATAATAGGGAAACCGCAGCTGCGTCCCTTGTACCTCGACCGACTTTGGTCCTCTGTACCCTCCTTAAGAACACTCGATCACCTGAAGGCTAAGATGACTTTTAGCTCAAAGTAAAATTTAGAACCTTCCGAAGCAGATGAAGCTACAGGATCCTATCGAGACCAGTAGCCTCTCAAAGAAAATTTCTACAGGTGCAAATGACGTGAATAAAGATTTCATCGTACTCCAGGTACTACCTAGAGGTGGGATTATCTGAGATTCCCAAATAATGAAGATGATAGTTCAGTAGTTAAGCCGACTGTGTCCTGCTATTAGAACCACTATTATTCTGGTCAGTTTCAAACGAGAACAGTTAAATGATTTAGAGCTATGTTTATACATAACTTAGCTTGTTGCATGCCATCCGTGGAGACCCAGTAATCAAAGTGCGCTTGTCGAAGCCACTCCTTAACACAGGATTTTACGGAGCATTTGGCTATAGGGTTAACAGGTTCAGGCGAGATGGATGTGTGTGTGAAACGACCCCTGTCGCGTTAGTGAATCCCCTACTACGTTCCCTTTTTTGACAGAGTGACCGGGAACCCAGATCAGTTTGACTCTGTTATTCAATGCCAGACAATTAAGTTCTTCGTAGTATTCAAGAACAATCATTGACTGGAATCTTAAGGCTTGGCTTGAAGAATCCTTGAAAAACCGTAGCGCGCTGACTTAAAGTTGACAGAAGAAATTGAAAACACTATAAATACATCTGAAGATCTCGATTCCCGACTCTCATTTTAGAAGAAATGAGTGTTAAATGTGCAAATACCAATTCGTTGTTTTTAAATAACCAGGGGTGAAGTAGACGCTATTGCAAGAAATATAGAAAGACAATTTTCCAACTAATATATATTTAAAGGTGCAAGGACGGTCGCCTAGAAACAAACTTACGAATTTTTGAAAGAAATGTAAAATCTGTACTTCTCGATGGCTGCCAAATATGAAAAGTCACCACTGCCATAAGAAAGAAAACTCATTTTGTTTTAAAAATTATCTCAGAAAAATACATTAAAGTTTTTGGCCAGAAATAACATCAAATTTAAAATTCTGAAAAAAAATCATATTAGAAGCAAAGGAAGATAAAAATATTAAAAAGGTAGTTACGAAGTCAAGGTCTTGATTATAATCTTCAAGGGAGTAGAAGGCCTGGAAAGCCCCGTTTAACATGACGAAGAATGATTGAAACTGATATAAAGCAAGAAAAAAAGAGCTAGAAAGAAGTGAAAAACCTGGTCCGAAAGAGCCCTATTGACGCTGTTTGTGGAGATCGTATATGCTACTTGGAATTAAAGGAAATAACTAATAAACTAATTAATATATTAAGATGCAGCAAGGAATTAATAATTTTTTTTGGGCCACAAAAAATACTTACCACCCATCGTTTTTTCCATCCATTTGTTTTATGTTCTAAAACATTTAAATATCCTTTACGTGCAACCACAGGACTAACACGTATTTCCTCAACTTCTGGTGCATATAATACTAAAGGCTCTGTTACATTACTCTTTGTATTCTGTGACGATTGTTGTGATAACGCTGACGATGACGATGTAGAGTTTGTATTAGCTGTTGCGCCATGTTGAGCGCCTCCACCCCACATAGCCATACTATGCTCCAATAAAGGTCGTGCTTTTTCTGGTGAACACAGTTCAATTGAACTGGTTGACATAATACTCGACACCATACTTGAACTCATGTCAGCACAGCCTTCGTCACCTGGAGACACATCATTTGATGGATTCACTGATGCATGTTCTTTTTTACCTTGTATTAATCGTACACATTTCAATAGTAAATCCCTTTCTCTATCTGTATACTCCTTGTTTTCGGCATCTTTGATTTGTATATCGATTGTATTCGTATTATTATTATCAATACGTCCAGCTTTTGCCACCATATTACAAACTTCTTTCTCACTTTTTGTAAAATCGTGTCGTGGTGTTGACGTAAATTGATTTGTATTCGAATTATTTTGCGTTGCCGGTTTATCTAAGCCAAGACGTTCACGTAACAGTAAAATATGACGTATACGTCCAACTTCCTCCAAGCGACGTAATTTTTCTAGTTCCCATTGATGGTCGAATATTAAACTATCACCGCGGGGTCTCCAACCATCTAGATTCTCCTCGCCTCGTACATACGTGGAGCTAGTGTCTAAGACACGCCGTTGACGTCTTTGTACACCTTAAAAATAGAATAAAAATTGATATTTTTAGAGGTGTTCAAAATTTAAAATTGTTAGAAAAAGAGCGGAAAAATCGAATATTTAATTCAATTTCAGTTTATGTACCCAAAATAGTATGTTAGCCTTTCCAGTTTCAGTTCGTTGATCGTACTATAAGGGGGTTGATGCATTGTTCACCTACTTCAAAACAGAAAACTTCTAGGCGCTCTGATAAAATGAATTTTTAATTTTATAATTTTATAATTATTCATGAGAACTCTAGGATTTTTCGAATAAATTTCGATTTTTTCCCCAATTTCCTAGATCAAATTATTTTGTATTTTATAAATACGTATTTCGACTACAAAGTAGTCATCATCAGTATGAATTAGCTAGTTGTAATGATTCTCTGAGGAGATGTTACTCGTTGCTAATTTGGTGCAAACCGTCACCAAATTAGCAACAGGTAATGAATTACTAATTTTTTACTTCTTTGATTCGAAAAGATATTTTTGTTGGCCATTCAAATGTATGTCTTATGATATTCGTAAAGTAGCTGTACTAATTTATATCAATTATTAATAATTTCTTAAAAATTTACATTAAAAATTCAAATAAATTTCGATGTTTTCCCCAATTTCCTAGATCAAATTATTTTGTATTTTATAAATACGTATTTCGACTACAAAGTAGTCATCATCAGTATGAATTAGCTAGTTGTAATGATTCTCTGAGGAGATGTTACTCGTTGCTAATTTGGTGCAAACCGTCACCAATCAAAGAAGTAAAAAATTAGTAATTTATTATTATCGATTCGACCTATACAAATGAAAATTCATTGAAATACAGAAAGAAAATTACAAGAAGTTAAAATTATTTTTCATATATTTTTATACTTGACATAAATATAACAACAAGTCAGAGTATATTAACTTTAGTATAAAGTTTGTAAAGCTAACAAATATTCACCGCTCAAACAAAATTTTCGTTTAGGTATTTATAGAATTTAATTAAACCATTTCATTGGTCCGTTCGTCATCAAGTTAACTCAAAAATGAAAAGAGATATCGAGAAGATATTTTAATGGCGTATTCTCGAACTAAAAAGTAATTATAAATTAATGAATAATGCGTTTATTTCAGTTTAATTTTATAAATATGAGGACGATGGTTATATTTACGAAGTTTGTGTTTCGAAACATGACTGTTATGGTCGGGCAGCTAGGTATGATGTCATCAAATATTATAATGAACATTGCTATGGCTACTCATCCATAACTTCATATTTTTAAACATACACACATAAATGGAAATTACAATTTGAAAATATTTTCGTTACATTTAAACTTTCATACCGTAAAAGAAATAGCGCTGAAACTCGATACGAAAAAATACCTGTTAAATTTATTGTGAGTTGTCAACCAAAATTGAATTAATATTATCAAAATCCTACAAGTACTAAAAGCGTTTATATAAGAGGCAGAGTGCAAGAACCATGCTTTTCTTTATAGTAAAGTGAGATTTCTAAATTCTAAACTAGCTGGAAACAAACCTGGACTACCTGCTTCAGAAGCACGACGTAATAATAATTCGTAAACACCGCTCAAACGATTTGCTTCAGGTGTACGATAATATTGTCCACTGAATAAATGTTTTAATGAACGTGGTCCTCCAGTTCGAGCATCTCGTCCATAAATTATCATTGAAAGATCCTTTGTTACAATGGCCGGTCTGCTACAATTCTCCAACTAAAAAGAGGACAATTATACATATCAAGTTTTTGCTTAAATCAATAATTTAAGCTATTTGGATGTGAAAATTGTATAAAGTATAAATTAGTTCAATTCGTGGGAAAAAGATGGTTAATATTGTTATGCATGTTTTACAATGACAGCTGATTATATCTGTTTCAGAGAGATTATATTATATATCTGTCAATAATATTCCTTTTATATCGCTTTGAGTTTTATACAAAAATTTTGTTTTAAATATTATTTGCGGGAGGTTTTAGTTATCTGCTTTAATTGGAAGTAAAATGCAACAGAAGCATTTGTGGAAATTTGTGGTGGCAATGCTTCCAATTAATAAATAATGCAGAAAATAGTTTCAAATATAATAAATAATTTAAGTACACACATCTTGTTATCGACATATATTTCTGAGAAAATTTTACTAAAAAACTTTTAAATCAATACTAATGATTTTGAAAAATTGTAAAGTATTTATTAGAACATTTCAGCTATGATTCTCCGTATAGAATGGAGTTTATTCAACAAGTAACTATTAACATATAAAACAAGCTCTGTGAGCTTTAGACCTCACTCGAAAATAAACCAAAAACAAGTTTTTTTGATGATTGCATGTAATCCTCATAAAAAGGGAGAGGGAAAAAAATTTTTCATTGATTGCTTGCATAGAAAAAAAGGTAATCTTAAGAATTTACCAAAATGAGAGCGTGGTTCAAAAATTACAGTTTTATTTACAGGAAATTAAGATTTCCTCATCATTTCACGTTAACTTGTAAAAAACCGCATGTTTGATTTTCCTAAAAAGGACGGACTGAAATTTTTCCAAAAACTATAGAGTAAATTTAAGAAATGTGATTAACATCTATACTAAATATGATCAAAATTGGACAATACATTCGAAAGTTACAGTGGAACAAACATATAAGCAAACAAAATGCCAAATCGTCTAATTATACCATAGACTTCACTATGTTTGGTCAAATATGTCCCAAGATAATTAATCTAACTTGAAACGTTATTTATTAATAATGTTAACTTTTATCAATGAAATAATTCTTACCTCCAAGTAAGCTGAAATAGTCATAAAGATTTGTTCGCCACTTCCAGTGACACGATTCAATAATGGACTATTATGTAACGATGAATCCCAAGCGGCTTCAAATCTAAACATACATCGATCATCTCCAGGTACTTCAATCTGTTCACCAGGGAATAATCCCAACGATAATACTGAACTATCATCTTCTTCGTCACTACCGTCACATAATGTTTCCGGTGTGTTTCGTATACGTCCAACAACTAATTCTCGTACATCACGCCAACGTATTTCAGGTGCTGGATCGTGTACGACTGTAATACGTAATCGGCGTTGTATACCTTGATGTAATAAGAACACTCCACGGCATGGTAAATCGTCCCCATGCTCAACAACACATGGAACATATTCCCCATTTGGTGCAAGCTCACATATTTCAAACCACACGAGTAAATCGTGTTTAGATTGTACGTGAGCCGTACTGGGACTTGGTGGTGCACCAAACTTTGGTGATCGTACTGGTTGACTGATTGGTATACTTGGTGGTAACATTCGTCGTGGTGGTTGACGATGTTGTGATGATTGTTGTGTAATACCTTCACGTGCTGCTTGATGTAATGGATGCGCTTGATAGTGTCCAAATACTTCGAAAACGATTGGTTGTGTTTTAATATATTCGACAAATGATTTTGTTGTGTTTACGGTAATCTGAATTCATCAAATACAAATTTAATTAAAAGAAACGCTAGTTCAAGGATTTAAGAGGTTACTTTTTACTATGTTAAACATGCAGGAATTGAACGCCAGTATACCAGAATAATTGAATGCCAGAAGAGAAGGAAACAGGAGCTTTTAATGTTCTGTTTGTACGAGAAGAATTTTAGTCTATGATTTCTTAGTTAGATGCTCCAAAATGTCTCTTATTAAGGAGTGGATTACTGAGTTAATAAGAGTAATTTGTGTACTCTCTTTATAATTTGAAGATCCTAGGCGATTTCCCACATGTATGGTATGTTTGGAGGATCATGAAATTTCTATTTATTTTCTTTAGAAGTCAGACATTCATCTATCCTGATAACAATTTCAATAGAGATACTTGGAAAATAGTAGTTTCATTTATCAGGAGACATTTTTTGCATCCAAGTGTGTTTTCAAGGATAATACCATTGAAATCATTAGTAAATTGTTTAATGATTACATTTATTGTAAAAATAATACCGAAAAATCTCCAAATTATAAATTCTCGAATTTTAAAAGTAACCTCTTAAAATTAATTATACAGGAATAATGGAGACAAAACATACATTTTGAACATGATAAAATCCAAGTGGTGTTCCCTTGCCAGTATTTTTAACTGGTTCTGTTGAAAAGGCTTCATCGTGTCGATGTAGGAAACTAAAATAGAAAATTTTAATATAAAATACGAATCAATAATGGCTCTATTTTACGCATTTTTTGTTTGTATGTAATATGCGCAGGTGTTATGGTTACGAAATACTACATTATCAATCAAATGATATACAAGTCTGTGAATGATTTAACATTGGAAATTCCTCAAAATTTATTATCATTTAAGTTAAATGAATAAGTATTTATAATTTGCAATTAAAAATTTTTACTAATACAATTTCTTCAATCATTCTTACAATTTTTAACCCAATAACTACAATTAAACGCCATTTCTCAACTAATTATTCAATAATTTTTGTCTGACATTTGGTATACAATTTACATGCAAACAATTGAACAAATGATTAAATTTTCTAGAATGTAAATGTTTTATTACAAATTTTATCTACTTGTGGCGCATCAATCGATTAATAAGTCCCTTACACATACTAAGAACGGTACAGATAGAGTATAAAATTTAGAATTGATTATTTTAATTTTATTTTTTAAATAGTATTTTTTGAATATAGAGAATTTATTTGTTATTTATAAAAAAACTTCTTGATACATTATCATTAACTTTCTTGAGGTTGTTTATATAGATTTAGAAATATTGGACTTTTTAGTTGAAGATAATAATAATATTAATAAAACGGCAAGAGAGGAACCATAACACTTAAGAGTCCCTTGCCACTTAGATAAGGATGCTGCCTAGCGCAGGGTAAAGTGTAAGAATTATCAGAAGCCTATGAAGCTGCATGATTTTTTCGAGACCAGAAAACCCACAGTTTCTTCTCTGGGATTGTTTCCAAGATGTTCGAAGGCAAAGTTTCAGACTCAAACATTCTATAACTAACACTTTGAAGATTTCTACGGCTGAAAGTAGGATCGTCTGAGATTTCCAAGTTATGAAAATGATACCCTGTAAAAAAATCCACTACTTTTCTCAACTGTATCCTGGTCAGTTTCAACCGGGAACAACATAGTTGAGATTATACATAGTCGCAGATAAGTTCACTGTTAGTTAATATCACCCCAACCAAAAAGATTGTTGGTACAAATAATGTTACTCCGAACATTCTAGGCCAAATTATCACAGAATTATCCCGTAAAACGTTTAAAATACTAGAAGTTTTAGAATTTTACACAATCTTATTTTGAAAGCCCAGATTCAAGATTATTAGATTGAAATAGAATTCAAGGAAATTAGAATAAAAAAACTTTTCCCAAAAGTCACGGTTAAAGAGCTTGTGTTTTGAAATCTATATGAGACGAATATAAATTAATTTATACATTTCAGTTCGTTTTAAAAAAGTAGTATATTAAAAATTTTATTTTTATTTTATTTAAATTTTATCTAAAATAAAAAGTGTGTATCAAAATATGATAGAGGCGATAGAAAAATAGAAACAATTAAATTTTACCACGCTATATCATAATATTTCTATATATTATAATATAAAATCTCAATTCTGAATGTTTAAAAAGTCTCTAGCTTATCTAGAAGTTATTTTGAAATAAATTACAAAATTCCTCCTAAACAAACAAGAGAGTTGATTTAATAAAAACTAAATAAAAAAAGTGTCAAGTGAGATATTAAAAATATTTTAAACTTACTTAAATTGGCAGAATACATCAGCATATTCGGTTGAAATTCCAACAGCTTGTAAAACCGTCACTCTAAACGTAAAATCATTCCCAGTCGTTAAATGCGGTGGAAATTCATCTTCTTTTAATTCGGATGATACTGAACTATCGCCACGTCCCGAGTCTGCGTCACATTCAATTTCTATATTTAGAAAAATTAATAAACATGTTATGTTAATGACGGCGCAGATGAATCCAGAGAGCAGTGATGGAAAAACAGACAAATAGGATAGAAGAAATAATTGAATTAAAACGAATATATAGATTTCCTTTTGAAATAATCGTTCTATATTTTAATCTACTCTCCTCGAATTGATTTAACGGAGAGTCTTTGATTTTGTTCGTCACTAATTAGTTACATATTCGATGGTTAATTTGGCATTCCGATAGGTAATGTTTTTAATATCTATTGAGACATTGACTTTCGGTTACTTAGAACGTCATCATCAGTATGAATTAGCTAATCGTAATAATTCTCCGAGGGCAAGTTACTCATTGCTCCTTTTGTGGCGGTGTGCATAAAGGTATTTTGGTAAGTGCGCAATTTATACTTTCTAGTTTCTATTAAATTGCTACGTCAACCAATCAGATTCGATCACGGGTTTAGTGTTCGGTCAATGATATTGAAGTATTGGACCACGTGATTTTGATGGTTAAAAATCTCAAAATTAAAAAATTCAAATTAATAAATAATGAAATTAAATAATTTTAATTTCGAATTTCGTTTCAATTCTAATAATTAAATCTCAATTTTGCAATCTTTATTAAATCGGAATTTGGACTAGGTCCTTTATATTTATATTTATAAAATATAAAAATGTTTGTATCTAAGACATTGGAAGTAATAATGATCAGAACTTCTTTTATTTTGTAGTAATCGAGTTTCACTCATATTTTTGGGGATATAAAACTTCATTTTACATAGTTTGTCGGAATCTTAAACTTTTGGGTGCTTCGTGGCGAGTGCCTCTACTAACCCCTTTCTTGATAACCCGGCACTTCGTTTCAGCTGATTTTCCCAAGATAAGATTATTTCAAAAAGATTCAGAAGAAAAACATCAACTTAGCAATACAATTAAAGCAAATGAATTTAAATGTTTTTGATTGATATCGAAAAAAATTCAAAATTGATTTAGTAATACAACAAAATATGTTGTACTAACCGTCTTTAATGAGATCACCAACTTGCCCGTCGATAATACGTTCATCTAAACGTGACGTACTCTTTGAGTGCGGTGGTGGGGGCATTTGAATTTGTTGTGAACCATCTGTGAATGATATACGTGCACTCTGCCGTACACCACTTGAACGTTCAGCATTGTTATCTTCTTCAGCAACAGCTTGAACAGCAACACGTAACCATCCACGCACATCACCTTTTTCACTTACAATTGCTACTTTATGTACCAATGGGACTGGATACATTAAATTACTTAAGTATACAAAAGATCTATCATAGAAAAAATAAATAAAATCATTTATTAGAAAATTTGTTGCCATCAAGTGCATTTTTTTAAAGATTTCCAAGGAAAAATGCTAATTCGAAATGCGACACACGTAATTAGTTGTTCGATGAGCTGAAGACTTTAAAAAATGTGGGACGATGAATGATGATGATTCAGGTTCCCTTTTAATGAATTTTGAAAATTTGATACATAGATAGAAACAGAAAATGAAATTCAAATTCGTCGAGTTAAAACTTAGACCTAACTTTGTTCGTTATTTACAAGACACTATTTTGAATTTTTAGTAAGCTTTTTAATCAATTGAAGACACCGAAATCAGTGATTTAGAAATTTTTTTAAATTTGAAGTCGTAGCGTAATGATTAATAAGCGTAATAACATCGTCAAATTTATGTATTAGAAAAAATTAAAAATTTGCAAAGTGACACAGCATGATTTTCGCTTAGAAATAACCAAAAAAATAGAGACTTATATTAATATAAGTTAGTTCTGGAAGTGAATTTTCGAAAAGTGAATTGGTGAGTTAAGAGAATGAATACCGCAAATAATATAACGTTTGAATAAAATATGTATTATCTCTATGTATAAAATATTATTATGATAATATTATACGATTTATCAATTTTAAAACAAACATTCTGAATTATTAACATTGAAATAAATATTAAATAATGAATTTGCTATTATTATTCGCTATCACTTTTCAAAAATTCGCCTTCTGGTGCTCGTCCATAAGAATATCATATCATTTATTAATTCCCATCTACAAGTTTGTATGTAACTTAGTCGTGATAAGTGTAATAACTTTTTTCTCTATAAAATTTCTAAAAATTGAGATGATTTCTTTTTCGTAGCCGGTAAAATTTTCGATTTTCCCCTAAAAACATCAAATAGGTGGACATCCGTTTTGTTATTGCTGTAAAAACATGATTCTATAAAAAATGTAAAAACTATATTGTCTGGCACATGATAAACCCAGATGTCCGATATCCGACACTCTAAAAATTGTGAAAAATACCAATTTTAGAGTTTCCATTTCCATTTTGTCACATGTTGACAAATTGCTTTTTACATTTTATATTGAATGCTCTACCTACTACAATAACAAGAAACGGATGTCCGTCAAGTTGAAGTTTTTGGAGACAAGCGAAAATTTTATGTGCTCCGAAAAACAAAACGGTGCACTTTTCAGAATTTTTGTAGGGAAAAATTTTTTAAATTAAAATTACAACAATTTTTTAACCATAAATAAAATAATAATATGGTTTCATCAATCTACACTGGATACGCATGCAAATACTGTAAAGAAAGTTTAATTTTTTGAACAGGATAAAATATTTATTAAGAATGAAGAAAATAATTCTATATTTAATGGCTACATGAAAAATCTCGACGGTTTTTATTATAAATACGATTATGGAAGCTACAACACCATTTGTTATCGAACTGAAAGGAGACTATGGACAAAAAATATTATTTTTTCCAAATTTTGTTTATGACTACTTCATATTCATAATAAATTTTTATGATACTTACCTTCCGACCATTCGGAACCATGGAAAACGATCATAAAATGGATCCCCACCAGTTAATGATTCAACATTATAATCGGGCGATGTTGGTGAGAGTTCCGCTTCATTATGATACATCTCCCGCATCAATTCCAATCGTTGTCTTTAAAATAATCAACAAAAAAATAACAAGATTAAAATAATTTTTTATTAAAGATGTTCATATAGTAGAGGAACAATTTGTTAATTTTTGAAATTAACCTATTAAATGGTATGTGAATGGCTAATTTTGATTTTACATTATTCTAAGCATCACTATGATATACATAGAATATGTCAGAGTATATTAGTTAGTTTTAGTCATAAGTTTGTAATGTTAAGAAATAATGATCCATTGGATTCAATAGATGTATGACCCAACTGTAATCCTAAAAGATACATTTTCCGTTAACTGTTTTTAGATCTGCCACAATTTCAACTCAAATTTACCTAATAAAACATAAAATTATAGTACATGTTATTATTATATGCGTTTTTATAGCTGTTTGAACTTGTTGACGTAATATCGGTATGTAATATTGAGAATATTGGTATAACATACTGAGAACAAAACATAACTTAACACTTTCAAACATTTGTTTACTAATTAAGATAACTGTATGTTCTGACTGCATTGACAAAGACAACTAATAACTTTTGACCAAATGATGATATAAAAATAAAAATATCGAATCTTAGTTTTAAGATAATCAATTAATGATGTGCTTTTAGGACTCAAAATTAGGAAATTTAAGAATATTACTACATAAATTTTAATATTTGTCCTATTTAAACAGAATAAACAATTTTAAATGGCATTTAAACCTAAATAATGGTTGCATCCACCGAGTAAACAGTTTTTAATATTAAATTATGTATATATTTCATGTTTGTAAAATTATAGCGTAAATACAAATGGATCCTATTCTGTTTTGAGCAGATTATTATGAAATAAAGATGAAAAATGGTGATTTTTTTATGTTATCCTTTTCAAACTATCCTAGATATGGACTCATTCATAAGCTTTAGCTCAATATACCCATCTAAGTCCAAAATACTTGATTTCCTATTAATCTAACCGAAAACATTAAATTCACCTGTTGAAAAGTAAATCGAACCAATACTGGCTCAAGTTCGTTAAGATTCTTACTTAAACCCCATCTTTTTTATAGAGTCTATATCAAGTCCTAGATTCAATTAGGCCTGTTTTTTTTACATCAATGTTATCCAATTAGAACATATCTCTTCATATAAGATTAGTATATTTTATTAATGCATCACCGAAAGTAGCATCTAATTTTCCAATATCGAACAATTTTATGGGCGTCGATCTTTAGATAGGTCTGTAGTAATTAATACTACTCACACAACAATACGGGTTCACAGAATTGTATACAATTTTGAATTATGATTTGATTTATGGTAACATTATTAATTCGTAGTAAGAGTTCATAGTAACTAGCACAAATCATCGGTAGTCAAAAATATTCAATATCGCGAGCATGATGTCTCGGGATGATTTGCTATTTACTATTTAATATATAAATCAAAGTTCAATAATCAATCAAAATTTTAAACACTTCTCTGGACCCATCGCTCAACGCGAATCACTTATCGCTACAGTGTACTGTGTTCACTATATTTCATATTGTTTAGCGATTATAAACGCTTTTAAAAATAAAGAAACTAACCAATAAAAACCAAGTTTTTATTTAACTCCCTTTCTTTGTAACTTTATTATGTTAAAATTTTGAAAATTTCAAAATTATACTACAATTAATTTTTTAAACGAAAATTTGTTATATCATTTTTATATTTTTATCGTTTGTCTGCAAATTTTCAGCTCGATTGATCACGGGAAAATTCAATATAAAATTTTTTTGACTTACAAACAGACAAGTTAAATGAAAGGGAGTAATAAAAAGCAAAACGACATCTGTATACCAATACAAACTTATAATCAGAAAAATATGATTTTTCGTGTATCAAAATTAGCCATCCATTAAAGATAAATTACTCATTTTCTTGGCGTATTTTAGACGATTCGTTCCTCACCTATTATTATAAAGCACTGTTTACACTATGAACAAAACAGATTACGGAGTAAGCTAGTAAATTTTTGTACCTTTTGCTGTTTACAATGTAGACAGGACTTTTTAAAATAAATAAATAAATAAAACAAATAATGTACAACAATACATGACAGAAATACATTCAGAAAAAAAATCATGCAAAAATAATATTGAATACAGACTTCATAAATAGGTTATGTTGTCCGGTTTTATGCAATTTTTATATCCAAAATACTCTTTTTTTTTTAATTCGAATTTTGATTCTTTACTTTGTAAGCTTCAAGTTTTTTTTTTCTTTTAATATGCATATAGAAAATAATATTTCAAAAAACAAAATATATAATTTCGAGGTTGGTGCCCAGCCAATTCGATAAATAACCTTAGATAAAAACAAATAAAAATAAAGCAAAAATATAACAAAAAAAAAACGTGATATTTTCAAATTCCTAGTTTTATTAGATTTTATTCTTTACAATGCGACAAATGATTATTAAATTTTAAAAATTTGAAAGTTGTAAAAATTAGTTTGAAAAATTTTTTAATTCCTTGTTATACAAAATTGCAAGAAACAAAATGTATAATACATTACAGATTGTTTATGAAACCTTTTTTCATAAACTCTTTTTAATCGTCACAATTACAACACAAATTTAGCTAATATATAAAATTAAATTAAAACCACCGAAGCAAAAATCCCTTCTGTTTCTTGCTGGTTCTAGAATTCGATACAATTCGATTCGCTCTAGGGTTACAAGACCAAAACACGTATACGGAAAGTGCAGTCTGTACTTTGCCTGACCGCCTGTGTAAAATAACCCCCCCCCCCTTTCCAATCAAAGATACCATTCATTTTTTGAGCTGGGTAAGTTCAAGGAGCGGGTGGCCAATCCTCGTTTGTTATATAATTATAATACAATATAATTATACAACAAACTTTTCATGGCTATAAGACACAACTGTTCCCGAATAAATTATATTAATGTTAATAACTATAGCAGAAAATTTCATATATCAAGTATTTAAACAATTAACAGTGTTAGTTGTTATCTTTACTGATTTTTACATAAGCTTTACTTAAGTGGGGTTGTGTTTTTGATCTAGACCTCTATAGGCCCTATTAAAAAATAAAATTTTTAATCTAAGATACATTGTATCTTTTTTAATTTTCGCGCATAAATAGCTCAAAAAAATATTTATCCAAATGTTATGATATTTGGTATGCACAATCTTAACAACATGTTAACGAAGGACATGTTGAAAACTTTTTCCCGAAAAAATTATTCTAAAGTAAAAATAAATTTTATTTTATATTTAGAAATGTTTTTTTCGCGAAACTCTTCGACATTCCCTTCGTTTTCATGTCAAAATTAGTGCATACCAAATTCCGTAACTTTTGGATAATTATTTTTTGAGATATTTATGCATGAAAATTGAAAAAAAATACAATGTATATTACATTACATATTGGTTTTATTAATAGAACTTGTAGAGGTGTCTATCAAAAATACAACCCCACTTAAGATCATCATTTATCATAGTTTAAAAATTCTACTTTGTCGCTGTTTCAAAACCTAATAAAACTGTAGGACTGTAAAAAGTAAAAAATAAAAATAAATTGAACATGACAACATCTTCAGAAGACAATTAAAAACAATACAGAAGCAAATTAAAGCTCATGTTTTATTTTTTTCACATAAACATTAAAAATTACAATATAAGAGCTACAGAATGTTTGTTTTTATTTTTTATAGAAACCTAATTTTACTGCATAGCGATTTTGTTGTCTGAATAAATGAAAAGTGTTAGAAACAGATTGAATGTAGAAATAAAGTGTATAGAAATTTTACAAAGTTTTTAAATTGGTACAATAGCTGATCGTAGCAAACCCTATTTGATAACAATATAGTTTAAACTTTTATATACATACAATATGTTACTCGCAACTTCAATTATAGGGAATTCAGTTAAAATAATAATAATTTTATTTTATTTTTTTTTTTGGGTTTATTACTGGAAGAAAATTAGACAAAAAAGTGCGTTATTTCGAAATAGGCCAAGACTACTCCGGTTTTGATAATTTTTTTTTTTATAATTTTAATTTTTTCCTTTTCTACATTTCAATGATATTGCATTATTTACTTTTTAACCTTTTTTTTTCTTCCCTAAAGATTTTATGAATTTATGAAATAATAATATGTTAACTTATTGAATATGTTTTGTGTTTATATTTGTACTTATTTTCAAAATAGCTTTAATAGCAAATTTTGACCATTGATGATATTAAAAGAAAAAAACAAACAAAATGTAAAATTATGAATTTTTGGACCTTTGTGCTCCAAATATTTGACGGAGATTCAAAGACCTTTTCATGTATAGCGTGGAATAAAATAGTTCCATGATCTACCGATAGGGCACAATGTGTATATTCGGGGTATAAAAATGAAACATCAATGTTATCTAGGCTCGTTCTACGTAGTCGGATAATCGTACTCAATCACATTGCAATCATTTTTGACAGATATGCAATACGCTTGCGTACATCTATTTGATTATGTAGAACCAGTTTTAGGATCGTTTGCAATGATCAACTCTCTTACCAAATGGTCTTGTTAATGATGTAATTAATTCGTAACTTGCATTGTAAAGGTTTAATAGAAACAGATAGAGTGGGGAGGGGTGAGGGTGAGTGAGTGAAGAGTAATAGATATGGTTGTATTGTAATGTGAGATGGGTTGCTGACAGGCATATTTTATTTTATTTGAAATAGATAAATAAATATTGGCATGTTGGTGGCACCAACCTCGACGGTAGTAGACTAGCAAGTGAGAATCGTGGTGCTTGTAGACACCGTAAGAGGTCTGGCGGAGCCTCGGATGGGCTACGCTCACCCTCCGCCTCACCACGTGTCATCGTCATCGTATCATATACACCTTCCAGCAACTCAGCATTGTATACATGACGCATTAATTCAAGACGCTGTCTAAAAATTGGAAATTCAAATGTTTTCTAAAAAAATCATTAAAAGGAAAAAGAAGAAACTGAAATAGAATAGTTTCATTTTGCACCAATTTTTTTTGTGTATACATTTTTATCAATTGTTTCATTATAGGGGCTATGAAAAATTATTAACAAAACAAAAAATACAAAAATCGTGCTCCCGATTTAATATTGAAAAATATTGAACACCAAAAATTCTAGTTGCGAAATCCAATTCGATTCAATTGCAAGAAAAAACTTTATTGAGATTATGTCTTCTTTTTATTATAAAACAAAAAATCTAAATAAAAAAGAGGTATAAGTACATGCAATCTGGATAAAAATACAATTTTTTTCGGATTTTTGTTAATTCAAATTGTATAAAAAATCTTTGAAGATAAGCCTCGGATTAAAATTCATAGAAGATTACAAGAGCGCCGAACGTACTCATTACTGTCAATTAAAATAACGTAATTTTTATAAATATACTTGTGTTGCAAAAGATATTTTAAACGGTAATGAATAAATGCAGAAACTGCGATTTTCTCACTCAGATTTTACGAAGTTTAATTTGAAAATGAAAATGAGTGCGCAAAATTGAATTTTCAGCCATACTATTAGTTTCGCTCTTAACTTATACAAATTGCTCTCAAAATCATTTTCCAAAGGGCAAAAGAGGAAATAATATTAAAATACATTGTACACATACATTGGAATATACACAATATTAACATACACATATAGAACATTCAATAAAACTTAGGTACGTATTATAATACACAAATTAATTACTATATATATAGTAGTTGGGAATGTGCAATGAATTTTTGTGTATGTGTATATTCTATATATAATATATTTATTTAAATATTGGCTTCCCTTTTTAGTCCTATGGAATATGATTCGGCGGTCAATTTGGCCAATGTATAGCATCATCTTTGTATACTTAGATTACTTTGAAGTACGCAGATAAATTTCTATAGAAGTTGGATTCACAAAAATTCTAATTGGTTTTCAACTGTTTTAAACGTTTGAGACCCTAATATTCCTACATTTTCAGTTAAAACGTGATCAAGAGAGACAAAACATACACTTGCCTCGCATGATCGTTTTGTTTTCGATCCAAAATCATTACAGCCACATCTTACTTTTCATTGCGTTTCATATTTACATGAGCTAAGTCGATTATGGGGCATTTCATGTGAAGCGGACAATGAAAAAAATTTGAAGTTCTGAGATAGTCTTATATTACGCCCAAGTGTACTTCTAGAGTAAGGCATAAAATTTTTTTCTGTATGAGGTTTACTGTTCAAATTATGGGACTCTAAAGAATTATTGATTAAAGAATTTTTCAAAAGATTTTTTTTTTAATTTAGAAAATTTACAATAACAAATTAAACATGGTGGTTTATATAGGAAAGTTATTGTAAATGAAAGTTATTTTTTCTGTTTAAAACAGCAAGGAAAATTTTAACTCATAATTGTAATAGCTTTGAACATTTTTTTTAATTGCAAAATAATGCTAAAAATACATTAATTTTAGCCTAAAATTAAAAAATTGGCAATTACATTAGTTTATTAGATAAAATTAAAGTATGTAGCTAATAGAAATAAAAATAAAACAGCTTATAGAAGAGGATAGATACCAATACATTCTATATACATGTAGCTTCTCCATCACTTGAATGGTTTTATTTTTATTTTTATTAGTTATATATTTAATTTGTTTACCACCCAAACTAATATATATCCTATTTTTTATATTTTATGTTATTTAATTTGAAGCTATTAAAATTAATAATATTTAAACATTGAAAAGACCTTTTAATTCATTCTTTTTATATAAAATAAATTTAATTCGTTTTTAAAAATTTGCATAATCCAAAAAACATCTTTTGAAAAATCTTTTAATCAATTATGTCATTGCTATGAAGTTCCATTATTGAAAAACAAAATCTCATACAATAAAAAAATTTCGTGTTCTCACCCCTTAGAAGTACAACTAGCCCTAATATGAAACAATTTCAGAAACTCTCGTTTTTCGTTGCCCGCTTCACGTAATATGCCCGTTATAGTTATATAAAATTATGCCTTAGGATTAAGGCCAAACAAATTGGTTGAAGGAACTAGACTTTTATGAAGACGATGGGAAAAAATTTACCATAAAAATAAAATTGACAATTGAACGAAAATTCAATTTTCAATTAAAAATATTTTTTGCAAGCAATTGTTCTATTTGACAGTTTATAACAAACTGGCTAATTCGAATTGGTAGTCATTTTTTTTTTCAGAACGTACATTTTAGTTTACTGCAGGCAATATTTTGTGTACCCTGGTTTTTTTTAACATTGTTTTGTGTAATTACAAAGATTAAAAAATATAAAAAATTTTCCTTTTAAATTTTAGATTTAAAGTTTTATAATTCTCAAAAAACAAAAAGAACAATAGGTTTTGGTCTTGAAATAAAAACTTATTAAATACATAGATTTTATTCAATCGGAAATTTGAAAGTTTCATTCAAAAACCTAGACATTACCTCAATTTTTCTAAACTCCAATAATGAGTTGCACCATTTTTCGTATCCTGTACTTCAACAGCGACAATTGTCCGTGGAAATACACGTTCACCATCTTCGTCTAAATCATTTTCTGATGCTGTGATCGCCAATGACGGTCCAATTAAAGGATTATTCGCTGCCGATGTCACTAAATCTGGCGGTAATGGTGAATATAGTGTATCGGTTAATAACGTAAATTGGAATTGAACCTAAAAAATAAAATCGTTAGTTTTCCTAATTAATTTTAGTTAGTTTTCATCGATTGATTATACCTTTTTCTTAAGTTCAACGGAGATGGCATTCGCTTCCTTCAAGAAGATTGCATTACCCCATAAATCATCCCGTAAACTTGTAAATTGATGATGTTTCCATTTACGCCATGCCCATGCAGCTAGCCAGCATTGTCTCTCCGTCCAGCAGCATTCTGCGTCAAACAGCGGGTTCACTGCAAGCAACATTCACCAAACTCCCAAAATACCAGAGTACGCAGCGTCAATCAATCATATATCAAAACATACAAACCAAATTCATCGAAGTAAGAATATAAGCGGAAGAGGTTATGTTAATGAGTCTTACAGCAAGATATTCAGTGATATTTTGTATCCAAAATTAGTTACTGTCGTGGGAACTACTAATTATAAAATTGTTTAAATTTCCTTTTGTATAAAATATTATTTATTATTAATGTTATAAGTTACATAAACAGTTGTTTAACTTTTATTGTACAATACCAGTTATTCTCTAACGCAGACTATGATATTTATAATAAAATTCTATAAAGTAAGGAATCTTTTCTTTTTAACAAAGGGCTCTTTAAATTATAATTGCTCTTCTTCCTGATATATTCTTACTTCAATGATCCAACACAAACATTCCAAATACTTCCATACGATCTGTCATACAATTCAACATTCAAACCACTACTATAAAGCTTGATTCACACGTACACAATTCAAATAAAAATAAAAATTTAAATCGAAAACGAACGAAAAATAATAATTATGATGATCTTAACACTGCGTAAATGTTTTTTTTTCGATGGTGTGTATTTTAAAAGAAAAAAAAAACAGGAAAATTGTGAATTTAACTTACCAAAAATATCTTCGTCATTGTTAAAATCTTCAGGTGTGTATGAGCTGTACATTGACATTGTCATACTTTGTTCTTCAACTTGTTTTTGTAAAGCGTCAATTCGTGCTTCGTAATTCTAAAAATAATTTACAATTAAATCAATTACTTTAATACACTGTATGAATTGAAATGTATTGAGTTTATACAGAGACGGATTGAGTTAAATTGGTGTCCTAGAAACATTTGAAAATGTGTCTCAAAGATTGATGAATCGCTAGAAATGTTAAGCGATGTTAAGCGTCACAATAAACAACGCGTTGTAATAGAAAATTGTCTAGAAAAAATATTCCATTTTTTTTCTTAAGTCTAATGGTTTTTAAAAAAATTTAATTCAAAAATTTGTAACACTACATGAACTAAATGCACTTCTAAATGGTTTGTGTCGAATATTTAAAATTGAATAATAAAAGGGGGTAAAAAATATTCGAAAATTTATTTACATTAAAGTTTCAAAGTGCATAACAATACAACCTAACAAATATATAGAATGGGCTTTTTTATTTGATTCACCCAATAAATGATCCACTTCAGAATATCGAATCAAGATTAAATTTTCATCACAAATCGAATAATTTTTGCAAACAAAAATTGCATTGCGGTTCACAATGCAATTGAAAATTGAATATATTGGATGATTTTTCAACATTTAACCTTGATTGATCTTACTAATGATTATGATAATAAATTAAAAACTGTGGTTCCGGAGGTGAAATATCCCCCATTTTCTAAATCGATTATCAAACATAGGTGTTCTTACGCTATATTAATAATGTATAACTTACATGCGGACATTGCACATAGTTCTGTATTATGTGTACAATAATGTGGTAGTGTCTACATAGATATGCAAGTATGTGAATTTTTATCATATTTTTACGTACATGCGCATATCATAGAAAACGAAGTTTTCTTTCTCACTTTGTTGGCGACATCTAAATTCAATTTGATGATCACCATGTTAACCTATTTCAGGGAGTAATTATATATAATTACTCCCTGAAATGTCCTTTTTTGTCATACGACCTTGACAAAACACATTGAAAGAGTATAGTGGTAAATAAAGCAATCTTCATTTTCTTTCGTTCTTGTATATTGCTTTTATCTTGACTCACTTTTATTTTTCCAGAGTATAAATCTGTTTATACCCTCTTCAAGCATGCTGGATTTTAGATATGCAAGGTTAGTTTTGTAACACTAACGTCACAGCTTTTTGAATCGAATTGTCTCGAAAACAATTAGCGTATACTTATGAAAATAATAAAATTATGTTTTTTATAATTTCCTAAGCTGTAAATTTGAAAATGTTTATTTTTTCGAAAAAAATAATTATCGAGGTTTTCTGACATTTGACATCGTACAACATCTCCAGCGGCTCATAAATCGGCGGGGATATTAACAATATTGTTTAGAGCCATACAAAGGAAGATTCACACAAAAATCCAACAAAGTTTGGTTTTTTAATTTTATTTCCTGGATTCTACTATCAATTTCTTAATAAACAGTATTATGGAACATTTTAAAACTCGGATTTCAACATCCCAACTCGGCACTCAGAAAATATATTTTTAAATTACCTTTCGTTGTTCTTCGAATAATTGATCAGCCTCTTCTTTCTCTTTACGAAATTGTTCTTCTAAAACTAATAAACGTTTTTCCATTTCAGCTTTTAAATCAATTCCTTGTTTCTCTAACAATTCAATTTGTGCAAAATTCCAATCAACATTTTCTGGTGATGCGGCTGGACTAACATCCTCTTTTTCTTCTAACTCTTGTTTTTCACGTCGTTCACGTACTTGATCCGGATGATTAAATCGAAATACATGATTTTTACCCAATATAACACGAGATCCAGTTTTTAAAATAATTGGCGATGTAATTTCACGTCCATTAACGTAGATGAATGCACTTTTATGTGGAATTAATTGTATGACTCCATCTTTATTCTCAAAGACACAATGTTCAGAGAGGATATGTGCACCAGATAATTGTATATCCTGGGGTACATTCGCTTCAGCTGATCCTACACGAGTTACACCATCTTTAATGTAGTAAATTAAGCATTCGGACATAAATGGATCTTCGTTTAGATTTACAAGATGTGGAGTACGTTTTGGTGAAAATACACCAACAGTAATACCATCTTCTTTGACGGCAACACCCATTTCAGCGAATACCGCTTCTCTTTGTAAACGTATTAATTCGGTACGTTTTAATTTTTCTTCCCATGTTTCGTTTAATTCTAAATAAAAAACAAACATTTTTTTAATAGGTTACGAAACTATTAAATATCTCGGGAGAGGAAGAAAAGAATTCTTGGTGAAACCTTAATAATAATAATCAATGACAGGGGAACAGCGATTGTCTCTTTAGCACCTAATAGACGATGTCTTCCTGATGTAGAATGATGTGACTGATAACTGCAATTAGCAGATGAAAATACAAAAGGTTTCTACAGGTACATATAATATTAATACAAGTTTCATCTTTTCTCAACTATTCCATCGATAAGATTTAAATGGTTCAACTGTTGTTGTACACAACTAAGGATATGGATGCCATCCGCAAGATTCAAGTAATCAAGGTTTGCTTGTCGAACTCACTTCCTTGCACAATCATAATCAATCTATGAACTGATCGAGGCTTGGAAAATTTATCAATTAAACCCTGGAAGATACTTTAGAGGTTAGATAGTGCTTGGATAACCAAATCAGTTTATGCTGCTTTATGAGAATTTTTCTTAAAGTTATCTGCTCTCTCAAAAAAACTTCTCCCCTGGTTCTCAAATATGCGAAATAACTCAAGGTTTTGACAAAAAATTATCTTGATATAGGTCACGTTAAGGTGGGAAGCAACGAAACGGTGCATAATCCTACCTACCTGAACTTATTTTTCACCACACCTGGGAATTAATAGAAGTCAGTCTTCTGACGGTATCAATCGTTTTTATCTCTGGGAAAAATATACTAGACAAAATACCCTCGGATAAATTTTACCAGAGACCCTTTTTTAGTATATAATAGTCCCTTCATTATTTTTTTAAATGTTGTTAATATGTTCCTATTTATTTTTTCTATTATTGATATTTCTAATATTAGATTTCTGGATAAAGAGTATCCGAAATCTGCCAAGCTTTACGTTCTATACCTGCGATTAAACTATACAAACGATATTAGGAGTTTAGCTAAAACAGTCTGATTTGGTCATATCGACCAAAATGGGAGAACTTGGTGCAAAGCAACTGAAACCACAGCGCTGTTTTGGGTTTTGGGCAGCAAATGGGTTGGTTTGACAGTGACCAAAAAATCGTATGTAAAGTTTTTACAAAGCTTACGTAGTAGACATTGAAATAGTATTAAAATATTTAATAAAGTTTAAGCTTACCAGCAATTAATTTTTCACTAGCTTGTAATTGATCAACAGCCTCCTCAGCGATTGTCGTTGAAGGAACACGATGTCGTTCAATTTGTTCTTCATTCTTTTGTTGTTTGATATTTTGATTTCCACTTCCATCTTCTATTAAAATTTCCATTTTGATATATAAGTTAATAGAAAAAATTCAATAACAGAATTTTATTTTGTGTTTATTTTTTAGAATGAAATTATTCACAAATGAAAAATAAAAAGAGCTTTATTTTTAGAAATTGATTCAATGAATTAGCCAATAAATTTGTATTAATTGACAGAAACTAATACTAAAATTGTAAGATAAGACAATAATATGATAAATCAAAGTACTAAAATACTTTTATTATTTACTTCAAAAGAATTATTTAAAATGTACTCAAAAGTATTAAAAATATTTCTAATTTACTTTTAATTATTAATTATTGTTTTTAATCGATCTTAAAATATTTAAAGTAAAAGACAATTATTTTAGAGGAGCAGTTGGACCTACTTGAGTATACAAAAGTCTAGATACGCATTCAAACAATGAATCTGTAATCGAATAGCTCAAATATCAATGAACCGAATCATTTCATTAAAGTATGAGGTTATTTTATAATTTTAGTCTAAAGTTTGTAACGCTAGCAAATATTGACCATACAAAAAAATTTTGTTCTAGGTGTTCATTTAATTAGTCTATTTCCACATGTCTGCCCGTCATCAAAATAATTAAAAAACGAAAAGAGATAAAAACTTAAAATTTTCGTGACGTATTCCATGCATAAAAAGTGAGGCTAAGTGTGTTAATGAGCAAAATCGGTCCATTGGATCCAATGAATCAGTGATCCAATTCTTAATCCAAAAAAAAAATTCAAAGACAAAAAATGCTTTTCTAAAAAGAAACAACTTTTGTTTAAATCACTTTATAGTTAAATGCTTGGATTCGCCACAATTTTATCTCAAATTTATCTAATTAACACAATTACAATGTAATAAAGTAATTATAATGTATATTACCTTCATATGTATTTATTACTACATTGAATTCAATTGTTACCTTGTGCGAGAAGGCATCTTTGCCTTCCGGTGATGGAGTGATCTAAAGGAGGGTACTGACGACCAAAAGATCTAGATATAAGGGACGCGGTGGTGTAGTTCCCCTCTTAATAATATACTCTATTACTATATTGACTGGATAGATATTTAGAATATTTTATATTTAGAGTAAACCATATTTAAAAATGGCGTGTTTTGATGTTTTTCGTCTTATGTAAGGGACTCACTCGTATATCACGAAAACCGAACATTTTACGAAAAAATCATAACATACAAAAGTGTTAATTTTTTTCCAATAAATATAAAATTATTTAAATTACCTAATTTTTTAAACTTTATTGAAATGAGAAGATTGGAAGGTTGTAAAAACATAGTACCCAAGCCGGCTACATTCGGATCTTTAATACTCGAAAGCGATTATAAACACAAATCTACTGGCACAATGCAGTGCTCATTTTTTGCATATTAAAATACCTCCAATCCCCGCTCTATTTACACTTTTGAGTATATTTACAAGATATATTATGTTATTTATAAAATTTAAGCAATAAATATAAATAAATAGAAGTTTAAACATGCAAATTTTATTTCTTGTACAGGTTCCAGTAAGCTAATCATGTTAATTATAAAAACGTCCCGGAAAAATTTGTATGTGCTTTAATTATGCTTATTGCAACATCTTTTTCCTTTACGAAAATTTTGATAAAGCATTTATTTTCATGGGGTAAGTTTAAAAATCTTGTCTCGTAAGTTTAAAAATTTTGTCTCTTATGTCCTCCAACTATTATACCTGACATATATAGAATATGTCAGAGTATAATAATTTTAGTTTAAAGTCTGTAAATAGAGCTAGCAAATATTGACCGCATCAACAAAATTTTGGTAAAGGCAATCAAAGAATTAGTACATTTCCGTTAATCCCCGACCGTCATCTAGATAACTCAAAACGAATAAGATATAGCGATCAAAAATTTTGTTAGCGAATACTGGACCTAAAAATTGAGTTTAAGTCGTGAATGAGAAAAATAGGTCCATTGGGTCCAATAGATCCATGACCCAACTTTTGAACTATAAACGAAAACAACTTCAAATATAAAATATGCTTTTTACTTTTTTATAAAATATTTGGATTCATCGCAGTTTTAGCTCAAATTTAACTAATTAACAAAAATATATTATTATATATGTATTTACAACTGTATAGACTGGATACTTAAATTATTCTGTATTTTTTAGTGCTAATGCGTATGATTAAAAATAGTTCAAGCATTGATATTCAACCATATGCCGAGTATCTAAACAATTAACACTATTGGTTGTTACTCAACTTTTTTAAATATTTTTAGAATCTTTATCTACAAAAATATTTTCGAAAATTTTGCACCATTGGAAAGTACTGTCTAACAACATTGCGTTAGAAAACATTGTGCAACAAAACAAGATAACACTTAACAGAGTTAATTGTTTAGATACTCGACATATGGTTCAGTATCAAAGTTTGAATTATTTTTAATCTTTAGCATTCATAAAACACTCTAAATATCTAATCTAAACAGTTATGAACACACAAATAATAATATTTATTGTAATTATATGTTTATTTTCTAAATTTTAGCTAAAATCGTGGCGAATCCAAACACTTTACTAATAAACGTTTCAAACAAAAGTTGTTTTTTTTTTTAAAAAGAAACATTTTTGTTTTTGAATTTTTCTTCTATCTGGGTTACGAATCCATCGGGCCCAATCGACCGATTTTGCTCATTTACGAAAATCGTCTACTTTTAAGATCTAGAATACACCAACAAAATTTAAGCTCGCAATCTTTGGTCGTCTTTAAGTTATCTTGATGACAGACAGGCGGAAAAACGGTAATGAACTAATTAGTTGATTCTATGAACACCTATACGAAAATTTTGTTAGTGCGATCATTATTTTCTAGCGTTACAAACTTTAAAATAAAATTAATACTATATACGCCCAATATAAAAATTAAACGTAGATTTTAATTTGTGAAAATTTCGATTTTCATTTCTTTTCTTTAAATTTAAATAGTACAAAATTTAGTTTTTGATTTACTCGAAATTGTTGTTAATTGTACAAATAAATAACAAAACATCATCGAAATTCAAATCGATTAATTTTTGTTGTTGTTATTCTAGTTGTAAGAGAATTCAATAGTAAATGCAAAAACCCTGTTGTCAGACCGTGTGAAAATGGGTTCGTTATCCGAATACAAACAAAAAAATGTAAAAAATTGCAATTTTCAGATTGTTTACATTTGTTATTGAATGATCTTCCTATTACAATAAAAAAAACTAATATTCGTTAATTTTTATTTTACATACACGGTCGAAAATTTTCGAGTTCGTAAAAGAGAATCATCTAAGCATAATCAAGCAACATTCAAATTTGAAAAAAGCTATTTATAAATGACATGATAAACTAGCAGACAAATGTAAAATTAATTATACTATTATATGTACAAAAAATAGTGGTCTGAGTGCTACTGGAAGATGGTGTGAAAGTATAGACTGAGAGTTCGTGGGAGATGTAAGTAACGGTCTTTCTGTATGGTTGTAATTTGTTTCAGTGATGAATCATAGTATGCGAAGTACGGAAACCATGTTATGCTTAGGGTCAACCCTACACAACATCAGCTCTTATACATTTGAAAAAGGGTGAGAGTTAAGTGGTATCAAACATTTAGTTACACTAGCTATTTGGGATAAAAAGGGCAAGATCTGGAAAAAAATTTCAAATAAAAATTGTAGATTATACACGTTTACATAAAAAAGATTCCTTGTCTATTTTGGCTATTATTAAAAATAATCTTTTTTATGTAACATTTATGCACTATAATATTTATTTGCAATTTTTTTTATCTTTTACCCTTGTTATTCAACTCAACTTTCACCACTTTCAAATGCATAAAAGCTGATGACGTGCACAGTTGATTCTTGCCATAACGTGGTTACCGTATTTCGCATACTATGATTTGTCACTGAAAAAACTATTGCCTTACAGAAAGGCCGTTATTCAAATCTCCAACAAACTTTTAGGCTAGTAGTCTAGTTGTGTTTGACATGTTTTTGTTTAGAGTGGTATAATTTCAATATTAACTCTCTTAAAAATCATAAATTTAAGCACTACTCGTGAAAAAAATATGGAAAAATATTATTTTAGATTAATGTAAATAACCATTGGGATTATAAAAGTTTTGAATAATAGATATTGCTCGCAAGTTTAAGATAGTTGTGCTGCTGAAGTCAGACGGTCAGAAAATATTAAATTTTTGTATATAAATTAAATATTTAAAATTTGTAGTCGATTTACCATCTTACATTCACGTTATTTATAATCAAAGTTCGTATATTAAAATTATTGATAATCAAATTTTTTAAAAACTAATAGAATATTGATTATTTTTGAAAATAAAATAAAATTTTTCACCGTTGTGTTATTAAGATATAGCATCTGAAGGTTCAACAATACGTGAAAAAATGTATATATAACTAGTACAAAAATGCCTGTATACGCATGTTATATATTGTAGTAATGCAGGTAACCTAGTGTAGTGTAGGTAACCGTTCCTCGTGTACAGTATCAGGCAACATTATGGCTCATTTTTACTAAAAAGTAACCTACTCATACTGCGCATATGATCCATAAATGATGACTATTATTGTAGCAGAGCAACTACCAAACTTTTAAAATTATTTTCATCGCTAAATATTTATTTGCTATGCGTTACCTTTATCAAATTTGTAATAAGTTACTTGACATTTCACTCTCAGTATGATTAGCTAAAAGGCAGCCCTGGACACTCAATATGAACATCAATACATTGCACAGAATTGATACTGTGCAATTATATCTGACCAAATGTAGATCATATTGAAAGAGCCACCCAAACAAAAAAAATTTGATTGAAGCGATTTTGATGAAACTTGTACTGTTTTCTAAGATGAATATTTCTCAATCCGATAAAACAGGAATGATTCCAATTTTATTCCTAGTTTTCTAACAGCCATATATATTAAGCATACTATTTTAAAAGCATGTGTAGATTAAAATATACGAATATTTTGCAATTGCAACAATATTACATGCATACAGAAATAATAAATAACTTGGTATTTTTTGAAGTAGGTTTTATTTTAAATTTTCGGAAAATTTTCTGTTTTTGCTTTTTATTGTTCATTAAAAAATGTGTAATTTCAAAATCCCAATAAATATTTAGATAAATTAGAAAAGGAATTTCAAATATCAATATCTACTCAAACATATGATTTTTCGAGAGTGCTTACGTCGACTATTCGACATTATGATTGTTCAAGATTTAGTAAATTTAGACCATCTTCGCACCTTTATCAAGTAACACATTGATTGATTAGATGTGTATTTAATAGTAGATTATTATGTTATCAACAAATTATATTTTTTCAATATTTTGATTATATTTAATTAGAAATCTCTGGCTAATTTTGAAAACAATTTCAAATAGCAAATTAATATTGTGTATAAACGGACCGTGTAAAAAAAGTAAATTAATTTTAATTTCATTAATTTTTATGCCAAAATTGTGGTAATTGATTCCAAGAAAATCAAACTGAATAATCCAAAAATTAACGTAGCATTTATAATAAAAAAAATTATTAAAAACAAATTTTTGATTGATTTCGGAAAATAAATAGAAAAAAATATGCCAATTTGTAAGTTAAAATTTAAATATTATGAACTAGAGATAGGAAAAAACGAAGTTTTAATTAATTTGTAATTATAAAAATCAATTTATTTAAATGGATTAACATATTAACACAGATTAACAATTTTTAAAATAAGTTTCAGAAAAGTAGTCGAAAAAACCAACATTTTCGGAACTGAACATTTCTTTAGATTTTCAGAAAATTAATTTTTTTTTAAACATCGAATGTTGTTGATAAATTAAAATTGATTCTCAATATTTATGATTTCTTATAGAATCAGATTCGACAATGGATTTTTAATCCCTGTTATGAATTACGCAGTTTTACATCAATTTTGATAGTATTTTGCACGGTCCTTTAATTTTTTTGTGGATTTTTGTATGATATTCATTTTTAGTTGATAACATTTATTTAATAAAAACGATAATAAAATGGAAAAAAAATCATAAAAATTGGTATAGTGAAAAGAAACAAATATTTTAAATTCGTTCTGCCGAGTTTTAGTAAAGTTATATCGTGCTTTGTAATCGAAAAAAACGGAAGAGATATTCACTGCAATTTAGAAAATATAAACTTTAGATTACGAGGGTGTTAGACCCTGGGTTGCCACATGGAAATCTATAGTATAATTTGGTCCGCTGTTAGTTTATAATTTAAGCACAGAATGATAGTCTTTTGTTTAAGACTCGTCCCCACATTACGCTTCTTATCGATACTCGGCAGTACGATCATTATAATTTTTTTCCACAGTTATAATTAAAAATAAATACTTAAATAATTACTTATTGAAACATATCACAAAAGCCACGCCATATATAGCATGCAATTTTTCTTTTGCAATTATTTTGCCTTGCAACGAAATTTCGCAAGGTAGCCTTTTCTTAATGGATGACAAGGGTGTATTATAAAAATAACAACAGTGATCAAAGACGCACATACTTTCTCATATATAGGGTGTTCCGATAATAAGAGTCATGTTAACAATAGATGCACCAATTCAATGTAAAAAAATTCTATGCGTGTATACATAGGTGGACATTAACTCGTTAACTCGTTAATTAATGAAGTTAACAATCTTCTTAACGGATTTACTTTTAAATTAACTCAAAACATGTTAACGCTCTTGTTAACTTCCGTTAAAATGACCTCCCCTTAATTTAATCCGTTATATTGGTTACTTTTTAACAATTACTTAACAATATAAAAACTAATACCGCTACTGAAAGTAATAAAATCGAATCAAGTCCTTGGCCATACTTGTGTGATTACTTTGTATTCCAATTAAGACAAGGGGAGCAGTTGATTTACGAATGTTAATTGTTTTTGACAAAAATTTGTACAATTAAGACACACGTTTCTAGCCTTAATAAGGTTTTGTATTAATTACATATGTATTCCAGCCCAAAAATAGTATAAGTTTTTCATGATTAACTTTTAACGATTAACTTGCTTAAAATTTCGAAAATTCGCTTAACGATTATCGGAGTAAATAATCTAATTAATGAACAAATGATTAACGAAGTTTAATTTTGGATGAACTGGATTCACATATGCGTGTATATAAATTATTTTATTAAAATCGCGTATATATGGTTCACGATATATCCAATTGAGATATAAGGTAAAAAAATACATTTTCTATATTAACTGACTTTGTTTTATTTCAGGTTTATTCATTCCAGATTTTTTACAATAACGATTTTCCAAAATTATCGTTTTAGACAAAGCTACTTATGTAATTATACAACAGCCATGTACATAAAATAAAATTTCATCAAAAACAGATTAATGGTTCGCGAGATATCGACATTTAAGTTAAAATAAAAAGTTTAGTTTCGAGCGTAGTAATCGATAGGTTAGATGTTTCTAAAATGGGACCATGCTTAACATTTTTTACCACCAATTTATAAATATTCCATAAGTAGTTCTGATTGAGTGTCGCAGAACGACTAACGGACACGAAATGAAAGATGCTCAGGAAGTTTCAAATAATCTACATATTTAACAATTTTTTTAAATCGAATCAAGTAAAATTCATAGATAGCAACGTATACTAAAATCCAAAAAAATAAAAAACGCACAGACCAGAATCCTTCATATTTATTAAAAATAACAGGGTTTCATGGTATATTTACTTAGTTTAAAATGAAAGTTAGTAGTGAAAATATATAATAAAATTTATTGTATTTAGTGATTTTAAATAAACATGAAAGATTCTGATCAGGTCGTTTTTTAGATTTTAGCATACGATATCAACCAGTTTTAAATAATATCAACTAGCCTATTATGTATATTGTGTAAAAATCACCCAAATGTCTGATAAAAAATAATATCAGCCTAATAAATTGCCACATCTTCGATTAACTCCTTGGAAGTCCAAATGCTAACACTTTTTTTTTACAAATTCTCAACAGAGTTTAATTTTGCGTTAATTAGTTTTTGTACGCGTATAACGAACGTATCGTACCTTTTTATTGGAACACCTTTCAAAATGAAAGCTAATATATTCTTCATAAAGTACGGCGAAATTATTTATATTTTTATATAAGAAAGTTGAAAAAAAAATGCAAAAATAAAATTAAAATTGTGTAAAACATTATGTGGCTAAACGAAATAAAAAAGAAACATTTTGGTAATGCTTTTTTGTTTGGCATTTGAACGACGTTGAATTTGTTTGATCACGTGTAAAGCGAGCGAATTTTTTTTTTAGGCACAGCTTTTTTTTAACAGGCAAAGCGAGAAATACTTACTATTGAGATCTCGCTTTTCGTATACAACTTTACCATCAGGCCCTAGCGGCAAAAAATATACACTTCTATTTACATTTGAAAAAATAATAACAAGAAAATATTCCTAACTTTTGAAATTTTATTTACAATTATTTAAAGCTCTCTCAAACCAATGCAATGCTCGCTATATTTGCCGTTTTTTTTTCTTTCCTATTTTGTGCCAGATTTATAAGAATTTGTTTAATAAGCTTAGTTTGAAAGAACCTTTTTTGGCGGATGTATAACATAATACATACCTTCTTGAACATCAATGCCCTCCTGTTTAAGTAATTCACGTAGTTTTTGGATTTCTTCTTTAAGTTCACGAATAAGTTTAGCATTGGCATCTTCGTTAACCACTGCTTTGCATACGATTTGTTTAGCACGATCTGCGTATCTATACAGTGAGGAGAAAACGGTAATTATTTACAGAAACAAGATCCATAAGTGAAATTAATAGATATATTAATTTAAAATTTCATTAGGTGGGGTAAAAGTGTCGTTGAAATTTAACTTGGCTGCCTTTATTAGTCTATTAAAAATATTCAAAATGTAGGGGTAGAAAATAACAATTAAGTTCAAGCATTTTTATGGTTTAACATTAATATGATAAAATCACAAAATAAAGATGAATTAGAGATTTTCACAAGAATTATTTAATTCTTTCTAGAAAGTTAAATTTCGCATAAGACTACGTTTATTAAAAATTTGTTTTATCGTTTTCAGTACTCAAAATATTCCATAAACAAAATTAACTACTTTCGATAAATCACGTTTTTCATTTCTTCATAACTTTTTTCTGTGACATTCTAGGTATACGAAATAGGAATAAGAGAAAGATCTTGGAAAAAGAAAAATCTTCTTTGTTTTAAATTTCCGTACGACCAACGGTGACTAAAATATCTATTGAAACAAATTAGCTTCCTTTATTTTCAAAATTTTTCTTTTTTATGAAGATTTTCAAATACCTAGGATACAGCAGAATAAAGTTATAAAAAATTACTCGAAAAAATAAAAAAATGTGATTTTTCCAAAATTTTTAGTTCTGTGTATTATTTTGAGTACCGACAGAGATAAAACACAAACTTTTAAAAACGTACTCTTATGGAAGATTTAATTTTCTACACAAAAATACTTTTGAAAAAATCTGTTATTTTTCTTTGTTTTCGAGATATTTTTTGCTCTATCAGATTTGGTAATCTGAAGGTGAGCATGTGACTTATATAATTTTGTGAACTTAACGTAATCAAAATTGGACTGAATTATTTGCCCTACCGTATATAATATACGCTGATATTTTTTTCGTAGTTTATCCAAAGTTCAAAAATTGTATCATCCCAACACTCTAGAGCCGAAGCGTGTTAACCAAGATAAATTGTTTTCTCTATTCTAGAATCGTATACCTTCAATTAGATAGAAATTCGATCCTAGAGCCATCCATGTAGAGACATGGTTCAGGAAAAGTAGCTTTAGGAAGTATAAAAGCTTACAAAGGTTGTATAAATTTTCTGCCAATAATTCACCAAAAACAATTACAATCAATAAATAAAATCAATTGTTTTGATCGCAAATAATTTAAATTAAAGATCGCCAAAAGCTTTCTGACTACTCTTTTTTTTTTTTGAAAAATTTGAAATGTTTTTAAACGTGTTTATAAGTCCTACCTTAATGTAGATAATGTTTCGTCGTAATTAATATCTGCTGGACTGATTGCAGCAATCATTGCCGTCTTTGAATTACCACCCAAATTTTCACGTAATAACCATGTTAATACTGAATCACGATATGGAATAAAATCAGCCTTTTTTGATTTTTTACTTTTTGAAGCCTAAATTATAAACAAAAATAATAAATATAATTAATTAAAACTAATACTTTGAAGATGTAAAACCAAATGGACTGACATTTAATTGATTGACAAACAGAAGTTGCAGAATCATTTAGTATAATAGAGCATATTAAGAATTAAAATTTTCTTTAAAACATCAGAACTTAGGGAAAACTTAACATGCTATTTTTGTTATATTTGAGGTGTCGAAACAGCTCCTAAAGTTTGTTCACTTAATTCCTAAGTACTGTAAATATAGATTAAGATAATTAATTTTAGTGAAGTTCCTATAGAGCTTGAAACATGTTAAGGTAGGAATTTTACTGCAGTAAATGTATTTATGTAAAATCTTCTCAATTATGTTAAATACTGAAATGTTTACCCAATTATTTAGTGTGCTACCTTCCCTACCCCCTTCGAGGTGTGGGTGTCACCGCCTGAGAGGGTGGGCATTGTAAAATTAAAATAACCGATAAAATAGAAAATGTTTTTAAAACTCTAAAGTTTTTTTAAAAAGTCAATACGTTCATTTTCAGTTATTAAAAAATAAATACTTTTGTAAAGTTTATATTTCATAGAATTGACTTTTTACAAAAACTTTGTTGAGAATGTTTTGCTGAAAATTTGTTATTTAATCGAATACTTTTATTATTTTTAATATTGCAAATTTTACCACACAGATTAATTACAGATTTTACCACAGGCCGTAGTGGGGTGAGTGGAAGGAAGCACACAAAATAAATTGGTAAACTTTTTAGTATTTAGCATATTAAACATAATTCATTGTAGCAGAATTTCTAGGCAAAAATCTTTAGGAACTCCACTATTTATGGAATTATTACATTTTTGGGTTCAAATTCGCAAATATTTAATTAATATTGACTTACAGACTAAAAAAATTATCCAAAGAAAAAAGATTGCAAGAAGGAAAAATTTTGAAAGTTAGTACGAGAAAAAATAAGTAATTGCAAAATAATTTTTGTGTGTACTTACAATTTCAGCTAAAGCAGATATGACTTTGCCCAATGTCGTTAAACTTTTATTAATATTTGCACCTTCTTTGAGTCGCGTACCTTTTGCACCGGTACTATCGGCACGTTCCGATCCAGCTAAATCCACTAATGATATTTTTGATACTTTCTCGGTGGTTAGTTGTGTTGTAACATCAAATCGTTGTTGTGTAAAAAATATTGTAAATACTGCATGAGATCGTGATGAAGTTTCATTCATATTCGTTGCAGCAACCGTGCTAAATTTAAATAAAAGAATATATCGATTTGTTAATATTAATAATCAGAGATTAATTGCAATTGAGCTCGAAATAGTATTTAGACCTGTGGTCTTCCTTAACAGTATCCTGTCACCAGGAGTTTCAAATGCTTTCTGGCGTAAGTTATTATAAACAGATCAAATTGCAGATTTCTGATATGACACCACATTTATAATTCGCCCGATCTATAGGTCCACGGGAAGCATATTTCGGTCCATGGGTCCATCCACGGAAAGTTTTACCTAATCCACGAGTCAAAAGAGAACAAGGGAAGAATTCGCTTGATCCACGGGTCATTTGTGTATTTAAATGGCAAGATGATCGTAAGGATCAAAAACACGCATACTCGTGCTAAATCAATTTTAAATATCATCTACTTCCAAATTTTGTTCACCCCTTCTCTTTTGATTCCCCAAAAATCCTTCTGGGTACTTTCCTTCGGCGTGTAATTGAATGTACAGTCAACTCCAAAAAAACATACCGATCTGAATGTTTTTTGTTTATTTAAAATAAAAAAATACACGATTTTTATGGTGCATTTTATAAGTTTTTGTACTTAAAATGAATCGTTTTCCTTAGATAAATATAATTATATTCGATAAAGGCCTAAAAACACCATCAAAATTGTGTAATTTGTACTTTAAATAAACATGAAGATTCAGGCCAGGCCGGTGCGTTTTTTTTTTTTTTTGGATTTGACTATATCTAAAAAGAGTCCGATTCCGGTCCAAATTTGGAATAGGGTGATATTTGGGATCGAATGAGCACAAACCTGTGTATTTGGAGTCGAATTATCGTAGACCTGAGGGTTTTTTTATCTTTACGTTGACGTACTACACAAATATCAATGAATTTATATAAACATTTTTTTACAGTAGGCCATTTTTTTATCTTTCTGTGGTCCAGAAAAAGATTCTCATGAATCTTTCTGTAGACCCGTGGATCGAGCGAATAGTCAAGGCGATCAGATACGACCATGAAAATTCCCACACTGGGATTGTACCCAGGTTCACGGAATTCATAGTTTCGACTGTTCTAGGTTTTCAACATTTAATTTTTACTGGAAACTAGATTGTTTATCTTACTTTGTCAACATACCGTGCTTTATTTCCTTCATCAATTAAATCATGTATATCCTGATAACTGGTCACAGCCAATTTTGATAGATCCTCAACATATGGACCTAGCAATGGATGTTCTCTTACACGTAAATTTCCTTTATTCTTTGGATTCAATAAATCACGGACTCGTTCACAATAGATTTCCATATAAGAGACTTCCACAGAATATTTCAATTCATCAGATGTAGTTTTTCGTATACGTGTAAATAAATCTTGACATATTTGTGGTATGATACCCTCTTGCCCCTCCTCTTGTTTACCCATCATTGTGTACGATTTACCGGCTCCAGTTTGTCCATATGCAAAGATACATATGTTGTAGCCATCGAATGAATGCTGTAACATTTCTTCACCGATATCACTGTATACAACCGCTTGTGATGAGAAATTTTCGTCATCCGTCTACAAATCAAAAACATTACCAATAAATTTTTTGAAAATTTATTATTAGTTAATTAAGAATGCTTGGGAGATATTACTGGCGGCAAAAGTTTATGGAATGAACTCATTATTTGACGATTATAGTTTTATAAAAATTAAAAAAGTTCAGTTCAATTCAGTTTCATTAAATCTTAAATCCGTAAATTACAAAATTATAAAACATTTTTTATTTTCAACGCCTAAGTGAAATTATCAATATTTTAAATCTTTTATAAAACAGTGTTTAATTCAACGTCAAACCCAAAAATAAATCTGATTTTTTTTTTTGAGCTGTAACTTATGGTTCAATTATTTTAGAATACATTGTAAATAGTTAAGAGTATGATTTAATATTTTTTTTACAAATTTAATTTATGCAATCTAGTCATCACTGTAAAATAGTTTTATATTTCTAATGTTGGTATTGTTATTTATCTACGTTCTTTATCTATAAGCTGTCAAATTAAAACAATAACATTTAAAAATATTGGTTAAGATTTTTATGTTAATTATTTAAATTTTTAAATTGCCGAAATCATGACTGCGTGGAAAAATAAAATAATAATCCATCAACTTTATTTAAACGATTTCAAACGATTTCAAAATGAGTTAAAACGAAAAACTGCTTGTGACTGTAGATCTGAGCTGACGACAGTGTTACCGGACTTTCTTATGCACTAATTAATTTTTCCAGTAAAAACGACATTATCGGCAAGTTTTTTTTTATTTCTCGAAAACCGTTTAGCTAATTTTAATAAATTTATGCTTAATTAGCCCTTTAAAGTACAAGTTGCTTATTATAAAAGTTTGAAATTCCTGATAACTTTTTTTCAGTTAATAAAAATGAATTTAATATGTTCAGCTTACGAATTTCCATAAGATTACATGTTAAATTATAGTTATTTTTAAAATGCAATAACTGTTTAACAGTTTAGTGACTCGTTTTGTAATTTATACAGGTGATTTAGAATGGAATGATGCACGTTCTATTAAATTTTCATTTGTCTCGTAGCAAACATCCTTAAGGATGTATTGGAGCGAAATAAAAATTTTATGGTATATTCGTATAGATGAAAAATATCCATCGAGGTGCCTATGAACATATCAAATCGTTGATAAATATCCATCTAAAAATTTGTATAATTCTTTTTGTTATTGTTATTGTGGGACAACGGGCACATGGTTTTATCACTTTGTAGACATGGTTTTTTTATTCGAATTATACAATGATTTTTCTACTACAATAACGAATTTTCCTAAATTTGAAGCTTGTAAAGGGGAAATTAAAAATTTGACGAGCTTCGAAAAAGTAAACAAACAGCCAACAAGATTTCTTCTTTTCAGAATTTTACCGCTAAGTCTTTCAAATCTTTCCTTAGTATATAAAAGGACAAATTTAATGCAACTGGTAGCTTGCTCAGTTTTTTAATAACGATGTTTATGTACTTACATTATGTGACCAATATGAAAAGTCAAAATTAAAACTTTTTATATCTTTGCCATTCGGTACTTTTGGATTTACTATTGCTGTAAAAAATAAAAAATATATTAATAATTTAGTATTAAATTCGTTGCATTTTGGCAACTAAAACGCTTAGTAGTAGAATGCATGCTCTGTAAATATTTTTGATCAGGGCACATTCAATATTATGAAGTGGTCGCTACTTAGCTCAGATCAGTTCGTTTAATGAAGTAAACAACAGTAACACGTGGTTGCCATTTAGTCTGATTTCCTATCAAACTTTTTGATACACCATCGAACATATATCGAGCGGACATATCTCCTACAAGTAAAATAACTAGTGTCGACTTCTTTGGAAGTGTTGCTGTCATATCTAGATTAGCCAAATTAAAATCCAAAATTTTGAAATTTTAACTTTTCTGCTATAGACTTATAGATGTTGGACGATTTGAGTAACGATTTTTCTGTAAGGCTATAAATTTATTCAGCGATGAATCATAGTATGTGAATTATGGAAACCACGGTCTAGCACTCTTTACATTCACCTTTACATTTGAAAGAGCCACAGTTGAATTGGGTTACGGATCATATTCTTATCACAATTCCATTAACAAGTTTCGATTCTCAATTTTTACCTAATTAAGTAGCTCCATTACCTGCTCAATTACAGATTTCAATGACTTCAATAAAAAAAAGCTCTACTGATACCCTAATTTTAATCAGTTATCAAATGATGAATTAAAAATAAATATTTTAATGCTATAAAAGTTGCCTACACGTTTTGAACATCTAATGGGAGTCAATAAAAAATATAAAAATTTGTACTTACATGTTGTATTTCCACCCATTTCAATAATACATTTACAATCACGGGAAATTTCCCGATTATTAAATGGGCGCACACGCACCGCTACTTTTACCGACGACATTTCGTCTTACTTTTCTTGTCTGTTTCAATTACCCTCTAATAATTTTATTTATAGTTTATCTGTAAACAAAAATAACATATTTTTATAAAATATATTTTCGATAAAAAAAAACAAACAGAAACAAATCGATAGAAAAAGAAAAGATTGATTAGATAAATTATTTACAAATATTTAATTCATGTTTTTTTTTTAATTTAATTAATATTTTTCAAGGTTAAACGAATATTGATTTTAAAATAAAATCGTTTACTATAATATGATATGATTATTACGTAATTATTAAAGTTTTTCTTCAATGAAAAACTTATTTTTAGAATATTATTGGACATTTTGTTTTTGGTTGTGGAAAAAGTGTTGTGTAGAATTTCAAATGTTTTAGAAAATTAATTAAAGATGATTAATTGTTCAATAAATTGTTTAATAAACAAGCATTTTTAAAAGCAAGTTTTTGTGTAAATGTCTTAGAAAGAAGAAAATAAACTTTAAATTCAATCAAACCCATCAATTTATTACATTCAATCAATCTAAAAAATAAATAAATATTTTTATGAGTCTGTCAACAATAAGGAAATGATATAGTCGAAAAATTTGATGAAAACATTTTTTTTTACAACAATACTTTTCATTTTTTTTAATGTTTATTTGTTAATAACTAATAAAATTTATAATTTTTTTTTTAACTTTTTTATTAAATACTCTCAAAATGTTTTTTAGTACAATTACTTATTTAAACTTTTATGTTAATTTTTATATGTACATTGAGAAAAATTTTTTAATTATTGAAAAATTGATAAAAAAATGTTTTTCCGACGGACCTTAACTCATTATAGTTTTTACATTACACAATAATTTAAAAAAATTTTTAATTGACATTTTAAACTCAAAAATAACTTTTTCTGGATTATACACTCTAGCGGCAACGCGTTCAAATCAAACAGTTAGTAATATTAGTAGATTTTTTTAAAAATGAATATTACTAATCTAATAAAGCTTGCCCTCCGGGATTTATTTAGGAAATATTCTCTTCTTTAAGGATTCAAATATAACTTTTCATTTTCCACTATTAACAAAAAATTTTCATAAATTTTTTCAGTAAATAAAAAAAAAAAAAAAACGCCAATCTCAGAATTTGATTTTGAGTCGTATTAGCTCCCATAATGTTCTGACTTTTCTAACTATTTTTCTCGATTAGACTACAAATTAGAATGCCTTCCAACTAATCCGATTTCTTTTTATAAATGTTTCTTGACATTTAAATAGAATTTTCATCGATTTTAAAACTTATGCCGTATAAAAAGATAGCAATACTGTAATTAATAGGCAATTTCGAATTCGCTTTGATTCAAATAATACAATATAGGTATACAATGGCGTAATATTTTTGAAGATATTCCAAATAACAAGTCATCTATTTATAATTAACTTTTTTTTATTATTATTTCAGTTTAAAACCAATACGATTCAATGTATTCAAATTCCGATGTCTCATTCACAACTTTATTAAATCCTAAACAATAAAAATTCTAAACAAATGCTTTATTTTGAACTGCACTTAATCAGGGTGTCTGCTACATCTCAAGAAAGAAATTCTCTGACTTTTCAGGATTTACTTCTCAAATTAACTTTTTCCAGACCAATGCTTTTTAATATCAACAATTATCATTCTTTCCATTTTTAAAATGATTTCTAGCATACTTGCAACAATGACAAGTAAACATTCCTTAGAATAAAAAAATTGGGTCAATAAAAAAGCTAAAATTTATAAATGTAATAAAATAATTTCAAACAATTTTTCCCCAACAAACTGATTTCGACCGTTATTCAGGGACGCCTTTCAATCATGAATAAGTATAAAAAATCGGAATCCGATAATTTGATCTCATGTTTGCGAACTTAAAGGTCTTATATAAAGGTATATTATTAAATTTATAGTCTAGGTGACCAGACCATAAGTATATCATTTATAAAACCCATCAAAAAATTTGTATATCACTTAATTATAATTAGTGTAATAACTTTTTTCTCTGCGAAAATTCTAAAAATAAGGGCAGTTTCTTTTTCGGACTCCCGTAAAATATTCGATTGCGTTCAAAAGTTTTAAACTGATGATGATATCCGTTTCTTTGTTATTGTAATTGCAATTATAAGATCATTCAACAACAAATAAATAGTAATAGTAGATAGTAATAGTCAAAATCAGTAAAAATCAATTTGTGCAACACGTAATAAAACGAATTTTCCGTTGTCCGACAATCTAAAAATTGCAATTTTCAAGTTGTCTGACAATGGTCACCAAGTTTTATAACATGGACAAAAGGTTTTATGTATTTGTTATTGAATGATTTGACTATTATATAACAAAAAATAAAAAAGACTTCCGGCAATTTGTTTTTGAGATTAAACAAAAATTACACGAGTTCTGAAAAGATAACGAACGTCTCCTTTTTAGAATTTTCGTAAAGAATATTTTGATACATTAATTTTAATTAAAACCGTACAAATTTTTAGATGTATTTATGAAATTTATCATATGCTTATGTGCACCCAGGCTAGTAGTATAAATAAAGTTTAAAACACTAAAAAATATTGAACAAAATATTTCTTACTACTTCAAAGAATTATCTAGTAATTTAATTTATTTATTTGTATATCCGTCATTATTATAACTCAAAAATGAAGAGATAGCGAGCTGATATTTTGGTCGCTTGTTCTAGGCCTGAACAGTGATTGGTTCATGAGTGAACATCATTATCAGATATATTACAATACCAAGAACTACTCATTCATAAATATTACGAATATTAAAAAAATTAAATTTATGTTTTAAAAATCCAAAAAAAACTCAAAATTTCCTGAAAATGGGCATAATTTACTATTTTCCCTGACTATTTCAGCAATATAGAAATTCCTTGACGTTTCCAGGTTTTCCCTGATCAGTAGACACCCTCTGAAATTCGTTTGAATATTCAATTTTCGATAACAATAAAATAAATTGATTCTGAACAGACTAAATGTTTGTGTTAAATGATATCTATGGAATTCTCTGACTATTCTAAATTTTTCTTGACTAGTGAGGCTTTGGCATAATATTTTCATTGATTTTGTAGCTGATAAATTAAAATTTTGTGGGTTATAGTAATATCACAAAAATTTTAAACCAACAAAAAAATGCCAGGTTGTAAATTTTGATGACGAATTTACACAAAGAGAGATCTAAGAATTAATCTTCCATGTAAAAACCTTCCTTCAAAATGATATCAAGGTCATAAAGCAGAAAATTCACTGAAAAAATAAACATTATTTTGAGAAACGTAATTTTAAGTGACCAAAATATTGAATTCTATAATTTTCTTTGTTTAAAAATCACTTTGTTGATAAAATTGACAGACAGAAAATTTTGCGTAAAATCATGGAAAAATTTTGGTAAATCAGACATAAGTGTGAATCAGAAAATGGCTACCACTTGTGAGATGAATCACCAGTACGGCAAATACTGACCCACCTTATTGCAAATTTTTCGAAATAAGACTTCGCAAAGAACATATTTTCTTTGAGAATGAAGTTTTTCCGAAATTATAACAAATTAAAAAAATAAAGCTGTAGAAAAGGTTTTTTATTATTTTTGACTTAATATTAAAATATATAAATGCATGCCCATTTAAATAAAAAAAGTTCCAAAGATCCAAACATGATTGAAAGAAAGATAGAAATAATCCAAATCAAAATATTCATCTAGTTGAGTTACAACATGTAAATATTATAGATTTTTTTTCCAGTCCAGGAATAATTAGGTTGAAACCATTTTTCATTTGTCCTTGGTTAATATTTACAAAATTATCTACTTTTCATCGCCATATAAAGGATGAAAAGTAACAAATTTTGGAATATATAATTATTGTTTTTATTTTCGAGCAAATTTCGAACATAGAAAAATCCAAACCAAAAACATTTTAGTCCTTTCATATTATAATAAACATAAAAACGTTTTTAACACAAAAAAAAAAATTAATATAATTTATAATTAATAAATATACTAATCAAAGGGGAAAAACTTTATCTAAATGTCGTCGACATTTCTGAATACACACATAGAAAGAAAACTGTGAAAATTGAATGACATAACACAAAAGGCCTAACCCAATAAACGAACAGTTGTTACCTTCAATGTTAAATTTATATTTATATATAACGATGTGGTAGAAAGAGATAACAAATCGAATCGAACTTGCAACTACGTCACACAAAAATCACATCAATGGTTGAATTGGAAAATTAAAAATGATTAAGAAAATACAAGAGGTTTTTTTTTTATTTTTTTGAGTAAAAAATATATATTTTTTAAAAATAACCAAACTGTCGATGCTTTTTGCAGCCTTCTCCTCCCGTAAATCACTTAATTTTTAATGAAAACATTTTATAAATATATTTATCAATTAATAAAATAGTTTTTTGTAGCATATTCGTAGCTTTTATAAATGAAGTAGCACCAAGAAACACAACCAACACTGATAAATGAAGACGACTATATTTATTTATTTGGTTCGATCACGACGATAAAATGACTCAACAATGCTATCTATGTATGATTGTTTTTTGTTTTTTTTTTTTGTTTTTGCTAGTGGTGCTTTACTGCACTTTTTGAATGCGCATGTTCAATGAATATACATTTATGTATTTGAGCATGCGTACAATTTGATATATATATGTACTATATATCGTTTTATAACCCAACAATCGAATAATCAATAAACGTCATATGATTATATTTTCTAGAAGCTAAACATATGCTGTTGAAATATTTATATATGTATTTATTTTATTTCCATGAAATTCGAAATACAATTTTTTATTTTTTTTTTTAATACACGAAAACATTTTACAAAAATTTATTGGGTGGAAGTTTGCATTATTCTGTTGAAACCAATTGTATATTGAAAGTAAATAAAATTTATCCCAATATTTCAAATACCGAAAAATGATTGAATTGAAATCGTTTTTGAATTGTTGCCACCAAAAACCATTTGGTATTTCAAAATCGTTAATGGGGAATTTTGATCAGCATCAATGTTTGCCATTTAAAATAACCAGTCAGATTTCTAAATCTGTTTAATTACCATAACAAAGCATTTGAAAACCAATATTGAAAAAGAAACCATTAAGGTAGGCAGATGTTATGCAAAAAAAATTCTAACTTCTATAAAATAAATGAGATGGAGGTGGCCATTTGATCGTTATCATTTTTTCAACTAACATCTTCAAATCAATTTTTAATGAAAGCATCGCCCAAATTATTCGCATATCTAACAAAATTTTTCTCCAACTTGTATAATAAGTTTACTGTTAGGTTCAAACAAAAACCAAAATGAGACATTTGCATTTAAATAATTTGTTTTGAAACTTGAATAAGAAATAAAATAATAGAACTATTTATTACATTTCAATTAACGATTCATTTTTGTTTAGGGAAACACGCCAGGTTTGCAGATTTAATGTGGTCGGTGTACATGAGTTGACCATCTGATTTAAAATAAATTTAGTACATTCTGGTTTAAACTTTAAATAAAAAATGAACGTAATTTAGTTTCGTAATATACTCAAAGATGTCTATATGTAGTTATACCTATACTCACAAACTTTATATCTAAAACTGCAACAGCTAGAGACTAGCATAAAAATTGTATACAAAACGTATAAAATTTGAAAAATATACAATTATTTTCGCGAAAATAACTCAAAAAAACTTATCTAATGCCTGTCGAAGGGTGTTTTGCATGTCTAAATATAAAAACAAATTCTAATTTTACTTAAAAAATTTTTTTTTATGTCAAGATTGTGCATATCAAATTTGCTTACATTTGGAGAGTTATAGTAGACTATTTTTTAACATTGTGTTTAAAGCAAACGACAATCATTGAATTATTTAAAATGAAAAAATCTATTAATTTAATAAACGCATCCATCGATGTAGAATCTTTATGTATTTTTTATTATTCAGAATAAATTAACCTGTTATGCTAAAAGAAAGATTTTTGGAAAGATGTCGTATTAGCCTGAGAACACTCTAGAAGCATTTTTCTTTGTTTTAAAAAATAATTATGTTTATAGATTATTTAGAAAACTATTTTTACAAAATTAATCGTCGTATCGGACCACGCGTTGCTGTAACTCAATTATAATACGTTTCACCAATATTATACTGAATTATTCATCACAATTCAATTAATATTCATTTATAATTAAAAACATAAGATTTTTTAATTTGAATATTTCATTTTTGTCATATTTTATGGAATCGTAAAAAGTAATATACAGTTTGATTGTTCAGTGTAAATAATTATTTATTATGTCTATATACTTATAAAATTGATAAATATGCACATGAGAGCTTATAGTCCTGAAGGGAGCACTGCATTTTTCATGGTGATATCAGGCCGATCAATTTTCGATTTTATTGAAAGTTTGTATGAAGTTGAAGTTGATAATTGAATGGCAGTTCAGCAGGCGCATCCAAGGTAGAAGAATAATAAAATATATTTGAGGTCGCTTCAAATTAATAATAGAGATAGTTTCAATAACGTAGTAAATATAAAAAATAGTCAGCAGAATATTTATGGATGGAATAATTGTCAGCTGAATATGACATTTGATTGATCTAAGTCAGGAGATTTCATAACTATTCAGCAGAATTTTTTTTCGTGTTACACTTTAACGTCTATTTTCACGAAAACACTCTCATAGTTACCGAGCAGAAAAATGTTACACATAAAAAAAAATAATAATAATAAAGTAAAATTATTTTCGCACACAAATAAGCGAAAAAATAATTATCAAAATGTAATGAAACTTAGCATACATAATCGAAACATGAAAATCCAGGTTTTACTGGAAAATAAAAATTTTATTTATGGCCGAAAATAATGTGTTTATTATAGATGTCTCTGTTATTTTTCTAAAATGTAAATTTTATTGAAAGAATTGCATACCTATAGAGCACATCTAATATTGACATATACTCCAGACGGCTTTCAATGTTTCAATGTTTGTTTTTCCAATAAAAATGTATTTAAAGGCCAAAAAATCACTTGTGGGATCGCATAAAACCTCTATCTATATATATATATATATATATATATATATATATATATATATATATATATATATATATATATATATATATATATATATATATATATATATATATATATATATATATATATATATATATATATATATATATATATATATATATATATATATATATATATATAAATCAATTGCTGTACCGAGAATGGCTGTACCGATTTGGTTAATTTTGGTCTTGAATTATTTATGGAAGTTCAGGGAAGATGGTTTAAACAGTGAGAAATATAAATAATAAGTAACGGAAAATACTATAAACGACAATTTAATTTTCCAACACCAAATGTCCCTAGCTGTGAAACATCTTTTGTCTTTTTTTTCTCTAAATCTAAATTTGAAATTCAAAATAAAACTTCTTTATCTCTTCCCACTAGCAGTATGTCGAACTGTCAACTGTATAAAGTGTTCATATCGCATTGTTCAAGTATTACCGGAATCATTCGTGGTTCAAGATGTCCATATACCTTTCATCAAGAGTATGGGTATCACAGCACAAATTATCGGATGAACGCGGTACCGGGTGTACCCCACCAAATACCAGATAAATACAGGGTGCACATAATATACCGGGTGCGCACTAAATACCGGCAATCCGATAAGAAAGGATATTCTGAAATTCTACCCTAAGGGTTCGGTAATTCTACTACTAAGGGTAGAATTGCATTCGTATGCAATCGATATAATTAAAAAAATATCAATAAAATGGGAAAATTGTCACAGCAACACGTGAATCGGGTCTGCTTTAAAATATAAATTAATATCATTATTTATTCTGATTTGCCTTAGCTTCATTATTTAGAAATGGAGTTGAGAATTTGTTATTATACTTAGAAAATATTGATGTTGATTAGAAATAATTTATATGGCGAAACTATGTTTGCCCGGGTCAGCTAGTTTTAAATAAACATGAATATAACATTTCAAAATTCATACCAATTTTCTCACAAACGAAAAATATTTAAACTTTTCTAAAACTGTAATTGTTAAAAATGCTTAACCACAAATCAAAATTTTTCTGGGCAAATGACCCAAGATTTGAGGAAGAATTCTATACAATTTTTATTGAATTTTAATTATAAAAAAAATAATTAAGTTTTGATTTAAACAAATAAAACTAATAGTATTTAATAAAAATTAACCATTTCAAAAATAAAAATTTGTACTGATTTTCTTTTAAACAAAATCTGCTATAATCGTTCAAAGTAATGCTGAAACATGCCATAAAACGCTGCAAAAATATAGAATTCTAACAATATTGCTATTTAAAATTGATGGTGGTAGTGGCTGGATTTAATGGTAACAGTCTATATTTTCGAATGCACCTTCGATCGAACCAGGCTATTGCATGAACAGTCCACACACGCTTAATGCGCAAGTTCGTTTTGCATTCGTATGCTTGGACAATAAATACTCCTTTATTATGTAAACTTTTATTTCGTACTTTCTTATTTTATGTTTATACGTGGTGCAACAGAATTTTATAAACAGTATACAAATTGGGAAGTTTACAATTTTATCATAGACCTTAATTATAGTTTCAAAATTTTAAGATACACATCAAAATAACATTTTAGTAGTATTTATTTATTTTTATTTTGCTTTCAAATTTGAATTTAATATTTAATATTATCATTATGAAGAATGTTATCGCGTTTCTCATTAAATTTCTTGCTCGACATATATAATATGTCAAACTATATAAATTTTAGTCTAAAGTTTGTAACGATAGGAAATATTGGCCACACAAATAAAATTTTGTTCATCGAACTAAGGTTTAAGTTCGTGAATGAACAAAATGGGTCCATTGGGTCCAATGGATCCATTACCCAACTTTTAAAACTATAAGAGATCGAAGAAAAATTTCAAAAACAAAAAAAGTTTATTTCTTTGAAACAATTGTTTGAAATTTTTTCGTAAAATGTTAATATTTCGCCACAATTTAAGCTCAAATTTAGCTAATTATAACATATAGGTAATAACAATACATATTATTATTATACATATATAACTGTATAGGCTGGATATTTATAATATTTTATGAATGATAATTAAAAATAGTTCAAACATTGATTTTCAATTATATGCGGAGTATCTATTAATCTAAAACATTAACTCTGTTAGTTGTTATCTTTACTTGTTTCATATAAATTATTCCTTTATCAGATGGACCATAATATTCATATTTTGTCATGGTTACATACACAAATATTACAAAAAAACTCAACAAATATTAAAATACCGATACACCAACTTGATTTGTTAATCTTCTAAATTCATTTTCGACTAAAATGAGTATTTTGTACATACAAGAAAGTTCATGATATTATATAAGTGAGAAATGCTACGCACGAAAAAATAATAAATTCAATTTGGCAACAAAATACTGCAAAATCTTTATTTTTGCACTGAAATAGGTTTTCTCCACCCAGGTATGTAAATTTTTTCGTCATTTAGCCAAATATTTAAGGATGTAAACAATAGGGTATATTCGGTAGTGAAAAATAAAGCAAGAGATTTGACAAAAATTAAAATTTATGTACAAATACTCTTAAAAATTCTAAATTTCAGTCATAAACGTATTAATTTACTATATTAAAACTAAAATTCGATATTTTTATGTTTATATCACGTGATCTAAAGTGACTCTGGAGTGACATCATTTTGGTAAAAATTATTGTTTTCATCTGACAGTTCAATCTAAACAGTTATCTTAGGTTTATAATTATTAACGAGAACTCTAGAATTTTTTTTTGCCCCAATTTCCTAGATCAAATTATTTTGTATTTTTATAAATGCACCAGACCGTCACCAAATTAGCAACGGGTAACATCTCTTCAGAGAATCATTACAACTAGCCAATTCATACTGATGATGACTACTTTCTAGTCAAAATACGTATTTATAAAAATACAAAATAATTTAGAGTTCTCATAATGTAATAAGCGTGTCCACTAAATTTCTTCAAAATCGGACAACTCATTCGAAAGTTACAACAACAAGAAAAAAAAAACATGAATAAACAAATAGATAAATAAATGGTGATGCGATACCGAGCGTCAATTTCGAAGCTCGTTCTATACGAGGTCTGTCCGAAAAACAAGGGGAATTTTCAAATTTCGCGGGCTACATACAATCGATTATTTTGTTATGTTGGCACACTCGCCTAGATCACAGTTTCAGCTGTATAGCATATTTAGTTTGTGAGAGGCATAAAAGTTAGACGTGTTTTGCGTGATCGGCGATTTCCTGATATCGAAAAAAATGGATCAAAGAATTTTGTGTGAAAAATGGAATTAAGTGCTCAAAAATACTTGAAATGTTGACAGTGGCATAAGGTAAGTGTACTCCGAGTCAAACGAATGTTTACAAGCTTTTCAAAGAAGGTCGAGAAAATGTGAAGGTTTTTCTGACTGTGTTCCGTGGCGTAGTGCATCAGGAGTTCTTATCACATGGTCGTGTGGTCAATAAGGAGTATTATCTTGAAGTTATGCGTCGCTTGCGAGATGCAATACGAAGAAAATGTCCGGAATTGTGGATAAACAATTCAAGGCTTTTGCATCTCGATAATACACTTACTCTCTCGTCATTGCTTGTTCATACTTTTTTGACCAAAAACAACACCGTAATCATGCCTCAGCCACCGTGTTCGCCAGATTTGGCTCCCTGCGATTTTTTCCTATTTCCAAGATTCAAGACCCCTGAAAGGACGGCGTTTTGCGGCTATTGAGTACATACAAACTGAATCGCTGAGATAGCTCAAGGGCATTCCAAAAAGTGCATATCAGAACAGCTTCGAGGTTTGGAAAAAACGCTGGCACAAGTGTATTATATCTGAGAGGGACGACTACCTTGAAGGGGACAAAATAGAAATTGATGAATTTATGAAAAATGAAAATTCACCTTTTTTTTGAACACCTTATTTTTTGAACAGGAAAATCGTTTTATTTAATCCCATGCATCCATGTGATTCATCTTATTAAACATAAGACAAGCTTTTCTATCATATAAATGTGTGTAATGTAATAAATTTGATGGGTTTGGTTTAATTTAAACTTTATTACTTGCTTTAGAGCATTTAAATTAAAACTTAGTTTTCAAAATTGGTTTTTTATTATTTACTTTTAAATTTTTAATAACATTAAAATATTAATTTCTCTTTATCACTTCACGTCAATTGTAAAAATCAGCATCTCAATACCCTGCTGCATAGCAAAAAAAGTATTTTTGAGACTTTTTATCAAAGGGATGACGTGTAATAATTTCATATCGATCAAAAAAAAAACAGCATCTTCGTGGCTTCTAGAAAACAAAAGTTGGTTTTTTTTTTTGGTACCAATGCACCAATAAGAGGGAGTTAAATAAAAAATATTTTTAAAATAAAACTTTTTATGGGACACTACAGTTTTATCTTATGAGAGTAAACTCAAAAAAATTTTAACAATCTATAATTATGCTTTTGTAATTATTTTATAGTTATATATGTCGTACTCGTTTTTCTGTAAATATTTCTGTCCATTTATGTTATAGTTATATATGTCGTTCTTGTTTTATATTATTATAAAACTAATAATCAATATTATCATGGAAATCCATTTAAAATTTAAAAATCATATTATTGGGCTAAATGGTTCTTAAATAGGATATGGGATGATGGTTTAAAATACTGATTTCCATCATTTGGAGTGAAGACATGGAACAAACAACAAGACACATACGCTTAGTTTCCATTTTATTCCGATTCTTTTTGGTTTTGACAACTAACAGTAGTACTGTTATTGACAGTGTTTTTCAGCGATTTATAAAAATCGCATTTATATATTTCATATTTTATAGTAACCATAAGTATATTATATATATATATATATATATTGCCTAAATAAATAAATAAAAATACCCTATAAGAAATTATAATAATCAGAGTGTTAATTAAATAAAATATCATTTTAATTGAAAAGAATTATTCTTCGTTACAAAAAATCATTTCAAATAATCGTCAACCATTTTTGTTTGATTAAAATGTTAGTGTTACTTATCACTAAGGTCAGATTTTACTTCATCCTATCGCATGGATTACAAAAAACTGTATTTATAGCTTACATAGGAAAACATTAACGCTTTTTAGAGCTTTTCCCCAAGAGAAGAAGGTGGGAGGTATTCAGGTCATGCTTATTATTAAAATGCATTAACATCGTAACTGAATAAAAATTTTAACAACATAATATCAGCTTTGATTCGAACTCAGCTTACAAGATTTGACCCTAAAACATAAATTACAAATTAAATAAAAGCTTGAAAAATAAAATATATACTAAAGTCAATTAGAAAAATAAATTGCGTCGTATAATTCTTTGAAAAAACGATAATTTGCCAAACTAAATGACGTCATTTATAGAAGTTATCAATGTATCATTAACGTCGTACGTCTCGCGTCTCGCCAGTGTGTATTCTGTGGAAAGATATGAAAATTGTGTTATGTGGGAGGAGAGAAATACTAATATATTACACAATATAAACACATTTTCCAAATAACAAATAAAGAAAAAAAAGTGGCAATGACTCATCATCACTGCTAGTATAACAACTCTGAGAGAGAGTACCATCTCTTAAATGAAAAGTGTAGTTAGAATGTGCTTCACTTTCTGACGTCATAGTATAACTGTCTGATATACATATACGATACGAAAAAAACCAGTTGAAATAGTCTAATTAGGGTAGATTCACACTATAATGTGGGCGGGCATAATATTCCACCAGCATTATTATAAATGATAAATTTTTGAAAAATATCGTCTTTTGCTATACAAATTTAAATCAGTTGAAAAGACTTAAGAAGCTTTGGTACTTCTTAATAATGATAGATGGCAGTATCGCTTGATGTTATTGTTATAATAATACTTATATAGACACAAGTACACATATATTTTTATATAAATACATAAAATTGTTTTATAATAAATTTTAAAATTATTTATAAAAATGATACTTAAACATTGTTTTGGCCCGCCTTCATATTTGAACCGGAATTTTTACTGAACCCAATGCAAAAAGAATTATTAAGATATAGGTTAATTAACAACCAGGTAATGCACGCTCATATACACGCTGTCGATACGAAAGATTATAGAATCATATTTTAGAAACTTTTTTAGAGAAAATCTAATATAAAATTTTTTGCGTTTTAATTCGTTGGATCGATATTGCTATTTTGGTATCGATGACTCTGTATCGATATTTTATATCGATACTTGATAAAAAAATATCGATACTTTGGATTAGTGATTTAGTATCAAACATCCCTAAATTAATGCCGTTTACAGTTCGTTTTCGGTCTGGTATCGGTCGTATCATGTTGACATAATACAACATTACACAGTTACACAAAATACTAAAATAAAAAATTCGATAGTTGGATTCAGATATGTACGTTGATTACATGCTGAATAGTGGACATTTTACTAATCTGACGATTTGAGCGTGATGCATCTGGCATGTCTTTTTTACAAGTTTGTGACCCTTACATTCTCTTGTAATCTCCCTCAAATCATCAGATTAATAAAATCTATACTTTTCAACACGTAATCAACCTACCATATCTTAATCTGACGCGTTCGATTAAATCCAACTATCGATTTCTTCGTTTTAATATTCAGATCGGCTACCTCATTCGCGTGGCACCATATACTGAGCTAAGATTTGGTGGAGGTACTCGAGTTAATTCAAAAATCTCCGCTTGAGTTTCTCTATCATCAGATTAGAGTAATGAAAAAAGAATCGATGTAAGTTCTTTAATTCTTATTTGTTATTAAACTTATACTCGATCAGTTATTTGCAATAATTGTATAGGGTTCTAATAATAACTACTAGTCCAAAAAAAACTTTGCAGACTGACAGTTGCAGAAATATATTCAGGGGTAAGGGAATTTTGACATTTCACAGTATTTATGAACTTGAAATACTTAAGTTCTTTCTTAAGTATCAAATTTTATCGCAAATACAAATAAAGTCAGTACAAATCGTTTTACAAGACAACGATGAGATTATGCCCCCCGTTCTGTTATAGTTACAAACGTATAGATCTTTGACCACAGTAATATAATGGAGACGGATAGATTGGGTTTGTGACTGCAATAAAAAGGCATTTATTAAATGGTTGCTCCTATTCATTAGAAGAAGTTTTGCGCTGAGCCTTGGGCACGATTTCTTATTTCTGTACGATCAATAGACAAGCACTCACTCTTCGTTTGCTGAGTTATTTGCAATTTGCTTCGCATAATTTTATTACGGATACATTTATGTATTTTTATTTATTCATATTTATTCTGGAAGGTTTTTCCCAACAAATTTGATTTCCCAGTTTAATTGATAATAAATAGTCGATTGTAATTATATTGATTTCATTTTGATTGATAAATGAAGTTTTATTTTTCTTTTTAATCTTTTTAATTTATTCAGATGGGAAAATTACTTATCAATATCATCAAAGTATTATTTTGTGTATTCCACATCCTAAACCGAATCATTTCATTCATCAGTGATATTCGGAAGGTTTTTGATCAATATTATCGGTTGGCGACTATCTTGGTTTTCTATGATTGTCTATGTGGCAGAATATTTGAATAATTCTTAAAGAATTCAGCTGAATTGAGCCTCTCAAAGAAATTATTTAAGTTTTTAATTTATAATAATTTTTTACTTAGAATTTTTGTTATCGATTCTGCTAATTAAGATTTATTTATTTATTTTTTTGAAACAAAGTGTAAAAATGTTTTTAAAAATTATAATTTTTAAGAACACCGTTTTAACAACATGCGTCTGCCATAATCAAATTTACACACCAAAATTACGAAAAAGCAACAAATATTTTTTGAATAAAAATATTAAATTAGCCACATATATTATGAAAAAAAAAAAAACAAAACAAAAACAAAAAACGATAATTGTCGACGTTTTATTTTATCAGCTATCGTATGTATATAGTTTTATGGTTTTTATTTTTATACTCGATATAATCATGTGTTCATAATCAAAATTTGTCCATTTCCGTTTATGCGTCCATCCGTCATCATGATAATTCAAAAACGAAAAGAAATGGCGAGCTGAAAAGTTGGTGGCGTATTCTAAACCTAAAAAAGATACTGTATTTGAATAATTGAATCGGTACAGTCAGTTCATTAGATCCACGACCCAAATTTTATACCATGAAAAATAGAAGAAAAATTCAAATTGTTAAAACAAACAACTCTTATTTTATTTTTGAAGTTTTTTAAACAAACAACTTTTGTTTCAAACATTTTTTCGTAATATATTTTGATTAAATTAAGGTAAAAAACACATATATAACTACAGTACATATTTATTTATTACAATGTATACATATATAACAGTATTGACTGGATATTTAGAATATTTTATAAATGCTAATGATAAAAAATAGTTTAAACATTGATACTCGTAATATATCGAGTATCCCAACAATTAACTCTGTAAGTTATTATCTTCGTTTGTTTTTCCGATTGCCAAAATTGAAGAAAATTATTTTTTTTCCTAAATTGATGAAAATATTTTAATTTAAACTAATTAGAACTTGACAGAAAAGATCCTATCAAAATCATTTATCTGAAAGGATAAAATATCTGAATATTTCTATAAATGTATTTATTAATGACGTCATAAGAAGACAGACACCAGAACTATTGTACATTGGATATTGAAGAACATTGTATATAGATATAATGACACGTTTACACATCATTTATCGAGGAAGTTTTTCATTGGTAGAATTATGTTTAGAATTATTTATGAAAACCATATATAAATTTTTTATTTGATCAGACAGACACACTCAGGTAGCATCTATATATATTTTGTAAGTCTATTTAAAGATCTAATATAGGTTTTAGGTAGGTTATAGTGGTTGTGGTATGGTCTTCTAAAACTGGTGTTTTGCACGCAAGTTATTTTTGATAATAAACTATACAGTCCAACAAAAAAATGTCACATTAAAAAAAAATTATTGTGTCATATTTATCGTTTTTTTCCAAAAATTCATTTATTTCCGAACTATTGACTTTGTACTTTTTAATTAAAGTATTATTCATCATTGAATTCTAGTTTTTCCCACATCTTAGACAATTTTCGAATTTAATTACTAAAAATGTACCATTTTTCGAGGCAATCCGAATTAGCAGCCAATTAGGAAGAATTCAACTGTAGTAATTCTCGGTTTTATTACCGTTATTTGAGAGTGATTGTAATTAATAAAAACTTTGTAGAAGAAGCTGTTTTTTATAGACTATTAGCAGACTCGGTAATGTGTTGTTGTGACAGTTTTAAACACTTATATATATATATAAGTATATATATATAAGTATATATATATATATATATATAAGTATATATATATTATATTTTATATAATCTGGTTCCTCGATCCCTTGATCCACGGGGTGGCCTTCGGCATTGGCAAGTGAAGGTTATTTTTCTGATCATAGATAAACTATCTAATACACATTCCGGTAAAGTTTGTAAAATATTATTTTAGAATGATTAAAATTTGAAGACTTTTGACGAACTGTGAATCTTCCGTCGAGCTGGCTAAAAAGGATTCGCTACTAAGGCAGTGCGTACGCAAAAATTTTTCAAAAAGATTTTTGCAAAAAGAAAATAGTATTTTTTACAATTATCTAAGACTTTTTTTAAATTTTGGTCACGATAAAAACCTTTCGTGGAGTATAATGCATATTTCAAAAAAAAGTTAGTCAGATTGGGTTAGCCGTTCCCGAGTTTTGCACTTAGCAACGTTTTTGGCGAATTGTTTTTATATTATAGATTTCTGAGGTTTGTCGTCATTAATTATATTCAAAAATGTTAAAAAAATTATATTAAACAAGTGAAGACAACTAACTTAAACAACTAACCCTGTTAATTATTTAAATGCTCGACATTTGATTGAGTATCGTGTTGTCTGAGCTATTTATAATCATTAGAATTTGTAAAATACGCTAAATATCCAGTAATAATAACACAATAATTATATAAGTTTAAGTTGAAAATGAAATAGTTCATGAAAAAATGTTTCAAACAAAAATTGTTTGTTTTGAAAGAAAAATTTGTCTTTAAACTTTTTTATCTCTTTTACGATTTAAAAGTTGGGTCATGAATCCATTGGACCCAATGGCCCGATTTTGCTTATTCACGAACCTAAACAACCTTTTTAGGTCTAATTAGATGATTCTATGAAAACTTGTACCAAAATTTTGTTAGTGACTTCAAACTCTAGAAGGTTAAAATTTGACGCACAAATAATTGCTATGACGTAGGCATCCACTGAGGAGATATTTTTGAAAATTCAACTCCTAATATGAAACTTCAAAAATTTGCAGGATTACTCCTGTCAACAAATAAACACGTGTTTCGTGTTTTTTCAAAAACAACTCTTTCCGGGGAGGTGAAACGGGGTAATCTATTGGCAATTCATGGAAATTCAATTCTATTGAACAGCTGAATTTAAGCAATTTTGTTAAAATGTACGTTCTTTATCGATAACATCAATATTTGAGTTGGGTATTCGCCAAAATAGGCAAGCCAATCTTTAAAGGCGAGGATCTATTTATAGAGATCTACCTATATAATAAATACTATTTTCGCGCACAATCAAACTCAAAATGAACTGATCCAAATATAATGAATGTTGGTATGCACAATCTTGACATGAAAAAGGAGGGCATGCCAATTAGTTTTATTAAATGAAATTCAAAATTTGATTTTACACTTAGAAGTTTTTTCACATAAAACTCTTCAACAAGCCAAGCCCTCTGTTTTCATGTCACCATTGTGCATACCAAATTACATTTAAATCAGTAAGTTATTTGTGTGCGAAAATTTCTAAGATAATTATATATTTTTGAAGTTATACATCATTTGGCGCGTTTGGATGAGAGTGAATTTGTGAGCTGCGCACGATCCCATAAAAACGACGTGATGAAGTTGGTTTGCTACAGAATAAAAACGACACTTCAAATGGTACAGAGACTTTATTAGGAACTCATAATATATATTTTCGTTAAACGTATTGTAAAATCATATTCTCCTGATACAAATAGTAATAGTTTGTTTATTCGGGACTCACAATTTATTTATACATATTAAAAAACAAATAGTAATATTATGATGAAGAAGATACTTTTTTTGCTCTTGCTCTGCTGACTTATTTATAATTTTTTAAGTTATATACATACCATATATTATACTTCTTTAGACGCGTTATAAAAAAATGACGAGAGTGGAATTTTTAGATGCGCGTGCATCACTGTCACACTCAATTCACAAGTAGAAACTGTCCGCAAAACCGCACATTAAAAACATCATATTTTACTTATAAGCCACTGATGATAAACTGATACGAGTTCCGATTCAATAATTACTAGAAGATGCTATGGCAGTAAACATAATTAAAGAAAAAAAAAAAAGACAACCTTCGTATAATGAGAGAATTTATGTTACACTTAATGTAAGAAAATATATATTTAGTTAATTTTTCAAATTTTAACTGAACTTTATTGACTGTGTTGACTATCCTTCTCCAGCCCTTTTATTATTTTATTGTAATTAATTATTTGTATGCAGATAAAAATGGTTTTATAATGATGCCAACGAAGTATAACTTCTAACGCGTGTACATAAGTACACTCACATATTTTTTGAAATAAATATTTAGTGTAATTATTTACTGATATAGCTTTCCACAAATGAACGCTGAATGCAAGTAATAGATTTTTACGAACACCTATACCAAAATTTTGTTTGTATTTCAATATTTTCTAGCGTTACAAACTTTAGACTAAAGTTAATGTACTCTAACATATTACATATATGTCGAGGTGATGTTTATGGTATAACAACGCTTTCGCATTTCGTTTGCCTGTAATTATATATCTATGTTTGTTCCATGATGTCACTTCCGACCGCCTTGTTCGATTTTGACGAAATTCATTGATCACACTCAGAAAATGAAATGTTTAAGTAAATCAATATTTTATAAATAAAAGTAAAATAAACTTTTTTTCTAAAAAAATAAAAGCAAACTAAATAACCAGTTTCCAACATGGGACTTTGTTTCCATAGCAGGTGCTCTCACCACTAGGCTGCTGTACTATATATTTATATACTATTTTTCTTTTTATTTAATCATGTTTAGGAGATACATAAAAATGGTACGAGACGAATGAAAATTGAATAGAACGTGCATCAATCATTCCATTCTAAAACACCTGTATGAATTACAAATCGAGTCACTAAACTATTAAAAAGTGATTGCAATTTAAAAAAAAAAAAACTGTAATTTTACATTTAATCTTATGGAGATTCGTAAGCAGAACTGATTAAATTGATTTTTATTTACCGAAAAACAGCTATTAGGAATTTCAAACTTTTATAATAAATAAATTGTACTTTAGACAATTAATTAAGCATAAATTTATTAAAATTCGCTAAACTGTTTTCGAGAAATAAAAAAAAAACTTGCCGATACTGTCGTTTTTACTGGAAAAATTAATTAGTGCATAAGAAAGTCCGGTAACACTGTCGTCAGCTCAGATCTACAGTTACAAGCAGTTGTTCGTTTTAACTCATTTGATCCGTTTAAATAAACTTGGTGGATTATTATTTTATTTTCCCATCAATATAGTCATGATTTCGGCAATTTAAGAATTTAAATAGTTAATATACAAATCTTTACCAATATTAATAAATTGTTTTAATTTGACAGCTTGTAGATAAAGAACGTATGTTATAACAAACACAAGGTGTTAAAGAGAGCGAATTATATCATCTTTGAAAACAATACCAACATTAGAAATATAAAACTATTTTACAGTGATGACTAGATTCCATACAATTTCTATTAGATTTTATTTAATTAATGTATACACATAAAATAAATTTGTAAAAAAAAATATTAAATCGTACTCTTAACTAGTGTTAATGTATTCTAAAATAATTCAACCATAAATTACATACAGCTTACAAAAAATCAAATATATTTTTGGATTTGAAAGTGAATTCAAGTCTACATGCTGAGACAAAAGTTTTTTATAAAATATTTAAAATATTGATAATTTCATTTAAAAAAGCGTTGAATACAAAAAAAAAAAAAAATTATATTTTTGTAATTTACGAGTCTAAGATTTAATTAAACTGACTTGGAGTGCCTGCCTGTAATATTGATAATTTCATTTAAAAAGGCGTTGAAAACAATGAAATGTGTTAGAATTTTGTAATTTACGGATTTAAAATTTCATGAAACTGAATTGGACTTTTTATTTATATAACTAAATCGTCAATTGAAATAATGATTTTAATCCATACACTTTTTCCGCCACCATGTATCTCCCAAACATCCTTAATAATGTATTTAATTTTTTGACATAATATTTAATTTGTCTAACCAATATCATGTTTTGGATTGTGTTAGATATCTTCTAAATTTTATGTTTTATTTATATACTTATTTTTTAACTTCTGAGTGAGGTCTACAGTTCATAGAACTACTAGTGTATATGACGACAGATATGAAAAATTTAGATTGTCATATTATTTTTTTGTTCCTAAGTGTACATACAAATATTAAAAAAAAAAGTGTGTAGTGATAAACGATAAATGTTTTTGTTGAACGTTGCTTGTAGCTTTGGGATACAACGTACGAACGTACAATACTCAGGTGGCTGGCTGGCTGGCTATCAGTTATTCACCTTACACACATGAAATGTTGTACTTAAAATCAATACCAACAATAGAGAGGAGTGTTTTTTAAATATAATAACAACACAGTTTAATATAGATAAAATTAACAGGTCAATAGAGTCTAGGCGACCTAGGGGAAACGACAACTTGACCTCTTACAAACAACACAATGATGCACCTTTATAATGGCGCATGAAATTTTATACATATCAGTCACAGTTCAGTCATTCAGATATATTCACACATAGCAGTCACGTCACAGTTCAGTCATTCTGCCTAACTCAGAAATAATATTAAGAAATATTGACACATAATAGTCACGTCACAGTTTAGTTTTTCTGTCACAGTTAGAAATAATATTCAGATGTATTCACACATAGCAGTCATATCACAGTTCAGTCATTCCGTATCAGTTAGAAATATTCATAAGATATATTCATACAACAGTCACGTCACAGTTCAGTCATTCCGCCTCAGCCAGAAATATTATTTCTGGAAAATCTATTAGAGGATATTTACACTTGTCCGTCACACTTCAGTCTCAGTGATTTAGTGCACCTTCAGTTACATTTACGTAATTTTTAAATTCGTCAGTTTTTGTTGCGTGTTAATGTGGGAATACACGCCATTGAAGGAACAAGGATAGTACCAATACTGAACTGTGTTGATAGACTGGTTATGTCTGAATGTGACTGGTCGGCGACTGAACTGTGGGGTAACTGATATGTGTAAATAAACCTGAAGTTAACCGATCAGAGTCAAGAGAGACATGGTGATATTTGTTTTATGAACGTATTGACTTCTGGCAGCCTTTTATATCCGACTTACACTTCTGGCAATAATTTTTACGCGATATCTACTCAGTTTAAAACAACAAGTACACAAAATTTCAGGGCTGCATATCTATGGGTTTACCATCAACGAAGAAGAAGGAGAATGGCTCCACCTAATGATTTTAAATTTATGTTTCGAGTTAAAAAAACTGACTACATTAAAATCTCCGTACGATCAATGATTACTGAGATTTTTTTCAGTATTTTAATTTTTTCTTCTAATTTTCAGCAAAATAAGCCTAATAACTAATAGTATTAATTATTAGATAATCGACAATGGTTCATAAAATATTCGTAAGTATGCAGTCTATACAGATATAAATACATAGGTATATGATTATTAACATGTATTATAAGTATATCTGTATAGAGTGCATACTTACGAGTATTTTATGAATTCTAATGATTAAGAATATTTCATACTAAACCAATGTTGAGTATCTAACAATTAATACTGTTAGTTATTATGCTTGTTTTGCTGAAAATTAGTAGACAAAAAAAATAAAATACTAAACAAATAGCCAACTTTGAATGGCAATATCTATCTCAGTAACCGTGAGTCAGATTTTTCTTCGGTTCAACGTCTATTTTTTTCTTTAGCAGTTGTGTTTAGAAAATAGAAAACGTAAATTTTCCAAAATTTTTAGCTTTGTTTTTCATGTAAAAATGTGAATTCCAGTTATTTTGAAATAACTGAATTAAGGCCATTATAGGCCCCTCCCTAAAAACTCATCCCTGAAAAAGTGAATACTTTGTATTTTTATCATATTTATGTGTCAAATAAACATATTAAACAATAAAAATGCTTAAACGTAATTGTACCTTGCTATCCTTTAATTTTAAATAGTTTAGTAAGAGACTACTGATTTTATCTATTTCCATAATGTTGATAGTTATAGATAGTACATAAATATTGACATTCAACTATATTTAGAGTATTAATATAATTAAAATATTATTTTAATTTATGAAATATATTAACCAAAATCGATAATTTTTGAAACCCAACAAAAATTATAGTAAGAAAACCCATTGGAAACGGAAGAGAATATAACAAAAATGAAAGAAAAGTAATTTACGGGCGATCTGAGGTCGGAAAGTGGAAGGAGGTGAGTTTTTAACTGAACCAAGGTTTATCTTGATTTCCGGCAAAGCTACTAATAAAGTGGAAAAAAGTTAAATGGAAAAGTTGTAGGTAATAAAAAGATATACAACTTTTGTATTTACACTTTTTTTCACATAACCTTAAAATTTATGTGAAAAGTTGAAATAACCAAGTTTTTGGTTTTTTATTTCTTTTCTTTTACACAAAAACTTTTCACAAAATTTGTATATTCCAAATACACCGTAATTTTTTTGATTAAAAATATTTATTTTTCCACCTTATTTTAAATAAATATCAAAAAAGCGCCCTAATTTTCAATCGAAAAATTTTGAGTTTATATGAAAAAAATGTAAATAGACAAGTTGTAGATCTTTTTATTACATACAACTTTGCCATTTAACTTTTGTCCGTAGGACTTTTAGGGGATAAACCGTGTTTTACTCTAAATAACTCGCCGCCACTAACCGAACTCAGATCGCTCGTAATTTATTATTTTCCTTTCATTTTTGTTATATTCTCTGTCATTTCCAATGGGTTTCATCCTACTATAATATTTTTCTTCACTTTTTATCCTTTTTAAAGGATTCTACCCTGATCTAATAGTAACATATACATACATGTATTTCCTTCCGTAAACGTATAAACAGATAAAAATAAAATTTGTCATCTTATTGATTTAAAAAATAATAATAATAACAGAGTTTTATTCTCAAAAGATGTAAATTAATATAATTATAGTGTGATGTATATAATGCAATATGTATTACATTTATGTTATGTACATTGCATATATATATATATGCAATGTACAACATACTTGTTTTGTTCTTTATAAATATAATTTTCTTTAGATGAGAATTATATTACATAAAAATATGGTTTAAATACCACAACACACACACGACTACAATATTTAGGTTAAGAAAACTAAATTTAATAATATGGTGTCTGCTTTCTATCAAGGACGTTCCTGAACCAAATGTATCTACTATATAATAAAACTCGACACACATATATTAATTTTAGTCTAAAGTTTATAACTAGAGCTAGCAAATATTGACCGCACAAACAAAATTTTGGTATAGGTGTTCACATAAACACCTAATTAGTCCATTTCCGGTTGTCTGTCCGCCATTACGATAGTTCAAAAACAAAAAGAGATAATGAGCCGAAATTTTGGTGACGCATTCTTAACATAAAAAGTGAGTTTATAAAAATCAGTCTATTGTGTCCAATAGATCCTTGACCCAACTTTAAAAGATAGAAGAAAAGTTCAAATAAAAAAAATATTTTTTTTTTCGGTAAAATGTTAGTATTTGCCACAATTTAAGCTCAAATTTAGCTAATTATCACATATTGGTAATTACAATACATATTATTATAAACCTATGTACTTATAACTGTATAGGCAGGATATTTACAGTATTTTATGAATGATAATTAAAAATAATACAAACAATGAAATTCAATCATATGACGAGTTTCTAAACAATTAACTTTGTTGTAATGTTCTCTTTTTTTTTTAAAGAAAACAGTATTAGGATGTAACCATATATAGTCGTTTTTACAATAGTCCGGGAGGTAGCGTTGCATTTTTCATTGTGATTTCAGGCCAATTAATTGTCGATTTTAATGAAAGTTTAATATGAAGTTGATAATAGTATGGCGGTTCAGCAGGCGCACCCAAGGTGGACTACTAACAAGGTGGAAGAATAATAAAATATATTTGAGGTCGTTTCAAATTAATAATAGAGATAGTTTCAATAATGTAGTAAATAAAAAAAAATAGTCAGCAGAATATTTACGAGTGGAATAATTGTCAGCTGAATATGACATTTGATTGTCTTAGATGGAGATTGCCTGACTACTCAGCATAAATTTTTATCCCGCCCGTCGGAGCCTGGTGACTTTCATAACAGTGTATGACTGCAACTAAACATTCAATTCCATCATGAATTAATCGACTTGAAATGATTGACATTTGCAACGCTACCTCCCGGACCATAAGTAGTATATGTAAAAGTATTAGACGTTTAGTACATTTTAATTGCATATAGATGTAAAAATTTGTACGCGAGCTATAATTATAATTACATGCATGTACAAGACACTTAAATAAATAAGTGTTATTATGTGTTAGTAGCAACACTGTCTGTGTGTACTAACTAACAAATGATTTTAATATGGTAGCTTTTTAGAGATTTTTCAATTAGAAACCAACTCAATATACAAGTGAACAAACTACAACATGTTGACTGTAATAATATGTAACAAAGCAACGTAAATCTTGTATATATCTATCCATAAATACAGTGTGTTCAATTTCAATTGTTTGCACCAATTTGCTAGATCTAAATATTTTGTATTTCATAAAGACGTATTTCGACTACAAAATAGTCATCATCATTATATTTCATTATTACTCATTAAAATTGGACTTAAAAGAAACGGACAGTTGCAGAAACATATTCAGAGATAGATGAATTTTGACATTTAATGATGTTTTTTGCACTCGAAATGGTAATATTTTTTTCTAATAATAAAAATTGTTTTATTACAAGTAAAGTCAGTACAATTCGTTTTACAAGACAACAACGTGGTTATTTGCACTCCTGTTGCAGTTACAAATGTGTAGATCTTGGACCTCATATTCAGGCAATTCGTCTGTATTATAAATTTACAAATTGTGAAACAATAAGTTGTATAATAGAGAGAAATAGATCGAGCTTTGAGATTGCAGTAAAAACGCATTTGATAAATATTTATCCATACTCATTAGAAAAAGTTTTGTTGTGAGCCTTCGATATGATTTTACATTTCTTGAAAATTAATTATAGACAAACGATCTTTGTTTGCTGAATGACTTACAATGTGCTTCACACAATTGTATTAAAAATACATTTATTTATACTTATTTTGTTAGAATATTTCTCTCTACAAATTTGACTTTCCAGTTGAATCGCTAATAAACAGTCGATTTAAATTTTAATTATAATTATGTTTATTTCATTTTGATTAATCAACTTAACTTTTAGACTGCTGTAATTTTGCAAGTTTTATTTAAATCTTTTATTTATAAGTACTTCATCTAAGTATTAAGTGTATTCCATATCCTGAACCGAATCACTGTCTCAGTGATATTCGGGAGACATTTGATCATTAGCATCGGGTGCCGGCTATCCTTACCGTTAGTTTTCTATGGTTTTCCATTTGATTTGCACAAAGTGAATACTGGAATAGTTCTTTATAAAATCAGCCATAGCTGCATGTCTCCCCCTTTCCTTCATATGCCCCATCCTATTTTTTGACTTATTCTGTACAATCCTGTATTGTCTAAAAAAAAAATGAATAAAGAATTGAAGTATGAATGAGCTAGTCGTAATGATTCTCTGAGAAGATGTTACTCGTTGTTAATTTGGTGACGGTTTGCACAAACGTATTTTGGTATATGCACAATTTATACATTCCAAGTATCTATCAAATTGTTGCGTCAACTGAAAGATGCATCACAGTGGATGCCAATAGCCCATCGCAAAACAAACTAGCCATAATTAATTTCTTGGTGAACCGTTTAAAAAAAATGCCACTATCTAAAAAAAACTATTTTACAGAGTTGAAGCAAATTCAACATGTCGCAATATTTAACGGCTTTGATCCAAATATAATCAGCAAAATGATTCGAAAAACAAAATATTAAAATTCTTAAGGAGTAATTCAGCAATGTTAACGTAAGAACAGGACAACACCGATAAGAATAAATGGTGCAAATTCACAAATTATCGACCATGCATCTACAAAATATGAAAGGATCTTGGTGAATATAATTTGAAAATAGCTCCCATCAGCAGATCCAAATTGAAGCACCTACTTGAATATCCAAAGGATAAAATTAACAATGAACAGCAGTCGGGAATTTATAGCATTGGATATCAAAATTGCTCGAAAAAATACATAGAACAAAGTAGAAGACAAATTGATACACGATTCAAAGAGCACATGGCACACATAAAATTTGGAAGAATTTATAAATCATGTGTAGTCGCTCACGTTATTGAAAATAATCATAATATCGACAGATCTAATCTAAAACCTTTAAAATTGGTACCCAACCCAACCGAACTAGATGGAAAAGCATCTACATTCAAAAACATTGCATGGATAAGACGAACTTAGGTAAAGGACATATTCCAAATACTTGGAATATTAAAGTGCACATATTTTCAACCTAATTCTTGGGTAGTTCTATCAGGAAGTTTAATAATTTAAAGCTTTTGTTGTATGGCTGTGATCAAATTAGTAGCAGTAATGTATTAGGCATTAATTTGTTATGAAAACAAAATTCGATTATTCTATGCGTCAAATACCTAAATACGAAAATTCATCAAAATTCTACAGAGTGCTTCAAATATTGATCTAAGTTGGAGCTTAAATCGTAAAAATAAAGTTAAATTAGCAATTTGACCTTATTATAAATTACCAATGAAATAATTAACAGGGGTCTTACTACGAATTTATGATATATAAATAATAACCGAGCAAACATCCCAGTTAGAAAGAATTCAAAAAGAATTCTTTGTAGATACTTCTTTAAGATGTCTCCTAATGAAATGACGTCGTGATTGAAACCTCTTTAACAAGTCTATTTCGAGAAGTCAAAATTTTGAATTCTTTAAGTCTTTTTTTGCGGTTTTCGTAAGATTTATGAACTTTGAAAGAACTCTTTTGTCTGATTTTCGTATGAAGAAGTCGTATGGGCACTTTAAGAAGTCATAAGAAGTCAAAACTTTTAGTTTTTTTAGAAGTCTTTTTTCGATTTTCATAAGAAATCAGAATTATGAGATCTGTAAGAAGTCCAAAATATGAGCACTTTAGGAAGTCTTTTTCTTGGCTTCATAAGAAGCCTTTTTTGACTTCCGTTAGAAGTCAGAATTATGAACTTTGAAAGAAGACTTTTTAGAAAATTTTTTCCCAATTTCATAAGAAGTTTGAGTTATTTAAGAAGTCTGTTTTTTTTCGTATGAAGTCATAATTATGAGCTTTAAAAGAAGCCCTTTTACTAATTTTCGAAAGAAGTCAGAATTATGAGCTCTGCAAGAAATCTGTTTTCTGAGTTTCGTAAGAAGTCGAAAATATGAACATATTAAGAGATCTTTTTCCCAACGTCATAGGAAGTCAAAATTATAAGCCTTGAAGGAAGGTTTTTTTCTCCTTTTTCGCAGCCAGAATTCTCACTTAAATTTTACTGTTTTCGAACAATAACCAACAATTAAATTAGTTTTGATTCGTGTGCTTTGTGTTTTTTTTTTCTTTTTATATTATTAAAAATTAATTAGAACAATTATTATAAAGATTTTAAAAAATCGACGATTAAGACACAATTCTAACGGATTAGTTTTATCACAAATACCTCTAACGATTTGGTAGAAATTTATTTTTGAGATACTGTTTAAATTTATCTAGATAAGTGTTGTTTTATTCATCGTTGAGAAGACTAAATTTTAGTCGTCTTAGAAATCAATTTTTAAAACATGAAGTTAAAGAAAATGGTTGCATTTAGCCGATACATTCAATCAGTTCAATCGATTACTTACATAAATTGTCTCGGCTGAATGCTTTTTGTTTTAAATAGATTTGACATTTGACATTTGTTTTTTGTTTTTTTCGACTTATGTGGTTAAATTCGGTTTTTGTTTGGAATTGATTTTAGTATTAGTATGTATAAATTCATATACGCGAGATACAAATTATGTAGAAGAATATTATTTTTAGTCTAAAGTTTGTAACGGTTAAAAATATTGAAGCCACTAACAAAATTTTGGTACAGGTTTTCATAGAATCACCTAATTAGTTTATTTACGTCATGCCCATCCATCTGTCCGACATTAAGAGAATTAAAAAACGAAAACAGATAGCCAGCTGAAATTTTGGTGACATATTCGAGGCATGTAGAGTGAGTTTAAGTATGTAATTCATAAAAACCGATCCATTGGGTCCAATGAACCATCCATGACTTGAATTTTGAACCATAAAAGCCAAAAAAAATCTTTGGGTTGCAACATTTTTTCCAGTAATGTTTTGGATTTGCCACAATTTTAGCTGAAATTTAGTTAATAAACACACACTTTTTTAGTATAACACATATTATTATATACCTGTGTATTTATAATTGTATATATTTAGAGTATTTTATGAATGCTAATAATTAACAATAGTTCAAACATTGATACTCAACCAACAATTAACTCTATTAGTTATCCTTTATTTGTTTAATTTGTTTTGAAGTATTTTTTATTTTTTTTTTGAATAGTAAATTTGTTTTTCTGATAAATTAAATTAATTCAATTAAAATTATTATTAAAAATGAAAGGGGATGATATTCTAGCCATTTTTGCCGTAATACATTTCATATTCCAACAAATAATTGACAAATCAATTTCCAGATTATTGAAAATTTTTGTATATAAAATAAGGTTATGATTTTCGATTACTAATCAAAATATGATTAGTAATCATATGATTACCAATCATAGGTTTTTGTACCATTCATCAGAATGATTACTAATCGATACAATAGCATTCAGCCGATACATTCATAATAATTCTTAAAGAATTCTTATTTATGAATTCCACAGATGTTCATGAAGTTGGGCGCATCCGACGTTTTAGATAATAATTCCGACATTCAAATCATAAATAAGAATTCTTTGGGAATTCTTCCAGAAGGTATTTTGCTATATGAGAAATTGGCTTCCATTTTTGCGTTTTATGCTCAAACACGAAAAAAAAATTTGTAATCACCCTGTGTACGAGAATTTTGATGAAACTTCGCATTTAAGGCATAAAAAATAGACCTCTAGTAAGTTGTACATTTTGGGTATATAAATTATTTAAATCATTCTGTTTGTGCCAAAATAAAAGGATGATTACACTTAAACCGGAACACACTGTAAATATATATTAAACGCAATATTAAAACAGACAACATACATACATAGAAAGCTTGAAAGCTTTAATAAAATTTCATTATGTATGGTGGAAATAGACCACACATAATTATTTTTAGTATACGAGAATAGGCATGCGTATAGTTGAAACAATACAAGAAGATAACACTGGGCAAAAAATCATAGCTTTTTTGAAAAGCTAAAAACAAATTTGATAAGTTTAAACATAAAAATTCTACCTAAGGGTATTAAATAGTTTTTAATAATACATTATATTCGTTATATTCAAGTACATAATGAAAAAAGCTCAACACTTTAGCTCAAACCTTTAACCAAATTTATACGTGTAAAATATACAGAAATATATCAAGCATGAAACACATAAGTTAAATATTGAGAGATTTGAATTGAAATTTAAGTAAAAGTAATTAATAAAAGCTGATGCTTTTTAAAATTTAGTTTTTAAATTTTATAATGCACAATAAACCATAAGCATCAGCAGCAGCTTTAAAAAATATATACTTTTGTGGTTTTAATTTTATATATATATATATATTATATATATATATGTGTCTGATATACATTAGAATTGTTAAAACAAACAATACCACAGTTTACAACAAAACAAAGGTCAAAGCTTAAAAGCTTTAATAAAAATGCATTCCATGTATTGGTGAGATATCACATAGATATAATAGTTTAGTTTTTATTGTACAGGGGGCGTATTTAAAATACACAAAAAAAAAGTACTATAAATTTGTTAAAGTTTAATGTAACATATCTAAAATTTATTTATAACAAGTGAAGATAAGTACTAACAGAGTTAATTGTTTAAATACTCGATATATAATTGAATATTAATGTTTGAACTATTTTTAATTTGCAGCTTTCATAAGATACTATAAATATTCCGTCTATACAGTTATATATGTATACATGTATAGCAATAATATTATATAAACTTCTATAATAATAATATGAATTGTAAT